>JAMPIV010013735.1:0-366013 GCA_024509875.1 Oreohelix idahoensis | reverse complement strand
GAGGGCAAAAGCATTGGAAGCCGAGGAAAGAAGACAAGCTGCAGAAAGGGAAGAGAAGAAATTAGCTGCAGAAAGAGAAGAGAAGAAATTAGCTGCAGAAAGAGAAGAGAAGAGATTAGCTGCAGAGAGGGAAGCAGAAAAGGAGGAGAAGAGATTACAAAGGGAACATGAGTTACGACTAAGGGAGTTTGAGTTTCAAGGCCATGCTCCTGAAAATGGTGCCAGTCCCTTTGCCTCTGATGCTACGGTTACTCAGGGAGCCTCAACCTCAGCTATGAATTTTCATTTAGATCATTTTGTTGAGAAAGACGATGATATTGAGAGCTATATAAATAGGTATGAGCTATTAGCTACCACGTATGGGTTGGAGAGAGAAAGGTGGAGCTTAAAGTTATCTCAGGGACTTCGTGGGGCAGCTTATGAAGTTTTTGCAAAAATGAGCAGAGGTGATCAGGAAAATTATGACATGCTAACGCAGGCTCTTTTGTTAAGGTATGAAAAGAATGCAGAATTCTATAGAAAAAAATTTAGGAATGCTAAACTACTGTCAGGTGAAACCTATCACCAGTTCTCTGCACGAATCGAGACATACTTGGAGAAATGGACTTCTCTGGGGAAAACCCAAGATCTTAAGGAAATGGTCCTTATAGAGCAACTAAGAGAGTCCATGGCTCCAGACCTGAGAAAGTTTCTCATGGAACAAGGTGCAGAGAGGCTGGATGAGTTGCTAAATGTTGCTGAAAGGTATCAAGCAGCTCAAGCAGAGGTAACAGGTAATAAAAAGAAACAGGTGGACAACTTTAGGGCACCACAGAACTTTAATAAATTTGATCCTAGGGATCAAAATAAAGGTAAGCACCAATTTGATAGGCCACGGTATGAAAATAAAAATAAATTCCCACAATTCGATGAAAGGAAATATGATGAAAGAAAATCTTTCAACCAAGGAAAAAGGTGGTGTAAAAATTGTCAGATGGACAATCATGACACTGACCGTTGCAGAAGGAAACCTGTGTATATGGCAACCCTTCAGGTCAGGTCGACCTCAAGACAGGAGGAGGATATTATGTTAGATACCACTCCAGAAGAGATGAGGAAGGCACAGGCTGGGGATAAAACACTCAAGCCTTGTTTCAGAAAATTGTCAACTTGTCATACAACTCCAGGCAAGGGAGATTTTTACATGAAAAAACAAGTTGATGTATAGGAAGACTGGAGCTAGATCCAATGGTCACGGACAGCTGGTTCTTCCAAAAAGATATAGGACAGACTTAATAAGGAGTCTACATGTGAAACCAGATGGGGGACCATGAGAAGATAGGTACCATCATTCAAAAGGTGGCTCACAATTATTATTGGCCCAAAGCAAGATGGGACATTGAAAATTTTGTAGAAAGGTGTAGCATAGCACATGAGGGAACACCCACAAGTGGGAACATGGATCAGGACCTGGACACGCCACGGGGCAAAATTAGGCCTGATAATAGAAAGAAATATAGATTTGATAAAGTGGACCAAATGGAATGGGAAGCCCCTTTTCACGGACAAGCTTCACTTAACTGTTTTACAATGGCCACTATGCGGAGAGTGCAAAAAGATGTCTTACCCCAGGATAAGCCGACAATCCCTCAATCGGACTTAAACAAACTGGAGGAAGAAGATGTAGAGAGGAAATCTCTCATCAAGAATTTTAAGAGGGGAGAAAGCCCCAAAAGAAAAATTGGTAGCGGTCGTTTTGTGAATGATAATTCTGGGAGGAAAAATCATCACTATAAAGCTTCAAGTGGAAGAGACCATACCGGTGCATGGACAAATAGGTCCACACAATTAAAGGTCCATATGTAGCTTTGTTAAGAACGTGGACTGATGAAAAGGCAGAGGAAAACATTACATCTTCATACCAATATGTGAATGAGCTGACCACTCGGTTGAAAACTGGCTGGAAACTTGCCAATGAAAATTTGAAACAAGCCAGGAAGAAACATGCTGCCTATTATAACAGGAAGGCGAAAGACAGAAATTTGGCTGTGGGAGAGAAAGTACTGCTCCTTTTGCCCGGGAGTCAGAATAAGTTACAAATTGGATGGCAGGGTCCATATACAGTTCTAGAGAAGGTGTCTAGAACAAATTATAAGATAGATAAGAAGGGGAAAGAAAAAATCTATCATGTGAATCTCCTGAAGAAATATTTGGAAAGAGAACATCAGGAAGAGACACACTTGTTGACCTTGTCCATCGCCATGGAGATGAAAAAGGAACCACTTTCATCATTTGAATATCCATTACACCCCTGTGAGACAGCAGCACAGGTGAAAATCAGTACACATTTAACGAAAACTCAGAAAGAGAGAGTGCAACAGGTTCTAAATAATCATGCAGAGGTGTTAACAGACCGACCAGGGCATACAAACCTATTGGAATATGATATGAAACTCATAGACTCCACACCTGTCTGTATGAAACCATATTCGATTCCGTTTGCTAAGGAAAAAGCTTTGAAGGAAGAGATAGACTATCTATTGAAGGAAGGAATTATTTCGCACAGTGAATCTTCGTATAGTTCCGGTGTTGTACTTTTAAGGAAGCCCTCTGGAGAACATAGACTCTGTATAGATTACAGGAGACTGAACGCTATTACAGAAGGACAGGTGGATCCATTGCCGGATACAAATCAGCTGTTTGCCAGACTAAATAAAGCTAAATATTTCTCAAAAGTGGATCTGAGTAAAGGATACTATCAGATTCCAGTAAAGCCTGAGGTTAGACCATACTTAGCTTTTAGTACCTCAGAAGGACACTATGAGTTTAATAGATTGCCATTTGGATTGAAGAATGCGCCTAGTGTCTTCTCTAGAATGATGAGAAAATTATTGGATCCTCTGAATAATCCCTGTATAACAAATTTTATGGATGATATCCTTATAGCAACAGAAACATTTGAGGAACACATTGACTCTCTGAACATGCTGTTTGATCGACTTAGGGAGGCAAATTTAACAGCCCGACCAACCAAATGTTGCGTTGGATGTAAAGAATTGGAATTTTTGGGACACACAGTTTATCAGGGAAACATGACCCCTGACCCAAAGAATTTAGAGAAACTACAGAACGCCCCGAGACCACAAACCAAGAAGGACGTGAGATCCTTTGTCTCATTATGTGGTTTCTACCAGAAGTATATCAAGAACTTTAATTCCATATGTGCACCGTTAACTGAATTGACACGTAAAGGACTTCCAGATCGCATTACATGGACACCACAATGTGAAATGACTTACCAAGAATTGAAGGAAAAGCTCACAAGTAAACCCATTTTGAAATTACCTGACTTAAGTCAAGAATTCATAGTAAGGACGGATGCAAGTAATATTGGGTTAGGTGCAACTTTACTACAGAAATCAGATGCATTGGATGGGGAATTAAGCCCAGTGGCATATGCTAGCAGAAAGTTGAATAAAGCTGAAATCAACTACTCAACTAGCGAAAAAGAATGTCTTGCAGTAATATGGGCAATAAAGAAATTCAATATTTATCTATATGGGAAGGCATTTAAGTTGCAAACTGACCACAAACCTTTATCGTTCTTAGCACAGGCTAAGCATGAGAACTCTAGGTTACTCCGATGGTCTTTGCTTCTGGCTCCATATAATTTTAGCATTGAATATATATCTGGAAAAATCAATCTGGGAGCGGATTTTTTAAGCCGCCATCCGTGTGATGAGAATCACCGTAAACCCCAGAAATAATAATAAATTTCTATATGTGTATATAGAATAAAGGACTGACATATAATGTCTGTTTTAAGAGGGGAGGTGTCATGAAATATTCTAATCCACATATATAAATTATTAGGTAAATATGAAGCCTAACAAATAAAATTAATAAAGAGAAGAGCAATGGTAAAATAACAGTGCTGTCACAAAGAATGTACTCGAAATCCCCCTTGTTTTCTGCTTCGTCTGCAAATTGTAACGCTTTCACGTTGATAGTAAAAGCTTACTGTATTATACCCGCTTTCTTCAATGAAACGTGTGCTGTATTTCTTGGAAAAACATTAAGAGGCAGACTGCGTAATGACCTAAATTTTAAATTCCATTCATGTCTTTTTTCTACATTACGTTACCAAAACGAACGAACAGATGGACAAAAGGATAGCGAGAAGGGAGAGGCAGAAAGCCGAACATTAAACACGCGTCGCGCGATACACAATTACTACTATCACGCGTGTTAGGCTACAAGCACTAACTTTTTTTCAGACGGACAGTGATAAAATACACTACCCTTTCCCAGAGTTAGGTTTATAAATCATAACAAACTCTTATTAGAAAAGACAACATTAGATGGGTTTACGTTTGAACACATAACAGTACCCAGACAGCACATCTTCGAAACAGGAGGTAGAAGAAATTGCATATTTTGAACGCAGCCACGTAGCTCCTTTAAATTAGTATTTTTGGGTTCCTTAGGGCTTGCTGACAAATAATATGTAAAACGTTACGCAAATAGTCCAGGAATTAATAAATTATACCCAAAATAAAATATTGGGGGTGCCTGACAGCATAAAATCATTTCTGCTCATAAGATTTTTTTTTAACGTGTTTGAAAAAAATTTACGTTACAGAAATAGCCTACCATGTAAACTTCAAATTGATTGGAGCGCAACAAATGAAAGCCTAACCACGATTGGTCGGGCTATAAATACTATCTTGGTTGTTAGGGGAGACGGGAAAAGATAACATTTTTTCAAACACTTGTCGAAACGTGGCTCATTGGCCAGTCTCGCTGATATACACACTTGGGAGCGTTAGTTCGAAACCACTTGTTTAAATACACTTGATAAAGCATCAGTGCGTTGAAGCCAGCTTATATTTGGCTCAATAAAAGCCTGGAAGATAAGCAGATGGAAATTTGTGCCAGTTTGTGCCAGAATTCATTGCTAATCAACGTATCTGTGTGTATTCGTATGAATTGTGGTAAGCTTGAACCATTTAATATCTTTTAATGAAAATTGAATGTGAATTGTTGATTTATGCCTGTATATATATGTGTAGTTCAGTGGCAAACGTGAGGTAAAGCCTAAAATGCTCCAGCCTGAACAGAGGGTGTCGGAGAGAAGTAAAACGGCATGGAATGGCCAAACAGTACACTGACACCTGGATGATTGACTAGAAAGAAATAATGCTGGAAGTGCAGAGGCGTAGTAACCATTAAGAAGGGTAATACTGGAATAAAGTATTTCAAATGAAGCTGACTGTTGGCCTAACGCTCTGAACGCAATGTTTGTGCTGTATTGTGATCAGTGTAAAAAGAAAATATAAATTAGTTATGAAGTAGAAGGTACATCCTTCTTGATTTCAGGGACAGTGGTCTTGATGGTACTGAGCAGCATCTGGTCAGAGATTTGCTGAATCCAGAGTCGGACAGCATACTCCTTGGTCTTTTTAGCTATCAGGAGGTGTCTCCTGAGCCCAGAGGAGAATTCGAGCAGAGGAGTCCTTTCCTGCCGCCATCACTCAAGATAAGCAGAGTTGGCCAGCTGAGCTCAACATTATGTCCCCTCATCTTGAAATAACTTTATAAAAATACTATTCAGAGGGGAATTTACTTGTCTTAAAATCAGGAACTGTGAACATCTCCAATACTGGTCCCTAAAGACAAACTATTGAAGTCATGATGACAAATACCAACAGAGCTTGAACAAAACAAAACCAGTATTACCTCATTATACTACTACACAACTGACACACATAGAACATTTGTACTAATATATGTCACTACAATATTCATATTAAATACATTCTGTACATAACTTGTAATTTAAATTGATTGTGATTCCTGGTTCCCTTGTAGTTGAATCAGGACACATATTCATTCATGCTAGTAATGAATACATATTGTTATTTGAACCGTTACGAGTGACTTCTTTAAGCTATTCTCATAGAGTGTTATATGTATGTGAGTGTCACAGTGTTGTTAAGAGTAGTGGATTAAATTAAATTGTTTATCTGTCTGTTGTTGTGACTTACACTTCACCATACTCATACCCTAGACACATAACGTAGCATCACACTATTCCAGAATAATTCTGACTGAGATATATAGATATGTGGTAGCAAGTAAGGTTATCTATAATACACTACTCTTAATAGATATAGATACCTTCACAGCTGATCTCAGTCAGTACACTAAGTTCCCTATAAGTATTTATAACTTCCCACTTCACCACAGTGGTATATGTATGTGAGTGTCACAGTGTTGTCAAGAGTAGTGGATTAAATTAAATTGTTTATCTGTCTGTTGTTGTGACTTACACTTCACCATACTCATACCCTAGACACATAACGTAGCATCACACTATTCCAGAATAATTCTGACTGAGATATATAGATATGTGGTAGCAAGTAAGGTTATCTATAATACACTACTCTTAATAGATATAGATACCTTCACAGCTGATCTCAGTCAGTACACTAAGTTCCCTATAAGTATTTATAACTTCCCACTTCACCACATATATTGGGGTCTCGCTCTTGGGATTTTGAATCTTTAACTATTAAAAATATTGGGGGTAATTCACTTCAGGGAATATAAGAATTAAAAGGTATCCTTGGGTGGAATTAAATAAGGTTGAGCTCACGGTGCCTGTGTTGTCCATTAGAGATTGAATTGTTGGTTAGACATTATAAAAATTTACCTGATAGACAATGGCGGACCTGGCCAAATTTCGATCTGCTGCGGTTCAGACTGCAAAAGAGTTAGGATTAGATGGGCAAGTTATGGTTGCCTATGTCACAACGGAATGTGACAAATTTATTGAACGCGAAGAAAGAAGATTAGAAAAAGAAGCCGAAAGAAGGTTAGAGGCTGAGACTAAGAGGTTGCAAGCTGAGGCTGAGACTAAGAGGTTGCAGATTGAGGCTGACAAAGAGGCAAAAGCATTGGAAGCCGAGGAAAGAAGACAAGCTGCAGAAAGGGAAGAGAAGAAATTAGCTGCAGAAAGAGAAGAGAAGAAATTAGCTGCAGAAAGAGAAGAGAAGAGATTAGCTGCAGAGAGGGAAGCAGAAAAGGAGGAGAAGAGATTACAAAGGGAACATGAGTTACGACTAAGGGAGTTTGAGTTTCAAGGCCATGCTCCTGAAAATGGTGCCAGTCCCTTTGCCTCTGATGCTACGGTTACTCAGGGAGCCTCAACCTCAGCTATGAATTTTCATTTAGATCATTTTGTTGAGAAAGACGATGATATTGAGAGCTATATAAATAGGTATGAGCTATTAGCTACCACGTATGGGTTGGAGAGAGAAAGGTGGAGCTTAAAGTTATCTCAGGGACTTCGTGGGGCAGCTTATGAAGTTTTTGCAAAAATGAGCAGAGGTGATCAGGAAAATTATGACATGCTAAAGCAGGCTCTTTTGTTAAGGTATGAAAAGAATGCAGAATTCTATAGAAAAAAATTTAGGAATGCTAAACTACTGTCAGGTGAAACCTATCACCAGTTCTCTGCACGAATCGAGACATACTTGGAGAAATGGACTTCTCTGGGGAAAACCCAAGATCTTAAGGAAATGGTCCTTATAGAGCAACTAAGAGAGTCCATGGCTCCAGACCTGAGAAAGTTTCTCATGGAACAAGGTGCAGAGAGGCTGGATGAGTTGCTAAATGTTGCTGAAAGGTATCAAGCAGCTCAAGCAGAGGTAACAGGTAATAAAAAGAAACAGGTGGACAACTTTAGGGCACCACAGAACTTTAATAAATTTGATCCTAGGGATCAAAATAAAGGTAAGCACCAATTTGATAGGCCACGGTATGAAAATAAAAATAAATTCCCACAATTCGATGAAAGGAAATATGATGAAAGAAAATCTTTCAACCAAGGAAAAAGGTGGTGTAAAAATTGTCAGATGGACAATCATGACACTGACCGTTGCAGAAGGAAACCTGTGTATATGGCAACCCTTCAGGTCAGGTCGACCTCAAGACAGGAGGAGGATATTATGTTAGATACCACTCCAGAAGAGATGAGGAAGGCACAGGCTGGGGATAAAACACTCAAGCCTTGTTTCAGAAAATTGTCAACTTGTCATACAACTCCAGGCAAGGGAGATTTTTACATGAAAAACAAGTTGATGTATAGGAAGACTGGAGCTAGATCCAATGGTCACGGACAGCTGGTTCTTCCAAAAAGATATAGGACAGACTTAATAAGGAGTCTACATGTGAAACCAGATGGGGACCATGAGAAGATAGGTACCATCATTCAAAAGGTGGCTCACAATTATTATTGGCCCAAAGCAAGATGGGACATTGAAAATTTTGTAGAAAGGTGTAGCATAGCACATGAGGGAACACCCACAAGTGGGAACATGGATCAGGACCTGGACACGCCACGGGGCAAAATTAGGCCTGATAATAGAAAGAAATATAGATTTGATAAAGTGGACCAAATGGAATGGGAAGCCCCTTTTCACGGACAAGCTTCACTTAACTGTTTTACAATGGCCACTATGCGGAGAGTGCAAAAAGATGTCTTACCCCAGGATAAGCCGACAATCCCTCAATCGGACTTAAACAAACTGGAGGAAGAAGATGTAGAGAGGAAATCTCTCATCAAGAATTTTAAGAGGGGAGAAAGCCCCAAAAGAAAAATTGGTAGCGGTCGTTTTGTGAATGATAATTCTGGGAGGAAAAATCATCACTATAAAGCTTCAAGTGGAAGAGACCATACCGGTGCATGGACAAATAGGTCCACACAATTAAAGGTCCATATGTAGCTTTGTTAAGAACGTGGACTGATGAAAAGGCAGAGGAAAACATTACATCTTCATACCAATATGTGAATGAGCTGACCACTCGGTTGAAAACTGGCTGGAAACTTGCCAATGAAAATTTGAAACAAGCCAGGAAGAAACATGCTGCCTATTATAACAGGAAGGCGAAAGACAGAAATTTGGCTGTGGGAGAGAAAGTACTGCTCCTTTTGCCCGGGAGTCAGAATAAGTTACAAATTGGATGGCAGGGTCCATATACAGTTCTAGAGAAGGTGTCTAGAACAAATTATAAGATAGATAAGAAGGGGAAAGAAAAAATCTATCATGTGAATCTCCTGAAGAAATATTTGGAAAGAGAACATCAGGAAGAGACACACTTGTTGACCTTGTCCATCGCCATGGAGATGAAAAAGGAACCACTTTCATCATTTGAATATCCATTACACCCCTGTGAGACAGCAGCACAGGTGAAAATCAGTACACATTTAACGAAAACTCAGAAAGAGAGAGTGCAACAGGTTCTAAATAATCATGCAGAGGTGTTAACAGACCGACCAGGGCATACAAACCTATTGGAATATGATATGAAACTCATAGACTCCACACCTGTCTGTATGAAACCATATTCGATTCCGTTTGCTAAGGAAAAAGCTTTGAAGGAAGAGATAGACTATCTATTGAAGGAAGGAATTATTTCGCACAGTGAATCTTCGTATAGTTCCGGTGTTGTACTTTTAAGGAAGCCCTCTGGAGAACATAGACTCTGTATAGATTACAGGAGACTGAACGCTATTACAGAAGGACAGGTGGATCCATTGCCGGATACAAATCAGCTGTTTGCCAGACTAAATAAAGCTAAATATTTCTCAAAAGTGGATCTGAGTAAAGGATACTATCAGATTCCAGTAAAGCCTGAGGTTAGACCATACCTAGCTTTTAGTACCTCAGAAGGACACTATGAGTTTAATAGATTGCCATTTGGATTGAAGAATGCGCCTAGTGTCTTCTCTAGAATGATGAGAAAATTATTGGATCCTCTGAATAATCCCTGTATAACAAATTTTATGGATGATATCCTTATAGCAACAGAAACATTTGAGGAACACATTGACTCTCTGAACATGCTGTTTGATCGACTTAGGGAGGCAAATTTAACAGCCCGACCAACCAAATGTTGCGTTGGATGTAAAGAATTGGAATTTTTGGGACACACAGTTTATCAGGGAAACATGACCCCTGACCCAAAGAATTTAGAGAAACTACAGAACGCCCCGAGACCACAAACCAAGAAGGACGTGAGATCCTTTGTCTCATTATGTGGTTTCTACCAGAAGTATATCAAGAACTTTAATTCCATATGTGCACCGTTAACTGAATTGACACGTAAAGGACTTCCAGATCGCATTACATGGACACCACAATGTGAAATGACTTACCAAGAATTGAAGGAAAAGCTCACAAGTAAACCCATTTTGAAATTACCTGACTTAAGTCAAGAATTCATAGTAAGGACGGATGCAAGTAATATTGGGTTAGGTGCAACTTTACTACAGAAATCAGATGCATTGGATGGGGAATTAAGCCCAGTGGCATATGCTAGCAGAAAGTTGAATAAAGCTGAAATCAACTACTCAACTAGCGAAAAAGAATGTCTTGCAGTAATATGGGCAATAAAGAAATTCAATATTTATCTATATGGGAAGGCATTTAAGTTGCAAACTGACCACAAACCTTTATCGTTCTTAGCACAGGCTAAGCATGAGAACTCTAGGTTACTCCGATGGTCTTTGCTTCTGGCTCCATATAATTTTAGCATTGAATATATATCTGGAAAAATCAATCTGGGAGCGGATTTTTTAAGCCGCCATCCGTGTGATGAGAATCACCGTAAACCCCAGAAATAATAATAAATTTCTATATGTGTATATAGAATAAAGGACTGACATATAATGTCTGTTTTAAGAGGGGAGGTGTCATGAAATATTCTAATCCACATATATAAATTATTAGGTAAATATGAAGCCTAACAAATAAAATTAATAAAGAGAAGAGCAATGGTAAAATAACAGTGCTGTCACAAAGAATGTACTCGAAATCCCCCTTGTTTTCTGCTTCGTCTGCAAATTGTAACGCTTTCACGTTGATAGTAAAAGCTTACTGTATTATACCCGCTTTCTTCAATGAAACGTGTGCTGTATTTCTTGGAAAAACATTAAGAGGCAGACTGCGTAATGACCTAAATTTTAAATTCCATTCATGTCTTTTTCTACATTACGTTACCAAAACGAACGAACAGATGGACAAAAGGATAGCGAGAAGGGAGAGGCAGGAAGCCGAACATTAAACACGCGTCGCGCGATACACAATTACTACTATCACGCGTGTTAGGCTACAAGCACTAACTTTTTTTTCAGACGGACAGTGATAAAATACACTACCCTTTCCCAGAGTTAGGTTTATAAATCATAACAAACTCTTATTAGAAAAGACAACATTAGATGGGTTTACGTTTGAACACATAACAGTACCCAGACAGCACATCTTCGAAACAGGAGGTAGAAGAAATTGCATATTTTGAACGCAGCCACGTAGCTCCTTTAAATTAGTATTTTTGGGTTCCTTAGGGCTTGCTGACAAATAATATGTAAAACGTTACGCAAATAGTCCAGGAATTAATAAATTATACCCAAAATAAAATATTGGGGGTGCCTGACAGCATAAAATCATTTCTGCTCATAAGATTTTTTTTTAACGTGTTTGAAAAAAATTTACGTTACAGAAATAGCCTACCATGTAAACTTCAAATTGATTGGAGCGCAACAAATGAAAGCCTAACCACGATTGGTCGGGCTATAAATACTATCTTGGTTGTTAGGGGAGACGGGAAAAGATAACATTTTTTCAAACACTTGTCGAAACGTGGCTCATTGGCCAGTCTCGCTGATATACACACTTGGGAGCGTTAGTTCGAAACCACTTGTTTAAATACACTTGATAAAGCATCAGTGCGTTGAAGCCAGCTTATATTTGGCTCAATAAAAGCCTGGAAGATAAGCAGATGGAAATTTGTGCCAGTTTGTGCCAGAATTCATTGCTAATCAACGTATCTGTGTGTATTCGTATGAATTGTGGTAAGCTTGAACCATTTAATATCTTTTAATGAAAATTGAATGTGAATTGTTGATTTATGCCTGTATATATATGTGTAGTTCAGTGGCAAACGTGAGGTAAAGCCTGAAATGCTCCAGCCTGAACAGAGGGTGTCGGAGAGAAGTAAAACGGCATGGAATGGCCAAACAGTACACTGACACCTGGATGATTGACTAGAAAGAAATAATGCTGGAAGTGCAGAGGCGTAGTAACCATTAAGAAGGGTAATACTGGAATAAAGTATTTCAAATGAAGCTGACTGTTGGCCTAACGCTCTGAACGCAATGTTTGTGCTGTATTGTGATCAGTGTAAAAGAGAATATAAATTAGTTATGAAGTAGAAGGTACATCCTTCTTGATTTCAGGGACAGTGGTCTTGATGGTACTGAGCAGCATCTGGTCAGAGATTTGCTGAATCCAGAGTCGGACAGCATACTCCTTGGTCTTTTTAGCTATCAGGAGGTGTCTCCTGAGCCCAGAGGAGAATTCGAGCAGAGGAGTCCTTTCCTGCCGCCATCACTCAAGATAAGCAGAGTTGGCCAGCTGAGCTCAACATTATGTCCCCTCATCTTGAAATAACTTTATAAAAATACTATTCAGAGGGGAATTTACTTGTCTTAAAATCAGGAACTGTGAACATCTCCAATACTAGTCCCTAAAGACAAACTATTGAAGTCATGATGACAAATACCAACAGAGCTTGAACAAAACAAAACCAGTATTACCTCATTTTACTACTACACAACTGACACACATAGAACATTTGTACTAATATATGTCACTACAATATTCATATTAAATACATTCTGTACATAACTTGTAATTTAAATTGATTGTGATTCCTGGTTCCCTTGTAGTTGAATCAGGACACATATTCATTCATGCCAGTAATGAATACATATTGTTATTCGAAAGTTTATCAGTGACTCTTTTAAGATATCTTTGTAGAGTGGTATATGTATGTGAGTGTCACAGTGTTGTCAAGAGTAGTGGATTAAATTAAATTGTTTATCTGTCTGTTGTTGTGACTTACACTTCACCATACTCATACCCTAGACACATAACGTAGCATCACACTATTCCAGAATAATTCTGACTGAGATATATAGATATGTGGTAGCAAGTAAGGTTATCTATAATACACTACTCTTAATAGATATAGATACCTTCACAGCTGGTCTCAGTCAGTACACTAAGTTCCCTATAAGTATTTATAACTTCCCACTTCACCACAAGTCTCAAGGACGAAACTAGGAAAGCGTGTAAGATTTAACGGCGGGATCATTGTCTAAGCATTACTACGGTATACAATTCAGCGCTCTACTGGCGTAGAGGAAGACGATAGGCAAACACACACGGGCGGGTTTATTTATTATCATAGGAGTAAAATCTTACTGAATTTAGCGATTGTTTCACAGTTTTCGCTACACCCCTCCCTATAGTATTTGACTTTATAAGAGTGGTCTATTTGAACTGTTGTCCATACAGATTTCACTTTACGACAGTATTAAATATAAAGACATGAAGTAACTTTACCTAAATGACATGTGGAGCAGTGATAATGGTCTAATTGACCGTAAATTAACTACATAACTAACATTTCTTTTATGACAACATGTCTCATAATTATTCGCGCATCTTTTAAAATCTTGCCCTGGTCGACTTATCGCCTCCGAGACGCCTTGGTCGACTTACTGCCTCTGAGAACAACGTTTGAAGTTTGACGAAACTCCAGTTCATGTACTGTTTATCAATCGGGTTGTTGGCTTCTTTCCATAATCAAACTGTTCATGCACACCGTCATTTGCGCACTTTTTTTCTATTTTCGCGAGAGTACATATAAGAGGAAACAATACAATTATTGACTAACTTTCAACCTCTGTTGCACTCGCTCGAAAATAGAAAAAAGTACGCAAATGACGGTGCGCAAAACTGTGACTGATCGACCGACCGACCAAGTACTTACGGCGGCAATTATGTATTTTGATGATGATGGTATGTATGTGTAAAAATTGTTTTATAGATATTTAAAAAAACTAGAGCTAATCTGGTGTTTTAACGGCCATTTTCAGCAGCCCAAACAACATAAATGTAACTTGGTTTAATCTCAGATACACACAACGAGTCAACATTTGTTGTCCAGTTTTATCGTTATCTTCTCGCGGTGTATTTTCAAACCCACTTGCCG
Organism: Oreohelix idahoensis; assembly: GCA_024509875.1. Lineage (NCBI taxonomy): Eukaryota > Metazoa > Mollusca > Gastropoda > Stylommatophora > Oreohelicidae > Oreohelix > Oreohelix idahoensis. The sequence goes on along the minus strand of JAMPIV010013735.1, from coordinate 351,910 downwards.
TGACCTCTGATCTAGTATGTTCATTTTGTCTTGCATTTGATTACATTTATGGTACAAGAGAGCCAGCTCGTCGGCAAAATTTAGATCGTCAAGCTGTTTAGTCAAAGTCTTATAATATGCATGAGAATATTGTAGACCAGGGGTCGTTCGCGGTTCCCCGATGGATCGCTAAGAGATTGTAGGTGGACCGCCGAAGACAAAGAAAGGTTTTATTCTCCTCTCCTTCAGTTATTGCGCCCACGGACGTAAGTGATCATTGTCTCGCCAACACGACTGTTTTCAATTATGTTTTTAACTGTCATTCTATGCTATGTCAAATTATCAAGTATTTTCTCTCTTGATCATTTCCCACCAAATATTCCGGTTGTCTCATCATAAGTGTTAGCTGTTGTCTTCTCAATAGACCCTACAATGCACTGCCCTCATCTTTAGTTTTCGCCACATTTATATGTAAAACCAGATCTCTAATACGTGATTTTTTTGTAACTCCATCTTGCGCTTCAGAACGACAGAATGAGCTCTATCTTCTTCTTCGTTCACCCTCAGACGTCAACTTGAATATGTTCAAAGACAGCAGTGGTCAGTCTGAGGTTGTTGACATCTCCGTAGAGCTTTTCTAGTACTGGTACTGGTGATGACCATATATGCTTTCTCTATTCCTCATATGTTGGGCACCTTTGAAGTAGATGATCAGCGGTCATTATATCAGTGCCACAGTTACACTCATCAGTAGTTCATATCTTTAACTTGTTGAATAGGTGGCATTCAAATATATTGTGACCAATACTAGGTCTGAAGGTTACCACTTGTTCACTTCTGCTGAGCTGGTAACACGCATAATTTTTATTGTGGCTTGGATGTTCTGTTTCCAGCTTGCTCATGTATCTGCGCTTGAAAAAACTCTTCATAAGTTATGCTTGTGTCAAGCTGAAGTAGCTTTCCCCCTTCCTTTGACAATCTGTCAGCCTTTTCATTTCCGGGGATGTTGCAGTGGGAAGGGATCCAATGTACCACAACTCTTTTGAATTGCGAGCACATCTCTAACTAATACTTAAGAACTCTGTGTCTTACTTCCATTGAAAAAGATTTGTCTCCAATGGTACATTCCCCACCCCCCTCGAATTCTGTATTTTGGTGGAGTTATTTAAAACGCCTTTCTTGCTAGCCATTCGCGAAACTGCCCTCTTTCAAGGACTCACATTCTGGCCTTGATTAGTTCGAAAATATTTAAGCTTATTTACGATTACACAATGTTTTCCTGAAGTATTGAAAATTCAGGAAAAAAATATTCGCAACATTTACACAAACTATGCAAATCACCAACAACAAGTAGCCAGCAAAGTACAGAGACACAGATTAGAGCGTTTTGCCCCTTTTACAAAGCTCTTCCTTAACCCCTAACTTTGCCAGATAGTGGAAGCTGCCGTTCAAAATGGTAATGGCACGTAATGTGATTTTGTCCGCTGTTGCCCAAAATCAGCACGTAAATATTCTTCGCTAATGATCCTCGGCTTGGTAAACATGTAGGCATTAAGGATTCTGTTAGGAGGCGATGAATTTCCTTTAAAAAAAATAACAGGACCATTTTTAAAAAGCCAAAAACTTCTCTTCCATATTTTTCACCATAATGGCGTTTCACCTTGAAAAAGGGGAACGGTCGTGTTAGTACATGGACGGTTGTTCACCCAGCCTACAAAGTTTCACAGTGTATATTTATATTTAGGTTTTCAACCAAACAGATGCTGTACTGATAAAATGGTCACAGTGCAAACAATCTTTTGTTTCCCTGCTATCTGTTTGTAGTCTTTCCATGTTTTCTTTAAAGGTCAAGGTAGTCTCACAGCGGATACAGCCGTAGGGGAGTAATGTGTTAGAGTCTTCACTATACTAGGTCTAGCTTCAAGAGGTGGGGTGACCATTTGCCTTCTTTGCTGCCTTTTTCTTCCTTAACTCGCGTGCAGAGTCAGATACCCATTTACAGCTGGGTAGACTGGAGCGTGACGTCTCCGTTTTTCGAACCTGGCACCTTCACAACGAGATATCAGCTCTCCAACAACCACTCTATCAACCGGATGCTCATGTTTCCTTTACCACTTTAAATAATTCTTCAATTCCCTTACCCGTTTGTTTTTTTAAAATCTCGATCTGTTTCTCTTACCCTGTGGATTTCAGAGCAAGGACAGCCTTGTAAAGCTGCTGGTTTCTTCAATGTGTGTCCAATCCAACACCAAAGGCGTTTCAACACTTCTTGTAACACGGTTGTTTATTTGTCCAGTGCTTTGCATTATCTCTACATTGGTGATCTTGTCATATCATCTTAAACCTTCTTACCAGCGCATTATCTCTACATTTGTCCGTTTTGATCTTGTCATATCATTCTTAAATAACCTTCTTACCAGCGCAAGTTCTTTCCATGTTCTATTTTTCACCTCTGTTTCCAACTCTCTTCTCCATGTAAAAAGACTATAACTTAATGATTGTCCGTTTTGATGTTCTTTATATTTTAGAATCACATAGCTAGGGCTATTAGCTGAAAATTATTATTTATGCGTCAAACTTCATTTCTTATAGTTTACATGCATTTCCAAATTCGCTACGGTAGTGAATCATTAATAACAATACTGCCAACGCAGCACTACAAAAGTATTCTTCTTTTGGACAAGGGCTTTGCCATGACCATTCCACGCAACTATGAAATATCGGATCGGGGAATTACCCATATTAATGATAGACGCAGTCACTTCAATAACATTCCTGTTCACCAGTATAATCCAGATTACACAAGACAAAGACAGTAATACTTTCGTTGTTTCTATGCCAAGATATACGCTTGATTTCCCATATTGTACTGATATTTCCCCAAGAGCAGCCGGGCTATAATTTACCAATTTAAAAAAAAAACAAAAAAAAAACAAATCATAATCGTTGTATTTCCTTTGCATTTTCAGACCCAATAATTGTGAATTGTCATAAAATACAAGGGGATTGACATAAGTCTTGGGCCTGACCATGAAGGAGTCACAGAAGGAAGATGAAACTTGGCACATTTAAAGTTCATCATATTTGCACTGAATGTGTAAAGTACGCATTTGTTTCTTCAATGGATTTTCCCGCTACGGTGCACGGCGCAATGTACCCTATTGACCGGATCTGCTGCTCCAAAGATTTGACAAAACAATGGAAAAGAAGGAGGCCAGAGCTGTGATAAAATTTCTGATGTTTCAGGGGAAAACACCAACAGAAATACACAGGGAGATGGAACCAGTGTTTCATGATTCTTGTCCTTCATATACTTCGGTAAAAAACTGGTGTCAACAGTTTAAGTGCGGCCGCTAAAATGTTGTTGATCTGCCAAGATCTGGTAGACCAGCCTCAGAGTGCAACGATGAAAATGCAACAAGAGTGAAGAAAATCATTGATCAGGATCGAAAAATGACAATTGTGGAGATAGCCAGTAGAGTAAAACTAAATGAAAGAACAGTTTATAGAATTTTACACAACAAAGACTGAACATGAGAAAAGTGTGTGCACGCTGGGTTCCGCGACTGTTGACACGTGAACAGAAGCAAATTGCTGTCAACAGTTGCTCAAAAAGTGTCAGTCAAAAATTTTTTTGGAGACCATGGTGACAGTAGATGAGACTTGGGTAAACCATTTTGACCCCGAATCCAAAATTGTCAGTATGCAATGGAAAACCCCGGGCTCCCCAACACCTGTCAAGCCGAGGGCGCAGAAATCTGCAGGAAAAGTGATGCTGACTGTTTTTTGGGACGGCAAAGGTGTCTTTTTGAAAGATTATCTGCCTCGTGGCAACACAGTTAATGGACAGTACTATGCAGATCTTCTCACAAAACTAAGAAAGGTTGTGACCAGGAAACGAGGAATAACGCGCACTCAAAATCTTCCTTTGCTTCAAGACAACGCGCCCTCTCACAAAGCACGGCTTGTGCAGCTAGCAGCCAACGATTTGAATATTGAAATTCTTCCACACCCACCATATTCTCCAGATTTGGCTCCATCAGACTTTTTTATATTCCCAAATCTGAAAAAAACAGCTAAAAGGAAATCATTTTGACAGCGATGAAGAGGTTATACTGGCATGTGATGACTGGTTTAGTTTGAAAAATAGGGTGTTCTACTCCCAAGGTCTTTTCAAGGTCAAGCAGAGATGGCAGAAGTGTGCCAATTCAGACGGTGGCTATATTGAAAAGGAATAAACACTATACAAAATTTCAGCTCTCTGTGACATGTCCTTCATGGTCAGGCCCAAGACTTATGTCAATCCCCTTGTACTCTCGCTTTATCTTGCAGCCTGTTTTGATTTTGGGTCAGAAGACACAGGTTCTTAGCAAAATCTAGATCAGGGGTTCTCAACCGTTGTTAGCTCATGGCCCCCTTCTGAGTCTCTTTTACCTTTGTGGCCCCCTCATTGTCGCTGTTAGCTGAAAAAAGGTATTTTATAATCTTACTGTGAACCCAGAGCCGGATTAACGTAGTAGCAACAGTAGCAGATGCTACGGGCCCCGCGCTTTTAGGGGCCCCGCGCCAATAAATATGTACATAATTTTTTGGTCATCTTCTAATACGAGCGTTAAACCAATGATCTTGTGATTTATGCCATCTCTAGCGCCTTTTCATTTGGTGTCACGAAATTGTGAGAGAAAGAGCATAAGAGGGTGACTTAGTGTGACTCTTCATTATTTTTATCTTAACTGTTTGCGGACGGAAGCCATTTAAGTGGCGTTGAAAATGTGGTCACTTTTGGACGGAAGCCACATTTTTGGCTCTAGGTGACTGCCCCTCTCATTTTGTTTCGTTCTTTGTGAAATGAATTTGCATTAACAATAAAAACTATAATTTAGGAAACGGAAACTTCCTGTTTTAATTGAGGTATACGGCGTGCTCGCACTCTCTTTCGATCTTGATTAACATTTCTTGATTTGTAAGGTTAGAAAACTCAAAAAATGAGCAGTAGACACAGAGATATTGGACATAATTATGCTTCTGGAAGGGAAAAACGTAAAGCGAAGGAAGAAAAAGAAAGAAGAGATCAACTTATGATATCAAAAACACCTAAGCTGACAGAATATTTTGATGTTCATGGTGGTGGTACTCTAACCGCTGAAGCTGGAAGTACAGGAACAACTATAGCACGTTTCACTAGCTTTGCCCAACTTCAAATGTAATTATATGATTAACCGTCTAACGTATTAATGCCATTTTTTGCATACGATGTTATATTGGGTTAGACCCAACAAATATATACTTTATATCTGTGCATCTTGTCCAGTACTCATAAACGGATGAAATCCTTTGATCTTTGTCGGCATACTAATTATTGTGTATCGAAAAAAGAAATTTTACCACTTCAGTCACAGATTCTGTGAATTGAATAGGCATAGGCGTGTCTACTATTACAATAATGTGGCCATCACGTTTGCATATGAATACCTGTTGAAGATGATTTCTTAAATGATCTGCATGGGAGATACTCGTGACATTGTTTGTCATTGACATTTAATGCGCTACCAAACTGGACCTTCATTTATCTGATTATTTCAATAGGTATCACCACTTTGCGGTTCATAAATATCATAATGGAAAGTTTCTCCTCTACTGTGCTTGTAAATAACGGTAAGGTCATCTTTAAAGAAATTAAACTTCATCCGAATCATAATCAGATGTCTCTGAGAAATTGATAATCAATCTCGGCTGAATGAAGGACAAACCATCATTCGTCCAATATTCCTCTTCCTCTTGTAACACATGGTTCTCACATTTCTTCCAATAATCCCTGGCTATGTTCGAGATGGCGGCTTTTGTATGTATTTCAACATCTTTTAATTTGAACGTCCTATTTTCTGTTGCTACCTGTTCCTTAATTTTAGCCCAGACTAATTCTATTGGGTTTAAGTGAGAATGGTAAGGAGGCAATCTTAAACATCTGTGACTATGTTCATGGATTGCCTTGTCTATGTGAAATATCTTTGTATGCTGTGTATTTTTTACAATTTCAAGTAATTCAGGCTTCAGGGACATTTCGTTGAATGGAATGTTGTTTTTGGTCAGCCAAATCTTTATTACATCTTTAGTACTTGATGAATTAGGAACTTTATCTTCTGGTGCCACAACGTTGTGATATGAAGCATTGTCCATTTATCAAACACGACGGTCTATCCAATGAAGGAAGTACATGATTCACAATCCAATCTTGAAATATCTTGCCATTCATCTCTGTATGATAATCCCTATTATCTGTGGATTTTGAAACAAATATGAGTTCAGTATTATTTAGAAGCCCATGATGGCTGCTTCCTGCATGTGCAATTATTAGGCGCTGTCCTTTGCTGCTTGGTACTAGTCTCTTAGTTGTTCCATCAGATGATTGCCATTCTCGTTCATTACTGTGGTGCGCATTGATCCAAGTTTCATCTAAATACACAAAATCATAACAATCTCTTCTCATTTCTCTGACCTCGCGTAAATATTTGCTTCTCATTGCAACTATATGAGGCTTCTCACAAATAAGGTTTCTACCACCAACATATTTTCTAAAAGTGAATCCCAAACTCCTAATAGTCCTCCGTAGCGTAGATTTGGAAATATCAATGTCATTATTCTTTCTTAACCAAATTTTCAATTTCCTTAAAGTCACTGCCTCATTATTGTGAAACATATTGCAAATTTCTCTGCGGATCAATTCTCTGTCAAAATTATCCACCACTCTTGGCCTAATTTTCGTGTGTAAAACACTGGAATTAGGCATTGCAGATGTCGCTATCCAGCGGTGCAATGATCGTTTGCTTATCCCCAAGGCGTGAATAGTCCTCTTTTGTGGGTTTGAAATAGAATGATATAGTTTTCCTCGAGTAGCTTCATTGCAGAAATACTTAAAAATCCTATTTGTGATTTGCTGTAATGTCATAAAATGTACTCGCAGACTCATTTTTCCTTCTTAACCAAACAATAATTTTTGTAGACACACCTCTGATTGACAATGTGTGCGTTGCACCGGATATAAACTGTTTTATGTTCAAGAAGTTCGATTTCACGCAATTTCACTCAAAAATCATGCCAAATACTTGATAAACCAAAAATGTGCAAATGAGGTCGTATAATTTACTGTAGACATTTCAATATGTGTGCGTGTGATGTGTGTTGGCAAGTAGGATTTTATATTATATCGCAAAGAGACGAAAATTGAAACCAATGACCGCATTTTAATGAAAAATTTAATTCATAGGGTCTATACCATTTCAAATTCACACACAGAATTTCACTTATATGCGTTATATATTCGCTGAGATATAGCATTTTGAAGTTGGGCAAAGCTAGTGAAATGTACAGGCTGTGCAGCAGGAAACATACAGCAAAATCCAGTATACACTGAGTCTGAATGTGAAAGAATAAGTGAAACGAAGAAGTACTCTAATGATATTGGTGACTGGCCGAACAATATAGATGACTGTGAGCGTGAATATTGGATATCCAAGGGAAGTAAAAAATGTCAACATGTTGATAGTGCCTTCTCTTCATCCGTGCGATTGTATGACACTGAAAAGAAAACTCGATACTGCCAGAAGTCTTATTTTACACATATTCATAAACTTACAAACAAGCAACATGCTAGAAAATGGTTATGCTATTCAGAAAGTAAAGAGCGCTTATTCTGTTTCCCATGCAAGCTTATGAGTTCAGAATGTTCATCAAAGTTTACTGTGGAAGGGTTTAATGACTGGAAAAATGGAAGCAATCTATTGCGTCGACATGAAGAAAGCTCCTCACATAGACAAGCTTTAATTTCACTGTTGATGCGTAAAAACAAAGGTGAACGTGTCGATTTCCAACTTGTGAAACAAATGGACATTCAAGAAAAGAATTAGCACAAACTTCTAGAGCGAATAATTGAAGTTGTGAAGTTTTTAGCAGAACGAGGCCTTTCATTTTGTGGCAGTGATGAAATTGTTGGGTCCCCTTATAACGGGAATTACTTAGGGTTGTTAGAATTACTGGCCAAGTTTGACCCTTTTCTGGCAGAGCATATAAGTACTCATGCAAACAAAGGATTTGGACATAATCATATCTATCTAAAACAACGTGTGAGGAATTCATCAATCTGATTGGATCCAGCATACTGGATCACATTCTCTGTGAAGTGAAGAAATACAAGTATTATTCCATTTCATTGGATTCTACTCCAGATATATCTAATATGGACCAGCTGACTTTGACTCTGCGCTACGTTTTGCCATCTGGACCAGTTGAAAGATTTGTGACATTTTTGGATATGGAAGGTCATAGTGCTGAACAGCTTACTAAAAGACTACTTAATTTTTTAAAGGCAAATGACATTGATATTAAAGACTGCCGTGGTCAAAGTTATGACAACGCCAGCAACATGAGTGGCAAGTTTATAGGATTACAAGCACGAATTAAAGAGATGAATAAGTTTGCGCATTACATTCCGTGTTTTGCACATTCACTAAATTTGGTTGGAAAATGTGCTGCTGAAGGTTGTCAAGAAGCAGTCATTTTCTTTGGATTTGTTGAAGCCTGAACACCTTCTTTTCTGCTTCTACCTACCGGTGGGGTCTCCTTTCTACTGCATTATGTGCTGGCGGTACTCATAATAAGTCCCATTTGCCCTTTGTGAAAAGACTGTCAGATACCAGGTGGTCCGCTCGGGCAGATGCAACAAAAGCACTTTTACACAGCTTTTCTGCAATAAAACAAGTCTTGGATGATATTTCAGATAACAATGATCAGAAGGCAGAGTGTCGTCAACAGATGAAGTTAGAAACAGGAATAATGATCATACTGTGGGATCAAGTATTACAGCGTTTTCAAATGACCAGTGCTTCTTTGCAATCTTCTGACCAAGATTTGAATACAGCTTGTGCACTCTATGAATCCCTGCGGGGGTATATTCAAGTTATGCGGTCTACTTTTGCAGACATAGAGCAAAAGGCTGAGGATCCGCCTAAGTGTGAACATTTTCAAGAACAAACTCGAAGAAAACACAAACGAAATCGAGAGTATGATGATTTCAGTGGTTCCAGCACACTTGATCCACTTGTTGAATCTCAAACGCCTTCTCAGCAGTTTAAAAGCCGAACATTTCTTGTCCTTATTGATAGCTTGCTCTCTGCCTTGTCAAAACGCCAGAAAGCTTATCAAAAGTTGAATGATGTATTTGGATTCCTTCGTCAGTTACAGTCGTTTACACCTGAAGAGGTGGTAACGAGATCATCGAATCTTATTAAATCATTGTAGCAAAGTTGATTTTGCTGGGGAGGTTATGATGGTATCCTAACAAAGAATGAATTCGGTGTCTGCATAAACCGTGTGAGGTCAAGCACACGTAGGCCCCTGACTCTAAAAGATGATGATGATGAATTATGTGCAGGGAACCTAACGCTACCTCCCTAGATCTCACACGGTCACTCTTGTGGCTCTAGTGTATGGTGTATGATGTACCTAGTGTCTAGGGGAGAAATGAAATGATGGTACACAACACAAAAACACTTTAAGTTACTATGAGGAAGTGAATAAAACTTGTGGTTAAGTTTTTCTTTAAATTAATTTTTTTGTACAATTTATTTTGCCTGTCCAGTCATATCGTTTGGACAGGTCTTTGAAAATGAGGACAAGATAGTTTACATAAAAAGCTTAACTAAAATTGTGTGGACAATCTGCCCAAATAATACAATGTTATTATATGTATTTCCTATTTGAATGTTCACAGCTTAAATTTATTCTTCTGAGAGAGAGAGAGTCACTGTGTATGAGGGGCTGTAATGTCATCATACCCCACATAAGTCCTGAGTATGACTTGAATTACCAAGGTTTATTTAAACCGAAAATGTCAGATGTACCCAGGTCCTTAACATATCACCTGGGGTTTCTTGTTGAAATATAAGATCTTGTGTAGTTGCAGAAATATCGATATCACGTCACACACCCAAGCTCCTGCTGTTACCTTTTGACAGCATATGTAAAGTGTAGGAGACTTCTTGGCGTAATCGTCACTCCTCAGGTTTCCTGTCACCAGCTGGCAACCGGAAACGAAACCTCTGCATCAAAAGGACACCCTGGCCTTTTACATCTGATCACTTATTCTTTTATTTAATTTCATACGTGGGTATGGGGTCAGCCTCGCGTGCATTTCAGGTGCACTCATCCCCTAATTTCTCATGACTCCCACCTTGCTGTGACCATCCCTCAGGTCCCTATGGCAGATACGCCACTGTACGTTTACATAGTTTTCCTCAATAATATAATGTGGGGTAACCACATTTCCTTTTATATATTTTTCTCATCTTTTTCTTTTTTTAATATGAATGCTTCAGGCATGTTGAACAGTGTTCATTGAACACAGAGGCTTACTAATATGCTCTAATACAATACTATTCAAACATAATCATGACAACATACATTAATTAGATACATTTCAACGTGAGGACTCAACAATGTCTGCTCCCGGCACGTCCTTCACTTTTTCCCAATAGCAGTATCTAACTTTGGTAATTGGATTAAACATATTAAATTCCTAAAGCATCCTTATCACAAATCAAGAAATATAAACAAATGACGCTGACTTTGCAAAGAAATGGCCTCAGTTTCCTCTGCTCCGTCCAGACTGTGAAATACTCATATAGTTATTTACTTTATTTTTAAATTTAACACAGCTGTTCTCAGCGTATCTGAATAAAATTACAGTTCAACTGGCAATGAATAGTGAAAGCTTTTTGATAATATTTAGTAGCACTGGCCAATCGAAAGCTTGCGACTACCAGAATTCAAATGCAGTTTTTGAAAAATCAAAAATAATTCCAAACATACTCTGCGTCTGGTAGTCGATTGGCCACCCTGCTTTAGTTATGCCAATGCAAAACGATGTTAGTTTTTGGTAACAATTTTCCTACCGCTCCCCTCTCCTTCTATACTCTTGTTACCTAAGCTAATTTGAACTTCCTCAATGCCTCTCTTCTAAGCCGGTGTCCCCACTAACGTTAAGAAAAACAAAGCAGGAACAACAGTCTGTCTGGTCGTGCGTTCGTAGACATTTAGTATTTCCTCAACAATTTGGGTAAAACTGGGACTATCATATTATTTAAAACACATTCTTGCTCAGTGAATTCTAAGCTATACTGTACTACCATATATTTTTTATGTTCAGTTTCATTATGGTTTTAGATTTTCAATTTTGTCACCTGTCATAGTCAAATAAATATTTTACACAAGACGGCCATCTTCCCCTCTCGCTATCTCGCTAGCATGTATTTTTCAAATAACTAACTTGTTTTTGTGACGTCAGAAACATTACCGCGAGGAGGCAATAAAATTGTCTGCGTGTTTTGCCTCTCTTGGCTTTGTCGCAACGTGTATATATGCATGGCAGAATGTGTCAGGCGAAGCGGGGTTGTGCATGGCGGGTTAAGAATTGGCGTTAATAATTTGTATTGTATCGTGTAACACTACCAAAAAATGTAAGGATTACTACTAAATTTGCGTTAAAGTTGACAGAATACGTTAATTCAGATAGTTATTTTGCGGCACACTTCCTCCAAATCGTTAATTATAAGTCTTGGCTGCCAAATGTATGCAGCAGATCTGGTAAAATGTTAGTAGTACGTTTTCGAAACCGAAACTAAAACGCGTGTTAGATTTTTACCGTGGAATCGTTCTATAGGCTTTAGCACTGCACAAAAGGCAGCGTTGCTGGCGTGTGAGAGCATCACCGTCAGACACAATAGGGCTGTTTTTATATATTATCATTTTATGACTAAAATCTTACTGAAATGAGCGATTATTCTCGCAGATTTTACTACAATAATATCCGGAAGATCTGGAAGAAAGTCTTTGTGAAGAACTTGTGCAGTTTACAGAACTGTTGAAAACTGATCTTGCTTCTCATATTGGCACTACTCTAGACCTTGTAGAGTTACAGTTTTACCGTTTGATAATTGACAATTCTTTGGAGTCTTGTTTTCCAAATGTACAAATCGCCTTGCGCATCTATTTGTCACTAATGGTAACCAACTGCAGTGGAGAACGATCATTTTCAAAACTGAAATTTATTAAAAATGAACTAAGGAGCACCATGGGTCAAAAGAGATTGAACAATTATTGAGCATTGAACATAAACTTCTGCGTGAAATTGATACATCCTATAGCATCAACAAATTTGCTCATGCTAAATGTAGAAACATTAATATTTAAACAATAATGTTAACTGTCTTGTTACTTTTGATAATGATAATTACTATGCAAATTAAAAATGTATGTGTTCAAATATATTTGTGTTGTTTTATTGTTTTTTTTTAAATATAGGGCCCCTTTCTTAACATGTGCTACAGACCCCGTACTAGCTTAATCCGGCCCTGTGTGGACCCATAGAAATATAACATAGCCCCCTGGGGGACCATATGATCCAAGTTGAGAGCCACTGATCTAGAACATCCAGCTATTTTGAGTACTGAATTCCATTTCTGTTGGCTGACGTCATTATTCTCACAATCCAATCTTTAACCTGGAAGAAGAATAATGGTGACATGAGACACCCAAGCCGCAGTGCTGTACCTAAAAGGCTTTGTAAGTTTTCCTTCATGAAGGATTCTGTGTGTTATGTCGTCATACTGGTTATTAAAGCGTCCGATTGGTAAAGTGTTTAGAGCGCTGGCCTCTCGTGGCAAAGGTACCCGGTTCGAAACACGCTCCAATCTTCCCAGTTAATGAACAAATGGGGGAACTCAGTAATAGCTGACCAGTTTTCGGAGTGATTTTCTATCTAAACTGTTAGAGACCTTTAGATAATACACAAATGCAATGTACAATGGTGAGTCAGGTTCAAAATTAGTTCTATTGTTATGGGCAATGTAGTTATATAGATTGTCAGGACAGGTCTTGTAGAAAATATGTTTGTTCTTTGTCAGTTGTCTGTCTATAGCATATTTTGATCTCTCAAGGATGATCCTGTTTAATGTTATTCCCGTCTGTGATGGTAATAATATTTGTAATGTGTGCACTCTTGAAAATCTCCCATCATTGGCAACTTGACCCGATGTTCTTCCTTCAACTTTACTGGTATTTCCTCTCTCCAGATTTTACCGAGTAATGTGAACAATATCTCTACAGAAGTGGTTAATGGAAGCTCCAACGGCGTTGCTGGAGGTAATCTAGGCTTGCAGCTTTGCTACCTCTTAACAATTTTATTCCATTACCTGTCCTAGGTTATAAAATATGAAGAATGTAAGTGGCCATGATCACATTTGGTGCAAGCTGTTTTCTTTTTCTTCCCCTCTCCTACTCCTCTTTCCCCTCCTATTCCTGGTCATCCTTCTTTTTCTTTTTCACCCAGTCATCGTCTTCTTCATCCTTCTGTTCTTTCAGTGTTAATTTTATTAATAATGCTGCAAGTGATGCTGCTGCTGCTGTTTCTACTATAATTATAACACATTATCACTTCTTCTAGGACTTGTACTACTACTTCCACTACCATCGCTACCACTACTGTTACTACTGCATTTCTTTGATAGGCCCCAGGGATTTCAAGCGCAAACACGAAGTTATCAATGACCTTGTATGTTGTGGATATAGAAAACTGCTTTAGTACTTTTGTGCTGTTCAAAAGTAGGACGCACAAAGACTGTGTCATGGGTTTTCCAAATACCAGATCAATAGATTATGAATAAAAGCCCTACTAATCATACGATGTAACGGTATCTTATGTCGCGGATAACGGGGACTACATTTTTTTTTCTTGTGCATCGCTTCGGGTAATGTTTTTTTTAGCTGTTGTAGATGTCTCACTGGTGCTATGGGCTGATTTTGAGGTGGTTTTGCTGAAGATTGTGGGAACATGCAGTTCTTTAATCAGTGTGTTGTTAAGTTTTCATTAACAATATTTACCAGCTTGCAGAAACAGGAGAGAAAGAGTTCATATAATGTAAATAATACTTTTTAGAAGTAATATGTAATTTGAGTTTGTTGTTGTTGTTGTTTTTGTTCAAAATCGACATCATTGAGCTCGGGGCAATCACACCGGTGCTTAGTCTCCTTCAGCAAATGTTGAAGGGTATGAATTCTAATTGTTCCTGTTGTGCGCTAGATGTATATACGCCGGATGCGTCCTCTCATACGCCCATCCCTACTGGTCCTACGCTTAATGCCTTTTTCCAGCAATCTTAGCCTTGGTGATTCATCAATTGCAGTGTCATTCTCTAACAGGCGATCATTTATTGCCCTCAGTATCTCTCCCTTGTCCATATCCATTTTACTTACTATGGGTACTCTTAAAGCTAGTCTTTCATCTGTTTCATTGCCGCGTACCCCTGCATAACCAGGACAGTAGATCCACACCATTTTTTGAAGATTCGAGGCTTCTATTAAGGTTTTCTATTCATGCTGCTGTCATCCATTTGCGCACTTTTCTATTTTCGAGAGAGTACATTAACTATCAACCACAGCTAAGGGGTGCAACTGTGGTTGAAAGTTAGACAATAATTGTATTGTTTCCCTTAAATGTAGTCTTCCGAAAATAGAAAATTGCACAAATGACGGTGTGCATGAACAGTTTGATTATGGAAAGAAGCCAACAACACAATTGATAAACAGTACAGGAACTGGAGACAGGAAGGTGCGGAGATCCAGATTAAATCAACTGACAATCAAGATACTCTGCTGTCGAGTTTCATTCGGGAAACGGATTTAACTCATCATTTTCTTAAAAGTAACCTTAAAATGTAAGTTTTTTCAAGACATAATTTTAATTTAAAGTATTGTAGACTTATTATTATGGATCAAAATGATAATATGGCTGCAATTAACAACCTGTCAATTTTGACGGGTTATTGCAAGTATGTATATATATATATATATATATATATATATATATATATATATATATATATATATATATATATATATATATATATATATATATATATACACATATATGTGTGTGTGTGAGTGTTATTATTATTATTATAACATACACACATACATACACTCAGAATTATGGCATTTTCATTTGTACAAGAAAACGTTCGTGTTTCCGATACAAATTTAATAATAATAGTAAGTATAATACGAAAATAAGATTCTTCAACTCAAATGTCAAGTCGGTACTATTATATGGCTCTGAGACATGGAGAGCAACAAAAAAAAAAAAAAACAACCAAAAAGCTACAGACTTCCATAAACGGGTGCTTGCTTAGAATAGAAGGATTAAAATGGTATGACAAGGTTACCAGTGTGCAACGGATGATAAGAACCAGACAAGTGCCAGTGGAACAAGAGATGAGAAGAAGACGATGGCGATGGATAGGACACACACACTGAGAAAACCTGTTGATAGCATTACAAGGCAGTCCTTGTTCTTGAACCTCCAGGGCAAGAGAGGCTGTGGTAGACAAGAAGTACATGGAGAAAAGAGCTGGAAACAGAGGTGAAAATGATGAAGAGAACGTGGAAAGAACTTGAGATGATGGCACGTGACAGGAGGACTTGGCATGTGTTTTTTGAAGGCCTATGCTCCTTGGGAAGCGGAGGGTTATGAATGAATGAATGAAGTATAATAATAATCATAAAATAATAATAATCACCCTTCAACTCCATAAGCCTTCAACAACCTTACGCCAAATCTTCTTGTCTCGTAAAATTAGCTCCAGGTCTGTCCACATCATTCCTCATCGCTTTTATTTCTGTCTCCAGTCCTTTTTCCCCATATGTCTTTCTGCTTATGTTACCCCGGTGATTCCAGCACAAGGACTGTCTTGTAATGCTATCAGCAGGTTCCCTCTGTGTAAAACAAATAGTAACAGCCATCATCATCATCATCACCCTTTATCTCTCCAAGGGGCATAGGCCTTCAATCAACTTAAACTAAATCTTCCTGTCACGTGCCATCAGCTCTATGTGTTTCCATGTCCTCGTCATCCCCTTCATGTCTGTCTAATGTTTCTTAATTTTTTTTTTCATGCGTTTTTTTTTGGTCTTCCTCTACCTCTTTTACCTTGACGCTTAGATCACTATCGAAAAGTATTAAAAAAAAAACATTTTGGGTTATTTCTTGTACATCTCTTTAGCGCTGGTTAACTTTCCCATTGAAATATGTCCACACAGGAATTTTCATTTTTATTTCACCCATTAACCAAAACTTCGAATATTTATCTTTGAGTTTTTATCCACGCTATTAGCCTGTTTCTTTTATTCCATAGCTCGTGAAGACAGATGATAACAGTGATCAAGTATCAAGTAGCTAGCACAAACGTAATGCACTTCAGAACCATACATGGCACGCTGATAATACTGTTGTCTGTACCTAAGGCCCTATCTTCCAATCACTGATCTGTCAAAGACACAACAGCCACTTTCTGTTATAGACTTATTGACTAGAGTCTGTATCAGTACTTGTGAAAATTTAGACTGGAAAATAATGCGATCGTTACGCTCCGGTCTACCCAGCTGTAAATAAATAAATATTAAACACATAAAGGAATGTTTCAGGATGTGAGAAAAAAAAAAGAATGAAAAAACTAACAACAGAAAAAAAAAACAGAATTGAGTGGCTAATAAGAAGTGATTATACCTCATTAATTAAGCTGGATTGCACTAGGTACGTATCCGGTGTTATGTGTTGCGAATCGCGCTAATGACCCCTGTCACCGAAGCACTATATTTGTGGTACCTAGCTGGCAGGGAGGATAGTGTGATTCGCTTCCGTAGCTAGGCGGTGGTGCCTTTCAAAAGGTCCTGGGTTCGATTTTCCGGTAAGCCACCCACTTCTGTTGTTTTTCTGTTGTCTAGTTTTCTACTTCTTCATTTCTCACGAGTGCCTGAAACATACCTTTATGTGTGTAATATTTATTTATTTACTGTTTAAAGGCCTCGGGTTTCCCATCTTTATTTGTTGAAAAAAATGTTTATACAATACCAAACCTACCAGCTGTAAATGGCTACCTGACTCTGCTCTTGAGAAGGAAGGTAAAGGCGGTGAGGAAGGGAACTGGCCATTTCACCTCATTAAGCTGGTCCTAGTATAGTCAAGTCTCTAATTACTGTACTTCATTCTCTTACGGCAGTTTCCGTTATAGAACTACCTTTGCCGTCTATGCTAGCTAGTTCATCAGTTGAGCCAACAATTCCCAACATTCATTATAATGAAACTTTTGAAAATTTGTTGACTAGTGTTATCAGTGCATATCTGTTTACGTTTGCTGTTTCAAGTTCGCGGCCTTGAAAAACTCATTATCGATGGAAACGTTTATCACTAGTTTAATATTTTAGTAGTTTGATTATCTTTGACCGTGATTTGTGTTTTGTAAGTGTTATCCTTAAACTAGGGCTGCGATATTTAACGGTTAATATTTGTTTATCGATTAATTGATAAAACTAATTTTAATCTATTATTCTATTTTTAACGATGTTTATGTTTTTTGCTTAAATGCGAGAGCATTTGTTGTGTTAGAGGTTAATGATATGGAGTTTAGCAAGTATGGGTAATAATAATAAATTGTTTGGTTGTAACTTTTCAGTATTTTCATTATATTTTCAGGACGATGTTGCCTTATAACAGTTAAAATAAATAAAGTCCTTAGTGATTTTAAAAGAAATGTTATTTACGATTTAAAAAAAAAATAATTATGAAATTGTTCGAAATTTATAGATTAATCTTCGATGAAATAAATTCGATTAATCCCTTAAGATTTTTAAAATCAACCCCCGTCCTACTTTAAACCGTTTTTGCTACTGTTCAATTACTTGTTAAGTCGTAGCCAAGTTTTCTTTTAAGTTAAAAAAATTGTTACTGATAATTAGTTTGTTCATAAAATAATTAAATTTATTAAAATTGATTGTTAGGTTATTGTTAAAATAATTAAAAATGTGCTATTAATAGTTACCTAAATAGTTTTTTTTTAAAGTTATAATAATAATAATAATAATAGCCCCTTCAGTCATAACTGACTATGGGAATGCGCCCCTGAGGTGGCAGCCCTCAGCTGCTTATTTTCCTGGTGCTCCTGTCGACGTTTTCTCCTCACCTCTGCTTCTTGTGTGAGCCTCTCTTCGCCCAATCTGAGGTGGTGCCGTAAATAGCATCGCCACTTATTGCGATCGGCAGCTTCATCCTCCCATGTTGCTGGATCCATGTCCAGTGCCCTCATATCTCTCTTGCACACATCTTTGAACCTCAGCTGTGGTCGCCCAACTGTTCTCTTGCCATCTGCTAATTGTCCGTAGTAGATATCTTTTGGGATGCGACCATCTTCCATGCGGCGAACATGGCCAAGCCAGCGAAGTCTGCGCTGTCTAAGCAGCGTATAAATACTTTGAAGGCCAGCACGTGACAACACCTCGACATTTGTCCCTTTATCTTTCCACGAGATGCCGAGGATGTGGCGTAGACACCGCAAATGGAAGGTATTGAGCCTTCTTTCTTGCTTAGCATAGGTCGTCCAGGTCTCGCTGCCATATAGGAGTGTGCTGGTGACGCAGGCATTATATACCGCAGCTTTGGTCTTCATTGTGAGTTTAGGGTTTCCCCAAACACGCGATGTGAGGCGGGCAAAGGTAGCTGCAGCTTTGCCAATGCGGCTGTCGATTTCTGTATCCAGTGAGAGTTTGTCATTAATGGTAGACCCTAGGTATGTGAAGTGGTCCACCACTGCCAATTCATAGTTATCGATAGTGATAACTGGTGCAGCACCCACATCCTGACTCAGCACATTTGTTTTCTTTAGACTTATTGTGAGGCCAAAGTCCTTGCATGCTTTAGTGAAGCGATTCATCAAGCTCTGAAGCTCCTGTTGGCTTTGAGTGACGACTGCAGCATCATCAGCGAACAACAAGTCTCTTATAGTGACCCTTCTGATTTTTGTTTTTGCCTTCAGCCTTGAAAGATTAAACAGACGGCCATCTGACCTAGTGTGAAGGCATATTCCTTCAGTTGCATCTCTGAATGCATGTTTCAAGAGTAAGGCAAAGAAGATTCCGAAGAGGGTCGGAGCCAGAACACAGCCTTGTTTAACGCCACTTCGTATATCAAAGGGCTGTGATGTGCTTCCAGCATATTGGACTGTTCCTTTCATGTCGTCATGGAATGACTTTATCATTTCCAGCATTTTAGAAGGGCAGCCTATTTTCAGGAGGATTTTAAAGAGTCCATCCCTACTAACCAGGTCGAATGCTTTTGAGAGGTCTATAAAGGCGATATATAATGGTCTTTTCTGCTCTCTTGATTTTTCCTGAAGCTGGCGGAGAGAGAAGATCATGTCTGTTGTTGATCTGCCAGCTCGGAATCCACACTGTGCCTCTGGATATATGCGCTCAGCTAACTTGTGTAGTCGCATTAAGATGACTTTGGCAAAAACCTTACCAACAATACTAAGAAGAGAGATGCCTCTGTAGTTATTGCAATCACTTCTGTCTCCTTTATTTTTATACAGTGTTACAATCTTGGCATCTCGCATGTCTTGAGGAATAGTTGTCTCTTCCCAGCACTGGCACAGCATCCTATGCAGGGGATGTAATAGCGTGCTCTTACAGCATTTGATTAAATCAGGAGGAATCCCATCACTGCCTGGTGCTTTGCCAGAGGCCAAGCTATCAATGGCCTTACTGAGTTCCTCTAATGTTGGTTCGGCATCCAGCTCCTCCATAGTTGGCAGACTATTGACAGCATCAAGGGCTGCAGGCGTAACAGTATTGTCTCTAGCGTAAAGCTCAGAGTAGTGCTCGACCCACCTCTCCTTCTGCTTACCCTTATCGGTTAGCTTCTCTCCGCTGATGGTTTTTAGCGGTGCCGTCTTACTTTTATGGGGGCCAAGTGCTTTCTTTATACCGTCATACATTTGTCTTATGTTGCCTGTTTGCGCTGCGATCTGGATGCTCTCACTGAGCTGGAGCCAATAGTCATTTGCACAGCGTCGAGCAGTTTGTTGAACTTTGCTTCTCGTAGCCCTCAGGATCTGTAGGGTTCTGGCACTCGGTGAACGTTTGTATTCATTCATAGCACTGCGCTTAGCTTCAATAACAGGTGCCATCACATCTGATGAAGTGTCAAACCAGTCATTTGACTTTGCTGTTTTCTTACCAAAGGTGGCAAGTGCAGTACTTTGAATGGTGTTCCGTAGATGCTCCCAGTTCTCTGTAATAGTGTCACCATGCTGAGGGCTACTGAGCACTTTCTTGAAGGTCGCAGTGAATTGAGCGATCATGAAAGGGTCTGACATCTTGCTGGTATCAATGCGTGGTTTCCCTTCATGTCTGACACGATAGAGTTTTCTTGGTTGTGCTCTGATTTTGCAGCAAACCAAGGAGTGATCTGTGTCACAGTCTGCACTATGGTACGAGCGCGTGGAGAGCACAGACCTGAGGAGTGGCCTTCTGACGAGAATCAGGTCAAGTTGGTGCCAGTGCTTGGATCGTGGGTGTCTCCATGACACCTTATGCTGGGGTTTTGTCTGAAAGTAGGTGTTGGTCACGCAGAGATCATGGTGGACGCACAACTCTAAGAGCTGTTGTCCATTTTCATTCATCTTGCCAATACCAAACCTGCCCAGACATGAAGGCCATGAAACATTATCGGCACCCACTCTAGCGTTAAAGTCACCAAGGAGAACAAGCTGTTCTTGCCTAGGTATGCTTTTGATTACTGCTGCTAGATTCTCGTAGAACTCATCTTTAGCTTCTGAGGCAGAGTACAGAGTAGGAGCATATACACTGACAAGGGTGATGGGACCTGTGCTAGTTTGCAGGCGGAGCGTTAACAGACGTTCTGATCCATTCTCGCCTGGTTCAACCATGTTAGTTAGCGATTTTTTGACTGCAAAACCTACTCCGTGTTCTCTAGCTTTATTAAGATCTTTCCCTTGCCAATAAAATGTGTAGTCATTCTCGCTCACCGTTCCAGAGCCCGCCAGGCGCGTTTCCTGAAGTGCAGCTATATCCACCTGAAGTCGTTTAAGCTCATCATTAATTATGGCTGTCTTCCTTACATCATTTACATCCTGTAGGTTTTCGGATAGTCCAGTCAACATAGTCCGGACGTTCCAGCATCCCAATCTGAGAGTTTGCTTATTTCTATTTTTTCGATAATTGCTTGGTGCAAAATTTTCTGTCCACAGTTCGGGTTTGACCCTAATCCCCATGCACCCAATGGGGAAAGCAGACAGTGGCGGGACAACACCTTATTGACTGGGGGATGCCCAGCTTGAAGCGGGCGGTAGCTGTCCAGTGAGATCCTAGAACCTCTCCCACTGTCGGAAGTAGCCCCTGGCGCCATGCCCTACGCCAATTGGGCAAAATGCTTATAACCGGTAACTGCTACTTCCCGTGTTTTGCCGACACCTATAGGGTGAAGCTGGAGTGTCCTCTCCAGGGCGCGAGCTTGGGCACAGTTATATGGAGATCAAGCTGTTGCCCATGCAGCATGTTCCCCCTCTCCACACAGCCGGTAGATCCAAAGGAACGGCAGTAGCCGATACAGTTTGGTACCAGCCATGTCGCAGGAGTTGCCAGAATAATGTCGAATCGACATTAGACTGCCTTAGGGACTCCGACTCCGGATTTATCCTCAGGGTTTACTCCCGAAGCCAATTCCACAAATGGATATTCCCGCAAGGCAGCGGTGGTTTGAATTCAGAGTTCCTTCTCTTAGATAAGCTACCAACCAAGGATCACGAGCCCTATCTGCCCAAAGCTGCTGGTTTTAAGGCACCAGTCGCTCGCCGTTGCCCCTTCTCCCATCAGTGGATACAGTTCCGCCGGGCTCAAATTGAGCCACACGTGAAGGCCGGGAGCTGGACTTGGTTGTCAGAGGCTGTTTGAGGCGCGTGCCATAGAAGTATTTTATCTGCAGTGAGAGCTTATCCTCACTACAACTCCCTGCAATAACAACCTTTGGAACTTTAAAGTTAACTACTAATGGTTGAACATGGCTGGCGAACTGATGATGATGATATGATGACTAATGACATGATGGCGATAATGATGGCTAATGACATGATGGCGATGATGATGGCTAATGACATGATGACGATGATATTATGAATAATGACATGATGACGATGATATGATGACTAATGACATGATGACGATGATGATGACTAATGACATGATGGCGATGATGATGACTAATGACATGATGACGATGATGATGACTAATGACATGATGACGATGATATGATGACTAATTCATTCATAACCCTCCACTCCCAAAGGAGCATAGGCCTTCAACAAACACATGCCAAGTCCTCCTGTCACGTGCCATCATCTCAAGTTCTTTCCATGTTCTCCTCATCATTTTCATCTCTGTTTCCAACTCTCTTCTCCATGTACTTCTTGGTCTTCCTCTGCCTCTCTTGCCCTGGGGGTTCCAGAACAAGGACTGCCTTGTAATGCTATCAACAGGTTTCCTCAGTGTGTGTCCTATCCATCGCCATCGTCTTCTTCTCATCTCTTGTTCCACTGGCACTTGTCCAGTTCTTGTCATCAGTTCCACATTGGTAACCTTGTCATACCATTTTAATCCCTCTATTCTACGCAAGCACCCATTTATGAAAGTCTGTAGCTTTTTGGTTGTTGTCTTTGTTGTTCTCCATGTCTCCGAGCCATACAAAAGGACTGACTTCACATTTGAGTTGAAGATTCTTATTTTCGTGTTGGATCCTATTTCTCTTGATCTCCATATATTTCCCAATGCAATGAAAGCTCCTCTTGCCTTTTGTATTCTTATTTTGATATCGCTGTCTGTCCCTCCAACTTTATCTATATTACTGCCAAGATATGTGTATGAGTCTACATCTTGTATTGGTGTTTCTTCAAGTTCAACCCTGTTTTCATTACCTGCATTTATTCGCATTATTTTTGTCTTTTCCCTGTGTATTTTCAGACCCAATTGCTGTGACCTCTCATCGAGTGTTTCCAATTTGTCCTGCATCTGATTTCGGTTATGGGACAGGAGAGCCAAGTCATCAGCAAAATCCAGATCATCCAACTGCTTAGTCAGAGTCCACTGGATTCCATTTCTGTTGTGTGTTGTCGATGATCTCATAACCCAATCTATTGCCAGCAAGAAAAGAAATGGAGACAAGAGGCATCCCTGTCGCACTCCTGTTCTTATCCCAAATCGTTCTGTAAGCTGTCCTTCATGAAGAACTCTGCACGTCATGTCTTCATAGGTTTTCTTTATTAAATTAATGATCTTCAGGGGAACTCCATAATGCCTCATCAATTTCCAAAGTGATTCTCTGTCCACACTGTCAAATGCTTTTTCGTAGTCCACAAATCCGATGTATAGTGGTGAATTCCATTCCAGACTTTGTTCAACTATTATTCTCAGAGTGGCTATCTGGTCTGTACATGATCTGTTTTGTCGAAAACCTGCTTGTTCATCTCTCAATTTCTTGTCTATGGACTCCTTTAATCTCTCAAGGATAATCCTGTTCAATACCTTTCCTGGCACTGATAGTAACATTATTCCTCTATAATTGGTGCACTCTTGTAGATTTCCCTTCTTAGGCAACTTAACCAGATATCCTTCCTTCCATTCTGCTGGTATCTCTTCTTTTTCCCAGACTTTACCAAGTAATTTATATAACATCTCTGTAGCCGTGTCAATATCTGCTTTGATGGCCTCTGCTGGAATGCCATCAGGTCCAGACGCTTTTCCATCTCTTAGAAGCTTTATGGCTTTCTTTATTTCTTCCTTCGTTGGTCTTTCACCGTTAATTTGTAGCTCTTCTTCTGCTGGCTGGATGTCCGGCGGGTTTTGTGGAGCTGGTCTATTGAGAAGGTCCCCAAAATATTCTGTCCACCTCTTCATTTGCTCTTGTATATTGCTGAGCAGTTTCCCATTCTTATCTTTTATGAGGCAACTTGTTTGCTTGTATTTCCCTGTTAGCTTCTTTGTGCTGCTATACAGTTCTCTCATATTTCCTTTGGCTGCAGCATCTTCAGCCTCTCTTGCCAACTCCTCAATATACTTCCTCTTGTCTCTTTTGATACTTCTTTTTACTTCTTTGTTTGCTTCTGTGTACACTTCATGAGCCTTGGCTTTGGAACTTCTGGTTTTGCTTGTGTTTAACTCTGCTTTCTTGTTTTTTCTATCTTTTATCTTATTGATGGTTTCTGTTGTTATCCATGCTTTTTGTTGTCTTTCCCTTTTCCCCAGTATTTCTTCACATGTCTCCTTCCATACCTTTTTGACCTGCTGCCAATAGTCTTCTGTATTCTCTACATCTTCCAACTGTTGGAGCACTTGGAATTTGTTGGATACTGTGACCGCAAATTTGTCTCTTGTTTCTTGATTTCTTAGCTGTCCTACATTAAACTGTTGTCTATAATTTTGCATTATTGCATATCTCTTGAGTTTCATTTTTACTTTGGCTATCAGAAGATGGTGATCTGATGCCACACCTGCTCCTCTATATACCTTTACATCCTGCAATGATGATCTAAACTTCTTCTTTATGCATATATGATCGATCTGATTTTCTGTTCTATGGTCTGGTGATATCCATGTTGCCTTGTGTATTCTCTTATGTGGAAACATGATGACTAATGACATGATGATATGATGACTAATGACATGATGACTATGATGATGACTAATGACATGATGGTTATGATGATGTCTAATGACATGATGACGATGATGATGACTAATGACAATATGACGACAATGATGATGACTAATGACATGATGGCGATGATGATGACTCATGACATGTTGATGATGATTTGATGACTAATGACATGATGATGACTAATGACAATATGACGACGATGGTGATGACCTATGACATGATGACGATGATGATGACTAATGACATGATGGCGATAATGATGACTAATGACATGATGACGATGATGATGACTAATGACAACATGACGACTATGATGCCTAATGACATGATGACGATGGTGATGACTTATGACATGATGACGATGATGATGACTAATGACATGATGACGACGATGATGACTTATGATATGATGACGACGATGATGGCTAATGAAAATATGACGAAGATGATGATGACTAATGACATGTTGGAGATGATGATGACTAATGACATGATGGCGATGATGATGACTAATGACAACATGACGACGATCGTGACTAATGACAACATGACGATGGTGATGACTTATGACATGAACACAACCTGTAGATGATGCTGTTTCCTCCAGCTCCACCAAGCAACTTTCTTCCTCTTCCTCTTCACCTTCTGTCGTCTGCACGTTCTGTTATTCGTATTTTGAAACATTTGCTGTATGATTTTCCTAACTCTTAAAGAACGAAAAGCCAGTGTTCAGGGTCGATTTTTCTAGACGTTTGAATGGAAGACTAGTTTTTGGGACCGGTACTTTTGAACTAAGCTTTCGTTTTGCTTTGTCCCAATTTTAGATTTTATTAATCTTCACCCAATTTTCTTTACAACTGTGACATTATTTGGGTCGATCTCTGCTTCACTCCGCTCTGACAAGATGGTAAAGAGACGGATTGTGTGTGCTCAAGCGACAGATAACGAGAATACTCGTCTGTGCGACACATTTTGGAAGACATGCATGACATAATTGTTTCCGGCACACCTTGATACAAAGACATTACTTTATATTAAAGTAATAATAAGTTATATGTAAACATGGCCGAGACAGGATCGGATGTTTTCATTCCATATATGGGAGACGTAACCTTTTGCATCACGCATATTATTTCAGGCGGAAATAATTTTGAAATTACCCCATACTACACGCATGTTTGAAACGATTGGAGCTTTCTTAGCAGCGTAACAAAACAAATGCGGTGGAGGAAGGGCCATATAACCTAACATTTTTGCAGTTTTAAGACACTGTGAAGATCACTTGCCGAGACGAAACCAGACTGCCAGAAGTTAGAATTCAGAATTCCATTTTCAGACCGGACTTTTGTTACAAGGTGTGCAGGAAATCTCTATCATTTAATAAGGAACCGGGATCTGATGAAACTGAAAACACTGAGTCATAGAGGGACTCTAGTGTTAACATAACGACACCCAAGAACACGTATAAGAGGCCTAGTCAAGTGCCTTTATTCATCTGAGCAAACAGTCTGTGAGCCAAGATTGGCGTAAGCTGTGCATTTTACTTTTTATAATTTTTATTACTAACATGTGAACAAATATATATATATATTGCTACGTGAATACTGATATGCGAAAATTGCTAAATGGATGTCCAAGTCATTTGAGGCTGGCAACCTCATCTTATAGACTGAAGAATTCATGAACAACCACTGCAAGGACTGCTGACTGCTTTATTGCTAGTTTCTTAAAGTGAACTTAAAAGCATAGGTAGTCCCACGTTCCATATGGAGCAGGGAGGGAAAGATGAAAGAAAATGATGTCATTTTCAAACCAGTGTAAATGTCTATTTAAACATATGCACTTTAAAATTAATGAAAGTTTCAAAGCTTTTCAATTAGTGTAGGTGTTAATGAAAACATATTCAATCTATATGGAAACACTTTTCTATCAGTGTAGATGTTAATGTAAACATAATATATATATATATATATATATATATATATATATATATATATATATATATATATATATATATATATATATATATATATATATATATATATATATATATATATATATATATATATATATATATATATATATATATATATATATATATATATATATATATATATATATATATATATATATATATATATATATACTGTTAACCTTTTCATTTGAATGTAAACTAAATATATAGCTATTCAATTTAAATGTAAAGAAAGTTTCCCCTCGAGAGATTAAGTTTAATTCTCATCGAGGGTAAAGTCTGAGGTAGATGAGATAGTGGAATAGGAGAAATGGACCCATAACTATGTGTCGGAAAACGCAATACTCAGTAGAGCGTTTTGTGTCTATTCTTTTACCATAGTTGTTGATGGTACCAGTTGAGGGTACTTTCTCTGGAGCAAGAAGGGAAAAGTGGCCCGAGCTTTAAGACGAGGGACCAACTTTGTAAGACATTCCCTGACACTTCTGGAAACGTGCTGCGCCCTACAACCTTGACCAGCGACGAGCGTGATCAGTATACCAAAAACCAACTCAACAGAAGGAGCAGAACCGTCACTGACAGCTAAGTAACCCCTCAAATCTGCAAAGTGACCGCCTTTACACACTTCTATTCCATCACAACAGTGATGATAAACATTTTTTTATAAATAAGTATTCATTTCTTTAAAACCTTGTTAAAACCTAAATGACTATTAAAGCTGTTATTTGTAAATATACAGATTTAACGTCCATTTAATCATTTTGAATGTACTACATGTTTGTCTCAGTCAATTTATTAATACACTCTAAACAGAACTATACCAGAATAATAAGAATTCCACTGAGTAAATCAAAGTTTGGGCTTGAACGAGCTGAAATTAATAATTGCTTAATTCTTCATAAAAGGCGGCGGACTGATATAAGTTAACAGTTGCCCTGCCAATGCAGCATTGTTCTTGACTTCGGAAATATCTTATGAACACTCCCTTGAGATAGAAGCATCATTATCCTTCTATCTATAACTCTGCCAAGAGTAATCTTGTGCGAACTAGACACCTTTGAAGACCCAGATTAGATACTCTTGAGTTTTGGACACTGTTGGACCACTACTGCAAAGCATGGGAGGCAATTCCGAGACAACAACCATGTAAAACATTACTGTACTTAAATAAAAAAAAAGTGCTTAATATTATCCAAAGGTCATCAACCATTGCCCTTCATGGATACCCTCCAGTTGTGGAATCATTTGAAATGAGAGAGAAGATGCTCTGTCTAGAAGTGGAAGTAAAATGGAACAATTCAGCCACCCATTGCCCTATCGAGAAGCTAAAACCATCATCCACAACAAGTGCAAAAATCAGTGGAAGGAGGAAGGCGATTACATACAGCAGAGATGACCCAATTCACCAACTTATCAGACATCAACAGACCATCATATTCCGCCTGAAAAGTGGACACTGCAGACTACAAGGTCATCTCTATCGCCTCAGGATATCTTATACAAATGAATGTCCATGTGGAACTGGAATCCATACCCCAGAACACATTCTCCAAAACTGCCCAACCCATGATGACTCACGACGTCTGTCCTGGCCAGAGGGTCCTGAGCTCAAGCAAAAGCTATGGGGCTGCTGCGATGACCTGGAAAAGACTGTGGAATTCGTCCTGGCGACAGACCTACAGATTTTAGCATGACTACAAACTGAACGCAGAAGAAGAAAATAAATAAAAATAAAATAAAAAACAAACTTGGAAAGAACAGACCCTTAGGTGTTAACCCTATATGAAACCTCACAGGGTCAAAAAATTTCTTGTATCAAACATGGGAAACACCATAAACTTTAAGAGTTAATTCTCTGCCTCAGATATAGTAGTAGCAGTAATCATAACGGACTTCAATCATAAGGGACACTCTGAGGTGTTAGCTTTCAGTCACTGTTTTTCCCCTGGTGTTCCTTTCGGTGTGTTCTGTTCTCTTCTGCTTGTTGCAAAAGCTTCTTTTTGCGCAATTTGAGATGGCTTCCAGATTGCTGGATTTATGTCTAGTGCCTTCATGCGTCTCTTGCACACATCTTTGAATCTCAGCTGCGGTCGCCCAGCTGTTCTATTGCCATCTGCTAGTTGTCAGTAGAAGACATCTTTAGTGTTGTGACCATTTTCCATACTGCGGATATGACTAAGCCAGCGTAGTCTTCGCTGTCAAAGCAGTGTATACATGCTTTGAAGGTCAGCATGTGACAGCACCTCGATATTTGTCACATTGTCCTTCCACGAAATATCACGAATGTAGCGTAGACACCGTAGTTGAAAGGCATTGAGCCTTCTTTCTCGCTTAGCATAAGTTGTGTCATTTCCGCTGCTACCTGTGCAGTTTTTCCTTTGTTGACATAGAGTGCGAACATTCCAGGTGCCAGTCTTGGAGATTTTCCTAGACGAAAAAAAGGTTAGTCTACAACCCAGACTCCTTTCGGCTTTCTCTGGGTTTCTTCATGCACCTCCTTTCCAGAGGACCTTCTTCTGTCTTGGGCGGCTGAGTTGATTTATATTCTGTATTTGACTTGTCCATGTTTGTTGAAGTTTTTTGGTAAAAAGTTTTTACGGGATGAGTTAACCAGCCCCATGCCCAACCCTCCTTAGTCACTTTTTACGACATGCATGGTAAGGTACAGTGCTACTATTCTTTGTTCCCCTTTTGGGCCCCAGTAATACACGGGTTGGTTGATTGATTGGTGGCGCAGGCATTATATGTCAGATATATTTTCTTCATGTCACTAGTACGTGTTTCCTTGTCATTTTCGGGTTTACGTTTTTAATCATTGTATTCATTCACTGTCACGTGAAGTTCCTGGGGTCTCCGAGAAGACAAAACATAATATGCCTCCTGCAACCTCAGGCATTTCTTAAGAGGCGACTTATGTGAGGTTGTGCATGTGACTGACAACCTCATCATTACAAAAAAAGTTAAAAAAACAAGAAAACTCCGCTGCTTAGGCCATGACTGCCAGCAAGGCAACAGCTGCAGTGTTTGAGTCCATACTACATAACGAACAGAAAAAGAAATGAACAAGACGCATTCTTTATAGTCCAGGAACACTGAAGTAAAAAGACAAGGACATTTTTTTAGCTATATACCAAGGAAGGTCAAAAAGGTTAGCTTCTGGCAACGGAAGACATCAAAAGGCAAAATACGACCAGAGGAAGACAGCGAGGGCGTATTGAACAAGACAAGATAAAGTGGCCAGGAAATGAGGAGTGCTTGAAATTTTCAATTGTTGAAAAATGACGATAATTGTAGAGGAAGTTAATTGTCAGCCTCCCAAGGCTAATAAGCGTTTTCACGAATGCGCCAATACGGCACATTTTATTGGTAGCAAATTTCAAGATAAAAACAAACTTTCCAGATGCAGAGTGCAGAAATTTTGTGCATTTGTGTTTAAAAAAAAAAAAAGTCTGAGAGCAGAATTGTTACAAGTGATTAGAGATATTGAAAATGCATGGGTGGAGAGCCGATGTTTAGTTCGAGGTATGCAAGTGAAATTCTTTTTACGTATGACGTGTTAAGCCGCCCACTCTAAATGAAAGGGTAAAAATTCGCGGCTTAAACGCTTCTTTCCAATCCCGGATTGTAAGCAATCTACTTCAAGTAGCTGACATAGAAATCATCATAATACAAAATAATATAACACCATCACCAGAACTGCCATGCAATGGACTCCAGAAGGAAAACGAAAGCAAAGCCGCCAAAAGCCACCTGCCGGAGAACTATGGAGGCGGAGATGCTAAGTATGAACCAGAGTTGGGGGCACCACATGAAGGAGGGCAGCCGACCGAGCAAAGTGGAGACAAGTTTGTTGCTGTTATACAAGACGCCACCAGGTGACTGATTGGCTTTATCAGTCAGAGGCCAAGGATCAAAGAGGAAGACACATTATTATTGTGAAACACCGTAATATTCGAGTCCAACGTTCCCTTTAGTCAAGTATATAACAGATGATAGGTGTAAATATTATTTCAAATCGAAGTCAGGTCTTTCAAGCACCAATACAAAAAGTACAAAAAGTGCGTGAAAAAAAAAAACGTCTGGTTTAACAAATCGTGCAAATGAGATGCTCTTCTATTTCTTCTTCCTCGTTCATTCAAAAGAGATATGAAATTTAATACGCTAGAATATTTTACGTTATTCATTTATCTCCTGGTACATGAAAGCCAGCGGGTGGGCTTTAACATCAACCTAAAGAAGACAGAGGTCATGACGCTCAATGTGAGCAACTCTGAGCCCATATCAGTGGCGAATCAGCGACTGGAGCAGACGGATGCCTTCACATGCCTGGGATGCATAGTGACACCAGACGGCGGAGCAGGCAAAGACACCAACAACAGAATGAACAAAGCAAGAACAGCCTTTTTTAGTCTAAACAACATCTGGAAGTCCTCTCAGTACAGCACAAGCACAAAATTAGGATTATATCAGAGCTGTGTGCTTTCTGTGCTTCTCTATGGCGCGGAGAGCTGGAGAGTTACAGAGAAGGAAATGTCGAAATTGTCCTCTTTTCACACAACATGCCTAAGAAAAATTCTCCGAATCTTCTGACCGAATACAATCACCAACCAAGATCTGCTTACTCGGAGCAAGCAAGAGGACATGCACACCATCATAGCTGGCAGACGCTGGAGCTGGGTTGGCCATGTCCTCAGAAGAGACCCCGATGCCATCACAAGAACAGCTATGCTATGGACCCCTGAAGGAAAACGAAAGAGAGGCCGACGAAAAACAACTTGGCGGAGGACTGTGGAGGCTGAGATGCAAAGTATGAACCAGAGTTGGGGCACTGTACGAAGGATGGCCGCCGACCGAGCAAAGTGGAATCAGTTTGTTGTTGCCCTACAAGACGCCACCAGGCGTAATAGCCACTGACTGCTTTGACGGTCGGCTGGTAAGGATCAAAGAAGAAGACATGACAACTTACATTTTGAACTCAAAATCAGGAAAAGACAAATTGTGCGTAAATTGTTCCTTTTCTGTCCAAATTAATGAAGGAGCACTTACTTACTTCCTTAGTCGTTCCTCTTCTACTCTGAGGACGTAGAGATTCGCCAGATAAGGCGCCATATTATCCTATTGGCTGTCTTCATCCTGCCTTAATTCCAGTGTAGTACTCGGCCCTTCAGAGCTTGTCTAATATTGTCGACCCAGCGAACTCTGGGTCGTCCTGGAGGTATGGATCCCTGGATCTTGGTAGGTTTCCCATATGCGTCGTGGTAGCCGATCGTCTCCCATTCTGCAGACATGGACAAACAATCGTAATTTGGACTGTTCCACTTGGGTCTGCAGGGGCCAGGTTTTGAGGTCATAAAGTACTGTCTTGTTACTTCAACCACCTTTTTCAGATACCTCATTTCTGAGGTTTGGAGGTTGTCCAAAAATTCTACATGATAGTTGTGGGCTCGATCCAGACCAATCTTTCTTGATGAGTGCGTCATCTTTGATGACATTTTAAAATAACAAGAAAGAAAGAAAAAACTGTGGCAATCAGTATCAAGGAGTATACTATGCACTACTTTGTAAAGATGAAAAAAAAAAACGTATTATCTTTAAGTATCTGAGAGAAAAAAAAATGGTATTGTTTAATATTTTAATCGCTTACTCGAAGTTCCAGAAATAGATGGGAATAGTTTCCAAGATAAATGATCATATGAGAGTTTTGTTTTGCGGAGAAAAGCAACGAATTCTTAACACGCATACTTCTCAACATATTCTGCGGCATTGAAACCATATGTACGCTCTTTGATATCCCAGGACCGCCTTCATGTGTTAGCACTTCGCCAAATCGGGGATCAGAGTGGCTAAGAGGTATGACGTCCGCCTCTAATTCTAAAGGTAGCAGGGTCGCCCCCAGTACAGGGAATATAATTGATGGACATTTTTGTCAGAACCAGTTGTTCCAGATGATGTCATACTCCCCTCAGATCTCTCTGGGAGTGAAATCAAATACCTAGCCTTCTCAGATAAGGGCGAAAAAAAGTATGTCTCATGTGCAAGTTACACACGTTAAAAATCTCTCAGCAGTTGGAAATCGTAAAGAGTAAGCACACGGGCGCTGCTCTGGCAAAAGTTTAAAAATAAAAAGCCTACACACTACAGAAATGTTTATATAATGTATGATTCCTGTTTACACACATTGACATTTTATTTTATTCTTTAAAAAAAATGTAAATGTAGAAGACAGAGATGCACTTGGGGAGGGGCGGGGGGGGGGGGGAAGTGATGCAACGTGATAGTGCAACAAAGTACCCAAAAATGGTAAAGGTAATCCAATAGCAGATCTTGCTTAGGGGAGTGAACTGTGAGAAAATTCGCCTACACTGGGTCTCAGCCTTTTGAGACGTAGACCAGTCCCCTTCCTCGCTGTCTTTGCCTTTCCTAACTCACGAGCTGTCCATCCACCAATGTTAATCTCTCAGAAAAATTAAATTCCCGAGTATACAGTGTAGCTCAGGGAAGATGAATAAAATTCACCATATTCCTCTGGGTATTAACTGGGAAAATGTGTCTGGACAGCGCGAATAATGATTTGCCTAACTTACAATTAACAAAGAGCATATATCTCACAAAATATTATACTCTTTAGGCACATGTGATGTAATCATCAGTCATCACTGCTCCATTCGGAGTCTGGGGTCGCCTCTGCTGTCGGTTTTCCGCCCGACAAACTAGAAGAAATCACCAGCGCTTGCTGTAGTGGTTTATGAATATAGTAGTTTCATATGTTGAGGTTGCCAGCCTCATATATATAACTACTTAGCAAGAAAACATGTCAAATTCACATTTGTAAAATAATTGTTACACTTACCCCAAAGTTTTGGGAATACACAATCTCCTCGCGCAGGTTAGAATGGACCCGAGAAATTTAAGTTATATCTCTCGAATCACTTGGTCTGGAAATTTTAAATCCCTTTTATAACGGGTGAATCTGCGAAACATTTGGTCTGGGAAAGTTTCTCTTATGACGGGTGATCCAGTTCCTAGGTTGCCAGTCTTAGTATTTTAAGTCCTGGTCCCTTAAGTTTTTCAGTCTCTGTATTTATAAAGGCGGGCTTACTTTTTAAGGTTTTCAGTTTCCCAAATATTTCGATCTGTCACTTATAATATACGAATAGTCCGATGTCTTACTGGTTTCTGGGAGTCGCTCATTTGACGTGCGCTGCAGTCTCTCTGTTCTGTGTCTCTGATTTCACTACATTATATGTGCAGTTCTCAATTCACATCACAGATGGTGCTTCCGTCGGATGTTCCAATAGGATCCATAGTGTATTCCGGCTTCTTACTTTAATCCAATTGGCGTGTCTAATTTCAAAATATCCCCCACGTGTTTTAAAATATTACATTTAATATTCCAACGCGTGACCTTTTTTCAAATCATGCGGTAATATTTCATCCCACTCACAACAACATGTGACCATGTTTGCCCGGCGTAATATCTTCCGCCACGATGTCTACACAGACAGATTATCTGTAACAATCACCAGGGATTGTCCCACAATTAACGATAAAAGCATCTACCCTCTGTGTAATCTGACAGACAAACAGACACCGACGTCGGCAATCCAGACAGACAATCTTGGGTTCTTTTCATGTCGATCGACGAGACCGTGTTGTCACTAGCTTTTCACTTGGGGTCAAATGTTGGACCGACGCGTTTCAAATGATGGTCAGACTGAGAGAATAGATAAGCGTATGACCGGTATAATTACCTGGTATTATCGCATTTACCTTGCGGAACGTAAAAAATTCTGCGTGTAAAGCAGATACGTCCGTAGGGGAGTAGAGTGTTAGGGACTTCATTCTAATAATCCAACATAAGGAGTAAAAGAATGAAAATGCATGATTTATGTCAAAGAAAAGCGATTGGTGATAAAAATGAAGGAAAAGAAAATGATACTGCCGGAGGGATAGGTCACACAAAAGAGCACGTTCAGACGTTCTGTGACAGAGCGGTAGGTTAGATCCATGGTATTGACACGCTTCGGTCTACTTAGCTGTAAATGGGTACCTGACTTTGCTGTTGATTCACTGAAGGAAAAGACGGCCAGGAAGGGAACTGGTGATCCCAACTTTCGATGCTAGACCTAGCAATAGTGAAGTCTCGAACATTTCCCTCCCATACGGCAGAATCTGAAATGGGACTGTCTTTACCTATTAGATGGCATAGCGTGCAGTGATTATGTTTCTAGCTCGGGCTCTTTGCCTGGAGAATCAAGCGCATAACCACTCTACCACTCGCAAGCTCTCTTTTTAAGCGTGTGTGTGTGTATGTGGGGGGGGGGGGGGGGGGTTAAGAATAAAAATGGGACAGCATTAGCTGATGACAGGAGTACAAGATTCACTGCTTTGTAAACAGAAGAAAAAAAACCGTATTATTTTTTAAGTATCGGAGAGACTATCATTTTGTTGAATATTCCGATAAAATGACTGCTGAACACCAGCTTCAAAGATGCCCAACATAGGGAGATAGAGAAATCACATATGGCCGTTACCAGCACCATTCTTATGGAGACAGAAATAGCCTCAAGCTGGCCACTGCTTGTTTTGAAAATGTTCAAGTTGACGTCTGCGAGTGTACGAAGTGCAAGAAGAAGAATGTTCTGATATTTTACACGAAATTCTAGAAATAGAAGTGACGGAACGACGCGTTATAAATAGATCGAGAAAATTTACACATATATGGTAATGAAAGATCAAGCAAAGAAAACAGCTCTGAGAGTTAATGTTTCTCGGAGCTTGTTCAGAGCTATTGCATTAAATACGAAAAGGAAAAAAAAATTCCTCAGTGGGTTGCAGAAAGAGAACGGTACAGGGAAATATAGAGTAAAACCTTGTTAACGAATTGATTGTCTTTTATTTGACGAGCGCCTGAGCAAGGCTGACCTTTCATACTTGAAAAGCAGTGCATGTACGAACTCGGCATGTTGGATCATCACCCTTCGGCGCCCCAAGGAGCAAAGGTCTTCAACAAATGGATGTCAATTCTTCCTGTTTAGTGCCATCAGCTTAAGGTCTTTCGTTGTGTTCTTTCATCCTCTTCACGTCTGTCTTCAATACTCTTCTCCATGTGTACAGTGGTCTCTCTCTACCTCTCTGAGCAACAAAGACTGCCTTGTAATGATATCAGCGGCTTTCCTCAGTATGTATTTGATCCCACGCCAGCGTCTTCGTAACATATCTTGTTCCACTGGCATTTGTCTGGTTCATGTCATCAGTTCCACATTAGCGATCTTGCCTTACAATTCAATCTTTCTATTCTGCGCAAGCAATCGTCTATGAAAGTTTGTAGCTATTTAGTTGTTGTTTTTGTTGCTTTACATGTTTGAGAGCAATGCAGTATGTCTAACTTGACAGTTTAACTGACGATTCTGATTTTTGTGTTCTGTTAAGTCGTGTTTTATTAAGGGGAGTTAACTGTTACAAGATTTGTAGGTACGGGTCGGTTTTTTTGTATACACCCCTGTAAGCACACTTTTTGTGATGAGATGAATGCTCGGTGTTTTTTTTTTTAAACGCAGCGCTACTGACTAGCTGTTAGCTTGTTTTTTTTAAAATATGATAGGAATCTGGTCGAAGGTTCTATGAAATAGTTTGAGGAGGGAAAAGTGGATGAGTCCAGCTCACATCTCAAGCTGCGTGTTAGCGCTTGAATGAATTCTTATAGACTGAACTGTTTTAAGCAACTGAGATTGCGTGCAGTGTTGTGCGGGCAGAGCTTGGAGAAGGTCGTCCCTTCTCGCTAGTGTGTCCCGGCGTATTTGTGTTTTTCTATTAAGGGAATTTGATAATTAAAGAGGATAATTCTTTTGAAGTAAAGATAAAGAGATTATTGTTGGGAAAGTTCTTTCTCCCAGGAGTTTATGGATTGTTTTTCTAAGAGATATTACCCAGATGCCAGGGAGTACGCCGGCATTATATATTTTGTAAGAAGTCTGATGGATTTATTATAGAGGCCATGAATTGTACCGGCCGTGATTTTGATTCATATTTATTCTGATGGATTTTTCCCCTTGTTACTAGAAGCCATTGTATGCCGCTGTGTAAGCGACCAGTGATCATCATCACTTATAAAGATATTGATGTAAACCTTTATGAAACGTGAGCTGCTGTGTTTTGCAGTCTTTGTACTTTGAGTTGTGTACCTGTAGCTGGATCTTTGGATATTGCTTTGAAGGGATTTATGCTATGAGCTACTGCATTCTACAGCCTATTGAGACTGCGATGCACGTCTTTTGTTTGGATGACTATTTTTTGCTGTATGTCTACGAAATGAACTTACTTATCTGATTCACCATGATTTGCTATGAAGTGTCGTCCTATGTTACCATGATGTTTACGTGACTGTGGCGTAATAAACTATTTAAACGTTACCAGTCGTTGCAACGTTTCCTGACTCGTACGTTTACTGTAGTGTGTGGTTCCAGCCTGTGTTGGTATGCCAGAACCTTTTTTACATTCGCGTTTGTTGACAGTCATTTACTCACACATCAGTCGGCCATCCATAAGCCCGACCTCACTGACTCTGTACTTGTCAGTCCTTGTTATACCACACCCTCCAACAGAAACATTCCACCACCATCAACAGTAATTGAACATAATATGTACCACTCATGTTAACCCTCAACATAGTGGTAACATTTGGACTTAATTTCTTTTAATCTCCATATATTTCGCAATAAAAACTCCTGTAGCCTTCTGTATTCTTATTTTAAATAATTGTCTGTTCCTTTAATTGCGTCTATTTTGCCGCCTAAGTACATATATGGTTCTACATCTCATAGTGGTGCTTCTTCAAGTGAAATCTTGTTACCGTTTCCTGCATTTATTCTCATTATCTTGGCTTTCTCCCTGTGTATATTCAGACTCACTTGGTGTAACTTTTTATCATGAATTTTCGTTTTGTCTTGCATCTTATTACGGTTATGGTCATCGACAATATGCAGAGTCTCAAACTGTTTACTCAGAGTACCCTGGATTTCATTTACAAGTATGTTGGCTGAAGTCGATATTGCCATAACCCAATCTACAATAAAAAATATGAGAAACGATGACAAGTAAGTTGCCATTCATGAAGAACGCTTCATATCATGTCTTCCTGCGTTTTCGTTATTAAGACTATGATCTTCAGGGGGACTCCATAATGCCTAATCAATTTCCAATATGGTTCTCTGTCTACACTATCAAATACCTTTTCATGATCCGCAAATCTAATATAACGAGGTGAGTTCCATTCCAGACAATGTTCCACTATTAATCCAATGTGGTTGTCTTCTTAATGCAGAATCAATTTTGTCTAACACTTGCCTGTTAATTTCTCAGTTGTCTCTACATGGACGCTTTTAATCTGCCAAGGAGTCTCCTGTTTAATATTTTTCCTGGCACTGATAGTAACATTATTTCTCTGTAATTGGTGCACTCTTGTAAGTCTCCTTTCTTAGGCAACTTGACCAGATAACTTTCCTTCCAATCTGCTAATATTTCTCCTCTCTCCCAGACTTTACTAAGTTATTTGAATAACATCTCAAATAGAGATATCAATATCTGCTTTGATGGCCTCTGCTTGAACGACATCTCGACCAGCAGCTTTTCAAACTTTAGAAGCTTTATAACTTTCTACATACATACCCACCCACCCACCCACCCACCCACCTACTTATCAACCTACCTACCTACCTACCTACCTACCTACCTACCTACCTACCTACCTACCTTCCTACCTACCTACCTGCCTGCGTGCCTACCTTCCTACCTAATTACCTATCTACCTACCTACCTTACTACCTACCTACTTGCCTGCTTGCCTGCCTGCCTACCTACCGACCTACCTACAAATATACTTACCTACTTACCTACCTACCAGCCTGCCTACCTACTTACCTACCCAATACCTACCTTCTTACCAAACTACCTAACTACCTACCTAACTACCTACCTAGCAACTACATAGCTACTTATCTTTTCCTTCGGGCATAGGTGTGCGCAGCACGCACAGCACACATAGAGAATACGCCACTGACCCGTACCCTTGGGAATGAGTGGATGTACTTCTTTCTCTCTATATTGGCCGTCCTTGAATCCATACAACACGCCTTTCCATTCATCCGTATATTCATCCATTCACTCATATATCCATCCATCCTATCCACTATCCACCCATCTGTCAATCGTCATATTCTGTGTCATCTGTATAGCCTCGTCTGTCTCCCTCCTTGTCTGTGCGTCTGCGCCTGTCTACCTACCTCCGCGTTCCTGATCTCATTTCCTCTCTAATCCGATTGAATAACCTCCAATACTCTTAAAACATTTTCTGTCTGGTCCTAATGAAAAGCTTTTCTCTGACAAATGCTTGCACCTTTAAAAGTTTTCCTTGTAAAGTAGGCTTAAACTGAGCTCTGTTCCGTTAGTTCAAGTACATTTTACTGGAAAAATGTGACATTTTAGATATGTTTTTAAACTTTTGCTTTAGAGAGACACGAACAGAATCACCAAAAAGCAATAGGGCACCATTATCTTAGAGAGTGAAGAAAGAGAGAAAGAGGGAGAAAGAATGGGAGTGGAACGAACGAACGAAATCTTTGTTTCACCAGGGTAAAGAAATAGGCATTATTGCCTTTTTACATTTCTGTCCTGTGATTTTACATTTCTAAAAGTGATTACATATTAATTTATTCTTAAGTTCAATAGTAATTAATAAACATACTGTTAAGTCCTTTTTACGCGTGGGAGTTAAGTGTGTGAGACTTCCACATGCCAGTCTACTTTTGATAGACGCACGTGTGAGCGCATGTGATATAGATGTACTTTGTTTAAATAGTTATGCGTACTTTTCTGCATCACGATTGAATGCAGATGACGCACTTTTGTTGTGTCGATTTGTTGCTATACAAATCATACCCTTGAGGCTTAATAATATAGTAATTGTCCATGACCGACGTACTTTTGCGTTCTTCCTCTAAAATTTTAAAGATGACCCTTGCAAGTTAATGTGCATATATATATATTGAAAGGCGATGAAGCTATTCCTGATGCCCTTTCCGGGAAGCTTTCAAGTTCTTATATTGTTGCCTGAATATGGCTGATTTTCTACGTCTCACACCTCATGAGACCGATGGCCCTGTGTACTATGGTAGAGCTTCCACTGTACCAGTTATGATCAATGGCTAGTGCGTCCCTCTAGCACCAGGCGCGATGATGTTCAAGATTGATTTATGTACGTAAAGATGTTAAAGCATGGTTCCTTCGTAATGACCATGTATTTTGTCAAGCCGTTGACCTTCAGCGCTTATGAATCGGTGATGTCAATCAAACGGCTGTCTTAACACTTATTGCATGATGTATGATGTTCTACCATGAAGTAACTACATTTGAACCATTTGGCTATCAGTGATGTTATTGTCTTCGTCTGCCTACAATAAAATCATATCGTCAACTAAATGTACAACATGGGTCCAGTGTAAATTGCTAATCGTTGGTCAAGTTGATGACCCATCTTTTCAGTGTTGTTGACCTCATCACCATTGACATACCTGTTCTCGACCCACATCAATATCTATTCGCGTTGTTGAATTTGTCGGCCACCTATAATAAGCCCGACTTAGCTGACAACACTCTTGTCAGCCGTGACAGCTAGCAGTGCCACTATCAAGACACACCCGGTGCATGCAACACATACATATGGCATTCATCAACGAAACACACATACATATACATGCATACATACAAATACATACATAACGCATACATACATGCATAATCAGAATCTTTATTCTCCAGAAAATACATTGATATGTACTGACATGATATAATAAAATACAACATGGCATATAGGAGAATCATTAGGATCTACATAGACTAAATTTACATAAATTCATACAGCGTTAATGAGGGCTGTTACCACATACATACATACATACAATGAATATTTGTATGCATACATACATACGTACATACGTACAGGGAGAGAGAGAGAGAGAGAGAGAGAGAGAGAGAGAGAGAGAGAGAGAGAGAGAGAGAGAAAGAAACGAACGAACGAACGAACTTTATTTTCGAAGGGTTAAGAATTGGGCGCGCAGGCCCGTCTAACACATAAGGCCACTCACGTCTGTTGTTTTTCTGTTGTCTAGTTTTCTATTTCTTTATTTCTTACGAGTGCCTGAAAATATACCTTTAAGTTTGTCTAATATTTATTTAGGTCCGTCTAACATTCTGCCCTTCCACTCTCATTTATCTTCCATATTATATCCTTTCATTCTCATATGTTACTTAAAGCATTAATATGAAGGCATGCAACATTATAAAAGTAATATAACAGTGTACGTTTACAGTATGCAGTCATAATCAAAATTAAGTATTTTTCATTAAACAAATATTATAATAACATAAAATAAAATGAAATTTAAAAAAAAAAGAAAAAAAAATTAAATCAAAAGGAAAAAAAGAGAGAGAGAGAGAGAGAGAGAGAGAGAGAGAGAGAGAGAGAGAGAGAGAGAGAGAGAGAGAGAGAGAGAGAGAGAGAGAGAGAGAGAATGAATTGAAGAAGGAATGTGAAAGAACGAGAGAGTGACGACCGTGAGCAGAGGCGGTTTTGGTCATAGACAACCTAGGCTTTTTGCCTCGAGCTTTTAGAGGTCTCATTTCAAATATATGCTTGTGGGGACCTCAAGACGCAGCAATAGAGACCGCAGTCAGCGACTCATAGCTTGACTGCCTGCGTCAGGAAGAGCGAACCAGAGCTGGTCAAGACCGCACTCCACCTCCACGTGGTGGTCCTGGAAACAGTCTGCAGCTGTGCAGGCTGGCTGAGCGAGTGTGGATCGAAATGGGAAGGCAAACCCGGTCCTAAAAAATGCCGTGCAGAAGTCGGATGTGTCGACCGAAAGGTGCAGATATCGCAGCTACGTTGTAAACAGACACAACGCAACCACCGTCCTTTTCAGGGCGAACGAAGAAGAAGAAGAAGAAATATATGCTTGTTGATACAACAGGGATTTATTTTAAAAGGAGTCTCGCATGTTAACGCTTGCCTAGGGCCTCGAACCTGAAAGGGCCCCCCCCCCCCCCCTCACAAATATATGCTGGTTGATACAACACGGATTTATTGTCACGGATTGCCTCCCCTGCTTTGCAGTAGTGGTCCAACAGTGGCCAAAACTCAAGAGTATCTAAAATGGGTCGTCGAAGGTGGCTACCTTCTCACAAGATTACTCTTGGCAAAAATATAGATAGAAGTGTAATGAAGCTTCTATCCTAATGGGAGTCTTCACATGATAATTCAGCAGTTAAGAATTATTCGGCATAGTGCTGAGCAATGGTTAACTTATCTCTGTCCGTCGCCTTTTGTGAAGGATTTTAGTGACGAGTTGTCTGTTAATTTGTATTTTCAACTCGCCCCGTCGCTTTTCCAGTCTTATTATTGTTCGTTTTCCTTTTTACTATTTCTCAGGTTATCTGACGGTAAGCATCGTCGTTTCCTTTACCTGGTTCTAATGATTGCAGAACCTCTTCCCACCCCCCCCCCCCCCATGGGGGGGGGGGGCCCTAACACCTAACCCGCGTTGTCCATTTGTTATAATTTCAGTTTTATACATCGCGTGTTTCGCGTCTGAATACGGTCGGCTATTAGACGTAATTTACGTAAGAAAACACGTGAGGGACGACCAGCAGAGGAGGGAAAGGCTTTGCGCAGTTCAAGTACACCCGTTTGAACGCAAGCGGCACTCTTCCTTGGTTTTGAGACCCGATTCCCTGGTCACGTGCACTCCTCCTATTACATTTCTGCAGGGCGGTTTAGTCTATGAGCTCAGGAGACTGGTGGCAGAAGGCTGACGGGTGACATCATGTTACAACGCGACTCGGGAAATCTTTGTTCATTTGCTCTTTGTACATCAGTGGCGGTCATAGTTTCATGGTCATTCGGACGCCTGTTATGTTAATCTTACGGTGAGCAGATATCCGCTTGTTTACGCTTTGCAGCGGAGATGGTTACTCCGTTGCGCAGATTTCTTTTGTAGTGGCATGTCTCAAAGGTAATTCTTACGTTTGTTTTCTGGTCAGTCTCTACCACGTGTCCTGCAGGTGTCGTTGTTTTCGATTTCAACCGAGCCAGCAGTCCCCGTGTTACGTTAAATATCTTGATGGTTGCCTCGTTTTGAGAAAGTTCTAGCCCAGTATTACGTGTCTTTGTCTGTCATTCAACGCGCGTGTTCCATTCTTGGCGAACACCTGCGACTGTCGAGGGTAGTATAAAACAGGTCCTTGTCTGTTGGTTTAAATGCTTTCAGTTCTGGTAATCCTCGCCGTGAGTAGAAGCAGACTTAAATTCAGCTTGCCTGCTAGTGGGAAATTCTGATCGTCTTGCAACTAACGGTGTTGTAGGCCCCACCAAAGCCTGCAACTGACTTTGCCTTCCCGTGAGAGGGTTGCGAGAGTCATCGAGTTTTTGATAGCTGGGTAGGCGCAAATAACTGGCGCGCCTAGCTACTCTACACAACGATGAGGCATAAGGGATTTTCCTTGCTTGGGGGAAATATATCTCTTCGTAAATTGCCTACAAATCGGAGCGCTTGGCTCCCACGGCCCAATACTCAACAGGCTACATCGCTCTAGTATTGTTTTCACACTGTCACAATAAAGCAGTGGGGCAAAACCCGAAGCCGGTTAATTATCGTTTATGATTATTGGAGAGTTTGGGTGCACCCACTATCGGTTAGATTCACAGTCGGATGCAGATTAAGTCACCAAGGGCCATTCATCATTTACCTGAGGGGAGAGAGGGTCATCATGCCTCTTGAATATTAAATTGTGGTACCCGGCGAATTATAAAGCATCCGAGCCCAAGAAGAAGTCAGTGGGGAAGAAAGTGCACTAAACCGAAGGAGAGGGTAGATAGTGTTTTCTTTCTAGGAACAGTGTGGTAGTGAACTGATATATATATATATATATATATATATATATATATATATATATATATATATATATATATATATATATATATATATATATATATATATATATATATATATATATATATATATATATATATATATATATATATATATATATATATATATATATATGAGTGTAGGCGTTTGGGAGCCATGGTGCACTTCACGGTAATGTATTTTCGAAAGTTCTCATTAAAATAACCATAGTAAGTACAGTACAGTACATACATAGGCCAGTAACATAGGCGTTTATTATGACTATATCAAGACATATGTACTGTATTATAGGTTATATATGTACTGTACCATTATACGTCTGGCATCGCAATCGCTTTGTACTGATATATATTATATATATATATATATATAAATATATATATATATATATATATATATATATATATATATATATATATATATATATATATAATATATATATATATATATATATATATTATATATATATATATATATATATATATATATATATATATATATTATTATATATATTATATATATATATATATAATATATATAATATTATATATATATATATATATATATATTTATATTTATATATATATATAATATATATATATATATATATATATATATATTTATATATATATATATATATATATATATATATATATATATTATATATATATATATATATATATATATATATATATATATTTATATATATATATATATATATATATATTTATATATTTATATATATATTTATATATATAGCTTGTAGTAGAGCCTCTGAGGTGGATGAATCATAGGGCTCTGTGCAAAGAGAGCGGTGTACGAAATTCAGGAAGCTTCGTCAAGACAGATTAATTAGATTAGCTAATTTTTTTTTAACTGGAGAGACGGAAAACCTGGTGGAGGGTTTGTTGGACTCCACGTTGTTAGTTTTTTTTACCAGTTGGTTAATGTGGTCGTTTGGTGTCTTTTACATAGAGCTGGATCAGTTTATCTTTTCCTTAACTGTATCTGTATTCTTTAGCTGTACAGTCCTGTGTCTGTGGATACATTCTGTTGTTTAA
Source organism: Oreohelix idahoensis (assembly GCA_024509875.1). Classification (NCBI taxonomy): domain Eukaryota; kingdom Metazoa; phylum Mollusca; class Gastropoda; order Stylommatophora; family Oreohelicidae; genus Oreohelix; species Oreohelix idahoensis. The sequence goes on along the minus strand of JAMPIV010013735.1, from coordinate 307,302 downwards.
GGGGCTGAACTACAGTGAAAACTAACTTTTGTTCTAATAACATTTTCAAACTTTTTATGTGCTCAATAGACACAGTGTATGTCCATGAACCAAATTCTACAGTTTATTTTGTTAAAAAACATGTGGTTACCATGGTAACCAAAAAAAAATCCGCCATTTTGGATTTTCACCAATTTTCGAGAGCTAAAAACTTATGTTTCCCATTGACCAAACTTTATCAAATTGCACACACATGTTGTGACTGACAATTAAAACAATTTACCATAGGCTTTTTTTGATAAGTTTAAAATTCTATTTTTAATGATTATTTTTTAAAATACACTATATTTGTATGAAAAACAATGAAAAAAAAATATTACAAAAAATATATCAAAGCAAATTACCAAAACATCAAAAAAAGCCCTTGTCAGTTTAAAGGTATGTATGTGTCCTACATGCATGCCAAATTTCAGACTGATCTATTAGATAGTTTGTAAAAAAATAACATTTTTTGTTAATAAAATGTTAGTTTTGAGAAAAATGCATTTTAGTCACCGAGTGTCTTGTCCAATATACTCCATTCTGGGGGGCTGAATGTGTTTAAAATTGTCCAGCACTATATGCTGCACCTCCTTCAGCTTCCTGCAGCTCCTCCTCTCGCCTTTGTCTTGCCTAATTTTTCTTCTGTCCTTCTACCATGGTAACCAAAAAAAAAAAAAAAAACAACCGCTATATTGGGTTTTTCACCAATTTTCAAGAGCAAAAATCTTGTTTCCCATTGACCAAACTTTATCAAATTGGAACCCACATGTTGTGACTGACAATTAAAACAATTTTAGGTTCTTGTGCGTTAATTCACCGCTAAAGTCAAATTGTGGAAATTTATTACCAAAACTGAGAACCGTACTTTTTCTTGACTGAAAAAAGGTTGATTTCACATTGTGATTTGGGAGAGCAAGTTAAAAAAAAAAAGTTCCTCATGCATTCATAGTTGACACGCTTACGACAGACCCGCCCTCAAACCCCCCCCCCCCCCCGTATTTTAAGTTTATAAACTAATAAAACGGTATTGAATCAGTTCTACAAGTTAACGGTACACAGGAAACAAGGGAAGTCGCTGCCGTTGACTTCTCTAACTCAAGATCAGAGTCAGGTACCCATTTACAGCTGGTTAGACTAATGCGTGACACTCTGATCTTGAGTTAGAGAAGGCAACGGCAGCGAGGAAGGGAACAGGTGTCACGCATCAGTCTAATTAGCTGTAAATGGGTACCTGACTCTGATCTTGAGTTAGAGAGGGGCAAATACTCAACGAATAGAGAGATTGTGGAAATCTGCGAAAGAACGCAACAAACGTCAGAACGAAACACACAGACACATGTTAGATTCCTACATGTGTGAATTTTTGTGGCGGCATCAGAATAAAGTTCGTCAGTCAGACCCGTTCGACAATATCCTGCTTGACATTGCAGAATTTTGGCCTCCTCTGTAAATTATGCAGCTACGAACGAACATGTGTATGTCCTGATATGTGCCAAGCTTCAGCGATCTTTGGTGATCTGTTCCCCTCACGGTTCTTTTCAGGGCCCACAAAACTGCACCTACCACGGTCCTTTTCAGGACCCACAAAACCCACAAAACTGCACCTACCACGGTCCTATTCAGGGCCCACAAAACCCACAAAACTGCACCTACCACGGTCCTATTCAGGGCCCACAAAACCCACAAAACTGCACCTACCACGGTCCTATTCAGGGCCCACATAACACACAAAACTGCACCTACCACGGTCCTATTCAGGGCCCACATAACACACACAACTGCACCTACCACGGTCCTATTCAGGGCCCACAAAACTGCACCTACCACGGTCCTTTTCAGGGCCCACAAAACTGCACCACGGTCCTGTTTAGGGCCCACAAAACCAACAAAACTGTACCCTGGCAAGAAAGCCTTTATTTGTTTTCACCGCTGGGTGTGGAGAGCTGGGTGGGGAGTTGGTCCCCTCCCTCGCTATGCACTGATACTTGTCAAATATTTATCTAATCAGAGCCGGATTAACGTAGTAGCGAAAGTAGCATATTCTACGAGCCCCTTTCTTTTAGGGCCCAGTGCCAATAAATATGTACATCATTTTTTGGTCATCTTCTAATACGAGCGTTAAACCAATAATCTTGTGATGTATGCCATCTTTAGCGCCTTTTCATTTGATGTCACGAAATTGTGAGAGAAAAAGCATAACAGGGTGACTTAGTGTGACTCTTTATTACTTTTATCTTAACTGTTTGCGGACAGAAGTAGTCATTTTCTTTGGATTTGTTGAAAGCCTGTACACCTTCTTTTCTGCTTCTACCTACCGGTGGGGTCTCCTTTCTACTGCATTATGTGCTGGCGGTACTCATAATAAGTCCCATTTGCCCTTTGTGAAAAGACTGTCAGATACCAGGTGGTCCGCTTGGGCAGATGCGACAAAAACGTTTTCAAATGACCAGTGCTTCTCTGCAATCTTCTGACCAAGATTAAGCGAAAATGCATAATAGACTAACCCGCAACCCCTACTGCCAAATGTACAAACCCCGCCCGCAGGCGAATAAAAAAAGTTATTGTAAGAAAAAAATGTAAGAAATAGTACGGTGCTCGATTTGGGTAATAAATTGCCAAAATATTAATTTGACGGTGAATTAACGCACAAGTACCCAATTTTACTCATGATTATTTTTATAAGTTTAAAATTCTATTTTTAATGATTTAAAAAAAAAAAGCTATATTTGTATGAAAAAATATTTTTAAAAATATTTTTTTTTAATTTATAAATGAAAATTACCAAAATATCAAAAATGCAGATGTGTTACTTTAAAGATATAAATGTGTACTACTCATGATTATTTTGATAAGTTTAAAATTCTATTTTTAATGATTTAAAAAAAAAACTATATTTGTGTGAAAAAATTTCAAAAAAAATAATTTTATTTAAATTTATAAAAGAAAATTACCAAAATATAAAAAATGCAGATGTGTTACTTTAAAGATATAGATGTGTACTACATGCATGCCAAATTTGAGACTCCTCTGTTAGATAGTTTTAGAGAGAAATCATGCATTTTCGGCACAAATTTGAAAATCATAGCATGGGGGTAGTGCCGACAATATGCTTTTTGATACATCAAATGCATTTTTTATGTTATAAAACCTTGCTCAATCGATTCCTCGATGATTATTTAACTCTTTAAGTCCCAATCGACTTTATAAAGGCTCAGGGGTTAGACGCGCTTGGCCCAATCGACTTTAAAAAGCCTTTAGTATATGTGCCTCTGTTTGAGACTGTTTCTAATTATAACTACCCACAAACCACCCAAAACGTCATTTCCTACTGCAAGTACATTCTTTTAAATACCGCACGTGTTTAAGAGTGAACGTTTTTTTGTTATTTTAGATTTTTAAAGTGATTTTTTTAAGCGCATATCCTCCATTTTACCTTAAATAACTAATCATTTTTTTTAAGCGCATATCCTCCATTTTACCTTGAATAACTAATCATTTTTCAATGAAAGCTTTTATACTTGTAGCACAAGAGTAAAGTACATCCAATTACCTTCAGTTTCATATACAACAACAAAGTTATTTATGCAAATGAACATTTTAAAAAATTATTTCCAAACAACAACAATAAAAACGCACTGGGGTGGCCATTTTTGCTTGGGCCAAACCCACTTTTTTGCTTGGGACTGAAAGAGTTAATAAAATAAGCTCAAAAGTAAAAAATCGATATTTTGTACGTAAAATCCAGTTTTCATTGTAGTGGAGCCCCTTAAACCTTATCTCTTCGGAGCAAGAGGTGGTGGGACAGTAGAGGATACAACAAGTCACAAGTGGCGAGGGAGAGTTAATCTCGGTTCTCATCCTCGAAAGCTATAAGTCTCACCCTCCACATTCACTTAAATCTTTTCTTGGTGTATCATCTCAGACCTCTCTCAGACCTGTTGTCTCGTCTCTTGACACAGACAGACTCTTACATAATCCACGTTGTGACAGATTTAAGCAAAGGTTTTTAACCCGTTCAAGCCCCCAGTTGGTGTAATCCGACGAAATTCCACTTATAAGTAATAGCTCTATAGATGTAAATATATCTATGTATAGATGTATGTTTTAAAGAATCTTGCTCAAACGTTCGCTTTCATACATATAAAAATTGAATCGACTATGATTGTTTAGTTTTAAAACAGCATGTAACAAATTTAATAAGGAATTAGTCCTTAACAGTTAAAATAAGGAGGGAGTGATGAATTGTGCTGTAAATACACGTTTTCGTCACGGAGACGTAGGTGAGGATTTATTAAAGTCCGTTGCTTTCGCCTTTTTTACAAAACGTAACTCTAGGTGAGTCCTGTCGCCGTGGTTTTCGTCACCTCTTGGTGATGATTGTGCTTCTCTTACACGAGTGGCGTAGTAACTTCAGTACTTCGAACCGTCTGATAGCTTGTAACTACAAGTAGTCTTGTACCACGAACTTTTGGAAAAAAAGTAAACAAATGTCTCTGCTAAGTACATTTGTGGGCTGCCAATTAATAGGCGCATTCTCGCTGTACACTCACCAATTTTAATCTCTCAAAAGAATAAAATTTCCGCTTACACAGTGTAGCTCAGGGGAGATGAATAAAATTCACCATATTCCTCTGGGTATTAACTGGGAAAATGTGTCTGGACAGCGCGAATACTGATTTGCCTGAGTTGCAATTAAACAAAGTGCATATATCTCACAAAATATTATACACTTTAGGCACATGTGATGTCAATCATTGGTCATCACTGCTCCATTCAGAGACTGGGGTCACTACTGCTGTCGGTTTTCCGCACGACTAGGTAGAAGAAATCACCAGCGCTTGCTGTAGTGGTTCATGAATCTACTAGTTTTATATGTTGAGGTTGCGAGCCTCATATATATAACCACTTAGCAAGAAAACATGTCAAATTTACATTTGTAAAATAATTGTTACACGTACCCCAAAGTTTTGTGAATAAAAAATCTCCTCGCGCAGGTTAAAATGGACACGAGCAATATATGTTATATGCTCTCGAACCACTTGGTCTGGAAATTTTTAATTCCTTGTGTTACGGGTGAATCTGCGAAACACTTGATATGGGATAGTGTCTCTTTTGACGGGTGATCCAATAGGGTTCTAGTCTTGGTATTTAAAGTCCTGGTCCCTTAAGTTTTTCAGTCTCTATATTTATAAAGGCGGGCTTACTTTTGAAGGTTTTAACTGATTCCGTACGTAATTATTTTCAGCTCTGGACGGAATTATTTTTAAGCCCCAAAAATTTACGCATACATAATTTACGTTTACTGACAATGTGTGTCTAATCATGAGTTAAGTATAACATATTATACATCAAATTAAAGTACATTGGATGAACAATTTAAATCCATATGCCTTTCTAGCTAATTTTATGTTATGTTTATGTTATAACAGATAACATGTACACGGAAAAAAGATAACTTGAAATTTTGAACAAAAATTTTCGACTTACGTAAGGCTTGTAACATAAATTGTTATCACAATACAGTTTCACTGCTCTCTTTGTGCAGGTAATCCATTTAGAAACACAGAAAAAGTAAGAAAGTTATGGTTGATCACACAGTTTGTTCACTGTTCACATATTAGTAACATATCCTGTGTGTTTTCGGCCATTATGGCGATACGATAAAACACGATTAAAGATGAAGATAAATGTGAAAAAATCCGTTCAAACGCAAATAAAAGACGTTGAAGCTTGTTGAAATTTGCCCAGTTTTGTGTTTACTTCCGTTCGAGATAAATTCCGGGCAGTATAAAATATCAGAATCGAAAGAAACAATGAAACAAATCAGCGTCTTTTAAAAGATCTTACGTCTACAGCGTTCGGCCTTTGCGTCTATTATTAGATCTTGCGTACGGAATCAGTTAAGTTTGTCAAATACTTCGATCTGTCACTTTGTAAAAGAACAAAAGTTAATATGTCATGGTATATTGCCACACACAGGCATATAGCCATCGTTATTGGGGAAATATGTCTATTTGTGGTAACTCACGTTTTTGAAAACTTTTTAGCTTGTATTGAACGCTGCCTATTTAATACGTCACCGGTTGTCATTGACGTAACGTACGATGGGCGTTCAGAAAGTAATGCACCACATCGTTTTTCTCAGGAGCTGTTTATTCAAAATGCATGAAATTTATACAAAATATACATGGATATGTCATGTAAACATCGGTATTATTCAACATAATCCCCATCAACTTGTACGGCTTTATGCCAGCGCGAAACAAGTGCATGTATTCCTAGCCCGTACCAGATTGTGTCTTGATCATATAGCCATTTCTTCGCTGCATGAATCACTCCATCATCTTCAAACCTTTTCCCACGGAGTGCATCTTTAAGTGGACCAAATAAATGAAAATCAGAGGGTGCCAAATCGGGACTATAGGGTGGATGGGGTAGTACAGTCCAACCCAATTTGGTGATTGCTTCCCGTGTTGCCAGACTTGTGTGAGGGCGCGCATTGTCGTGAAGGAGAAGCAGGTCTGCTGGATTCTTGTGCGGCCGAACTCTGCAAAAACGTTGATTGAGTTTTTTCAATCTCTTAATGTAAGCTTGCGAATTGATTGTCTCTCCTCTTGGCATAACGTCCACAATAATCACACCTTCAATGTCCCAAAAGACAGTGATCATGACCTTTCCAGCTGAAGGAATTGTCTTGAATTTCTTTCTTCTTGGTGATTGCGGATGATGCCACTCCATTGACTGTCTTTTTGTCTCGGGTTCAAAATGATGTGCACAGGTTTCGTCGCCTGTAACGATCTTAGCCAAAAAATTCTCTCCATCAGCATTGAAACGCTCCAACAATTCAGAAGAAATTGCTTTCCTTTGCAATCGGTGGTCATTTGTGACACTTCGAGGAACCCATCTTGCGCAAACCTTAGAAAATCCGAGAGTTTTTATAACTGCATTTGCACTACCAATGCTGACTGACAGCTGTAAGGCCAATTGTTGAGTAGTGATTCGCCTATCAGTAAGAATAATGCCCTCAACGCATTTCAACATTTCTGCGTTGGTGGCTGTGGCAGGACGTCCACAGTGCGGCCAATCAAGCAGCTCCGTATCTCTACTTCCTGATTCTTTGATTCTCTGAACCCAGCGACTGACTGTACTCCTGTCGACTGCAAAACTTCCATACACATCACATAGACGCTTGTTAATATTCACAACAGTGTCCTTCTCTGCAACGAGAAATTCTATCACAATTCGCTGTTTATAACGCAAGTTGCTAACACGCTCCATTTCAACGGTTTATGGCAGCCGTATTATTTGGCCGGTTGCGGTGCAATTGAGTGCACACAATTGGCACATGCCGTATTTGAAGTGTGCAAAATTTCATGCTTCTATCTTCATTATTAGCTGAGAAAAACGATGTGGTGCAATACTTTCTGAACGCCCTCGTGTTTGCGATAATTTATTCTAACGGCTAATATTCGTGGCTTTTCGTATACTTCAAGTCGTCAAAGTAAGACGTGTTTTTCAAGCTCCCAGAATCGTGGAGGAAGATTGTATTTTATGTGGCATTAATTTAACTTCAAGGCCGTCACTCGTTTCTAAGATGGTCCCGAACTTATGAAGAAGTTCCGCACCTTGTAGAGAAATATTTATTCAAGAAATTTACATTCATGTTTTCGGTCCACATTACCTGGGTGTCTATGGCTGATACGCACCTATTAGTACATCGGCCAGAACTGAATATATGAGACGACACATTGATGCTATGCCACTATGAATGATTATGTAATTATGGACTGACCATGCACTTGTATGTTTCAAGGTTCTCCAATTTTGCCATTGCCTGAACTAAATAAATGCTATACGAATTGTTTCGTGGACCCACTACCAGACGTCTTATGTTCTTAGGCCAGTTATGTCCTGTGATGACCAAACCCGTATCCATTTCTGTTGTCAGCATGATGCATGAACATTACCAGTGTTTCACACAGCAAGAACCACATAATATATAAAGATAAACCACACGCAACAAAAGATAATTGACGGCCAGTGTGGTTTTTAGTGAGTTTACAAGACATTTTCAATCCTAACGTATCCAGTTAGTTTTATCACTCTTCACCGTTTCCCTCATTTGCATAACTGTTTGTTGGACTGCGCATGCCTGCCGGTTTTTTTAACCTGTCAACAATCGCCATTGAGTTCTGCACCTTTCGTTGTACCTCAAGCCCACTTCAGTATGGCGTTCAAGTTTCCTGACTACATTTTATGATCTACGTGGCCATTATTTGCTGCACAATTGTCATTTACAAGTGTTTGATCCACCATGGACTTCATGCAACTTTGAAATCGTCTACGAACGAGCATCTGGCGGACTGCGTTTTTTAAGATAAGTGGCCTTTTCTTTGCATGTGTTGTCTAGTGCATGAGTGTGGTAAACTTTTCTTGTTCTTTTTCTTATTTAATGTTTCATATTTCCATGTCTTTGCGGGAAGGTTGGGTAGAGATCATTCTTCTTCCTCTTCCTCGTTCGTCCTGAAAAGAACGTTGGTTGCGTTGTGTCTGTTTACAGCGAAGCTGCGATATCTGCGCCTTTCGGCCGACACATCCGACTTCAGCGCGGCATTTTTGGGGACCGGGTTTGCCTTCCCTGTTCGATCCCTACTCTCTCAGCCAGACTGCAGTGATGCAGCCTGTTTCCAGGACCACCACTTGGAGGTGGAGAAGGGTCTTGGTCAGCTCTGGTTCGCTGACCCTGACGCAAGCAGTCAAGCTATAGGTCGCTGACTGCATTCTCTGTTGCTGCGTCTTTGGGCGGAGATCCAGTGTTAGCGAAAACATGTCACTGTAAGATGACCGCAGATTGGACGTTTCTGTAGGAAATTTCGTAAATTTCAGTCAGTGATTTTTTTCGGTTTTGAGCAATCTTGCCGATGAGTTCAGTTCACTGCTTAGTTTTTGTGATAGTAACTGTCTAGTTGTGAAGTTTAGTCTATTTATTTGTAAATGCATTGTTGTCTATTGCTCTTTTCCTTAGTTTTATGATTGTTTTGTTCGTGCTGTTGTCTTCACCTGCCTATCACTTGGTTTATACAATTTGCATGTTTATACTCTGTCTGGGTCCTGTGTTGTCATTTCTTAGCAGTGAGATTGTTCCATTTGCTGTTTACCTTTCAGTTTCCAACTTATTATTTTTTTCCTTGCTGCTAGTGTTTCACTGTTTGTCTATATTCTTATCCTATCTTATTGATATATATAATTTTTTTCTTCCACTATATTTTTTTTCTTCTTCAGAAAATTGGTACTACATGATTTGCATTGTTGTTATTGCTAAATAGTATTGCTACTTTCTTTGCTTACATCACATTGCAAAGCAATAAGCCATTGTTTCACTTATCGACTAAGTGAGTCACATAATCAATTAACATGGCTACTTTGGATTACTTTGTCGAGCAAGGTAAAGCATTTGGATTAAAAGGTGAAACTTTAAAGGACCTTGCCATGTCTGAGTTGATCAAGGCAAAACAAGAATTGGGGGAGCAGAAGACTGAGAAGAGGCTTCTTAAGGAATTGGAGGATTAGAAGGCTGGGAAGAGGCGTCTTGAAGATTTGGCGGAGGAGAAGAGAATGTTTGAATTAGAAGAAAAGAGGCGTCTTGAAGAATTGGAGGAGAGAATACAAGATTAGCCCACGAAAAGGAAATGATGATTCTTCATTTAGAAGAATTAAAACCAAGAGGTCAGAATAATCTAAATGATAATTCAGAGGTTCATGGTTCGTCTAGTAGATAAAATACTGGGTCTGCTAAATTTCACTTGCCCATTTTTAAACATAATTTTGATGACATTTCGTGCTTTTTAAGCCGCTTTGAAAGTTTATAGTGTATGTGAAGCACATAAATTAGACAAATCTCAGTGGTGTGCTAGACTAATGGAATTCTTGAATGGAGAACCTTTGACTGCTCTCTGTACAATGGAGGAGCCAAACAGAAATAATTATGAAGCTGCTGGGGCTCTATTATTAGAACGTTACCAACTTGATGCAGAGGGTTATCGTATGCGTTTAAAAACTATGACGCCTGAGACTGGGAAGGACTTCTCGGAGTTCATTTCAGCTATTCGCATGACTTACAACAGATGGGTTCAACTTTCAGGTATTGACAAAACCTATGATGGCCTCGTGGATTTGTTATTAAGGGACAAAGTTTTACCCTCTGTGAGTAAACAATTTGGTCATTATTGCATGATCGAAAACCATCTAGCCTATCTTTACTCGAGAAAATTGATCGTCAATACTGCATGGCACATCCAGGTGCTTGTGTCAGTAATAATGTGATTAAGGAATCTCTACCTGTTGCTTCAGCCACAACCTGGAACAATAATAATTTCAGACCTAGATCTCATAGCCTCATAGGGAGGTACAATAATGGAAGTTTCAAAAGAGGTAGACAGCAATACAGAAACCAATCACCTCAACGGAGAGGCAATTACCAACAACAAAACTCAAATTGGAGGAGACAAGACAATTTTATTCCTTTTAATAGAAATTGGAATAATTATGGATCCAACAATCACAATTTTTCACCTAGACATGCCTTACAAAACTACAGAAATCATGGTAGTTCTTTTGATCGTCACGGACATCGCTCACGTTCTCGTGATATTACACGTATAAATCACCATGCAAATTCGGCACTTACTGGGGATGCACCCGTGATTAATCAGGATAATAATGGTCCTAATCAATCGGCTGCATGTTGTGCCTTTGATTTTGAGGTTGCCTCCCATTGCCCAGATTGTATCACTCTTTTTCAGCCCAATTCTACTTCAATATTGAGGTGTGGTCACCCTTGCCTGCTGTAACAGCTTTGTCGGCCCATGATGGCACAGGCACTCTACTACTTCACAGAGGGTTGTTGAACAATACCCAAGTGTCTGTACTCCGTGACTCGGGATGTACAGCTGTGGGGGTCAGGCAGTCTCTTGTGCATCATTCCTGTGCAACGGGTGGTTTTGTTAAATGTATTACTTTCGGTGGTACAGTTGAATTTTATACCACAGCCATTGTTGACACTCATACACCATTTTATTCAGGGAAGGTTAAAGTATGTCTGTTAAAAAATCCTGTTGCTGATTTCACTATTGGTCGTATCCACGATAGCAAAGATTGCTCACCAGAAGAAATTGAACGGTGGGAACGACAGAAGTTATTAACTGCCAGCGCAGTTACCACACGTGCCCAGGCTAAGGCACTGGAAAATGATGAGATTGATGAGATTAATCCTGATACTCAGGATAATTTTGAGGTACATTCTGACATCGATAACTGTCTTTTGCAAGATTGCAAAGGGAAGATGACTCTTTACGAAACAATTGTTTATTGGTCAGACATGATGATCTCACTTTTCATATTATACCTCGTCATTGGTACACTTATAAAAATGACATTTTAGTAAGAAACTTAATGGATTCTTCTACTGTCAGACACCAAGTTATGGTGCCTTGTCAAATTCGTTCTTACATTCTTCGCCATGCACATGACTCGCATTGCGCAGGTCATATGGGCTACATTCGAACTCGTTCCAGAGTGTTGTCTTCATTCTTTTGGCTCGGTGTTTATAGGGACGTCTCTGTCTATGTACGTTCTTGTATAACCTGTCAAGAGGTTAAATAAAGGAGAGCCTTTCGTGTCGCGCCAATCCAGGCTTGTGATATTTCTGTTCGCCCCTTTGACAAGATGGCCGTGGACATTATCGGACCTCTGCCTGTTATGTCTGCCAGAGGACACATGTATGTTCTCACATGCATTGATCTGTGCACGCGATGGCCTGAAGCCATCTCCCTCAAACACATCACCATTTCTTACGTGGCTGATGCTCTTTTTCTTATATTTTCCAGATTGGGTTTTCCACGTAAACTTCTTTCTGATCGTGGCTCACAATTTGTATCTGATACCATGACTACCGTCATGCAAAGACTTATCATTAATAGGTCTCTAAGTAGCGTCTACCACGCGATGAGCAATGGTGCTGTGCAGCGTCTCAATCGCACGCTTAAACAGTTGTTAGGTAAGTTCACTACTAAATATCCTCAAGACTGGGACAGAGTCTTGCCTGCTGTACTTTTAGCTTATCGCGAAGTACCACATGAGCAGACGGGTTTTTCGCCATTTGAGATTGTTTTTGGAGCTCAGCCGCGAGGGCCCATGAGTCTTATAAAAGATCTACTCAATGACTTCGAGATGACTTAGGACACTCATTCATCTTATGAAAACGTCGTAAACCTCCGACGTAAAATCATAGACGCATGCCAGTTGGCTACAGCTTCGTCTGAGGCTGCCAAAGAGAAATCTCGCCTACTTCAAAACCGAAATAGACGTTTAAGACAGTTATTACCGGGGGATGAAGCTTTTGTTTTGCTTCCTAGAAAGGAAATAGACTGTTAATTGCTTGGAAATGTCCTTATAAAGTAGTTTCCCGTATTTCTGACGTTGACTACGTGGTGGATATTAAAGGGAAACGGAAAATACTCCACATTAACATGCTTAAGGAATTTCACACCAGGCCTGTACATCTGCATTCTATTTTTCATGATTTTGATGAACCTTAAAAAAATTCTTGTCATTTTTATAGTCTTTCTGTGATATCAGGAAGAGGAGTCTTCTTTTCCTGATATTCACATGAATCTTCCTGTCCTTCCGTTACTTTCAACTGAATCTTGGAAAGACGTTTCTATTTGTCCGTCGCTGTCTGCTGATCGGCAACGCCAAGTTTCTGATTTGCTTGAATCTTTTCCTGATGTCCTTACTGACATTCCAGGTCACACTACTATCATTTCACATGACATCATCCTTACCGATGATAAGCCTATTCGTTTACGCCCTTACCTAATTCCTATTCATTACCCGCGTCAAACTGAACTTGAATTGGAAAACATGCTACATCTTGGAATTATTTAATCTAGTAATTGTGACGGTGCCTAATATTGTTACTTCCCTTGAGTTACTCAAAGGAATATAACCGCAACACTTCTTAGTTGGAATAATTCTGTGGATGATTGGTTATACACCAGAGTTGTTACTTCCAGAAGTGAGAAAAAACTCAGGTAGTAAGGAGTACTCGTAAATGCTTATAGTTGGTAGTACCATGATTGAAGGTTTGATTACTAACTGCAATTCCAACAAAGTCAAGGAATATTCTAAAAGCAGAATATTGAAGGAGTCCAAGTATTTATATTAAATTTTCTTTTATTATTTAATTTCTAATCTGGCAAATAAACATCTCCAGCACATTTCTGGTGGGGCAATACTGCCAGCTTTAGCCTCGATGGCAAAAGGCTTATTACGTATAGAAGTCGTGATAAGGCATGTCTGAATTCTGCGGAAACCTATCGAAATAAAATATCGATTCGAAACTTTGGAAACACTAATTCGAGACTCACTTGTTGTGGATAAAACCACAGTAAAATTTGTGGCAGGGGTCAGCGCTGGTTCGCTGGTGGCCCTGGTAGGTAGTAGGTTTCTGGACGGTTATGTACTTGTCACAAACGCAGGAGTCAAAGACTTTTGTTCTCACAATAGGGGGTGCGCCAGGCTGCTCCACACCTCAAGTGAGTACGTCTTATGTAGGTTTGACTCTGGTCACTGAGATAACTATCTCAGGCTCTAACTGGTTACTATGATGCATCAGTCTAAATACTAGTCTGGTGCTTTGGCTTGCCGGATAAAATAATTTCTAATTGGAGTAGAGACCGGAAACCTTCTTATGATTGGTCTTGGGAGCCTAGCTGACTGTTAAAATTTTCTTTAACCTAACTACGAAACTTCTAGTTAGTCTAAAATATTGTTACTAAGTAAGTATGACCAACCATTGTTCTAGGTTCTCTCTATTCTAAATGTCTTCCGGCCTAGCTTGTAGGGAGGCCACACAAGGTTTGATGACATCATGGGTTCATGTGTGCCATGACTGATGATGTAATTGGTTTTTGACTAGTGTTTATTTTTAAATAACTAGTCATTCTTAAGTACTTTACTATAATTCTAATAGTTGTGGCGACGTAGTAGGCCATACGGTCACATAATTCACCTTAGTCTTCACCCATTGTTATTGTTCGTAAGAAGGATAACAATTTCAGGTTATGTGTTGACTATCGTAAGCTCAACAATATTACAGTTTTCGTCGCGGAGCCCCTCCCCCTACTTGAAGATCTGTGATCTCGCCTTGCTAGGGCTCTGTTTTTTACAAAATTGATCTTACAAAAGGTTATTGGCAAGTTCAATTAACTGATAGAGCCAAACCACTAATTGGTTTTTCTACACCACGTGGTTTAAGCCAGTGGAATGTCATGCCTTTCGGGCTTATGAGCGCCTCTGCCACATTTGTGCGAATGATGCGCAAAATTCTTTCACACAAATCTGACACAATTACTTATATAGATGACATATGTTTGTTCAGCTCATCTTGGGAAGAGCACATCTTAGGTCTGCGTTCTGTTTTGGACATTCTTCGTTTTCATAACTTAAAAGCTAGACATACTAAAATTCAGATTGCTTTTCATGAAATGTCATTCTTAGGTCACAAAGTTGGTTACGGTTGCCTCCAGACCGTCCCACAAAACGTCTCTAAGATCTTGAACTTATCCACTACTACTACGAAAAAAACAAGTTCGTAGTCTCCTAGGTCATGTTCAATTTTACAGTAGATTTGTTGCCAATCTTTCTGCTGTCACTGCTCACCTATTCTCTCTGCTAAGGAAGGGTTTACCAAATCACGTGCAGTGGTCACAAGAATGCCAGGCCGCTTTAGAACACATTAAATATATTTTTTCTAATACTCCTATATTGAGGTTACCAGATATAAACCTTCCTTATTTTATTTGCACAGATGCTAGTTCCAAAAAACTTGGTGCTACATTCATGCAGGAATTCGATGGTGTACTTCATCCTACATTGTACATCTCACGCAAACTTTCGGACACCGAGAAAAAGTATCCTGTTATTGAGCGTGAGTTATTGGCTGTAATATGGGCCATACAGAAACTGGAGCGACATTTGCTGGGTGTCCCATTCATCATACAGACTGACCTAATATCACTGGCTTCTCTCAAGAGTGCAAACCACAAGAATTCAAAATTAGCCCGGTTTGCAATTTTACTTCCGCCTTGTCAGTATGAAATCCAGTCAATCCCGGGTTCATCAAATATGGTGGCTGACGTCTTATCCAGATGCCCTCAATCAGAACCTGATACCACGAACTAACACTTCTTTCAATTGCCTACGGCACACGCATGAAATTTGTATGACTATCCTGACAGCACATTATGAACACTTACCACTCGTTCTATGATTTCAATAACTTACTGTGTCACTTGTTTCGGCACCCTGATGAACTTGCTTATGATTATCCACCAGCAGCTTCCTGTCAGCACCTCTCGAACGTTCCATAATCATGGACTGACTTCGCAAACTTACGCTGTAGTTGGGATTTATTTACACCACTCGTACGAAAATTTTGCTTGACGATCTATCAGCGATTTATCGGACTGCAGTGATCAAACATTGGTTCCACAGTTCTCTCAAAATGATCACACATATTGACATTTTTACGTACATACAGGATTTCTGGAAGAGTTTGCGTGCTAACTATTATTAACATTGACTTGCCTTTCCTGATGACAAGATTTGCAATTGTAACTGTGCTCAGAAGCACACACATAATGATTTGTGGAACATTTTCTGCGCCAGAAATGCAGAGATGTATTCACATGCTGTTATTAACAGTTATTTTCGCAATAACTTACTGCTGGATACATTCGGGAATGTGATCCCATCCTTTTGACATCATATTTTTAATTTATTTTGATTTAATTTAATTCTATTATGATGTAATTTGACTTCTATTTTTAAAAATACAATTTCTCTTTCTAGTGTTTGATTTTACAACTATTAAGATTTCAGGGAGATAAGCACAACATTTTTTTTTTAAACCATGAATTTTCAGTTACTTTCCAGTTATTGTGCCATTATTTATCTGTTAAGCTGAACTGAGACATGAATTTAATTTTTTCTATCTTTTTTTTAAATTCTTTTGCAATTTCATGATGTATGTTATTAATATATTTGACTTTTTTTTCTTTCCTTGACTAATGACTTATGACTGACGTCTTTCTGTCTTGCATAATTACTTCAATTAGTACACACCCATACAGTCTGTGACTAGAATTTTTAAATTGATTGACTATTGACACTTTTATGTGATCAATTCTGGCCGTATGTCCAGTTCTATAATTGTTTGATTTCGAGTATCCGCGAGATTGGGTTATATAGTTAAAGAACAAAAGTTAATATGTCATGGTCATTTGCCACACACAGGCATATAGCCATTGTTATTGAGGAAATATGTCTATTTGTGGTAACTCATGTTTTTGCACGCTTTTTAACTTGTATTGAACGCTGCATATTTAATACGTCACCGGTTGTCAATGACGTAACGCGTTTGCGATAATTTATTCTAAAGGCTAATATTCGTGGCTTTTCGTACACTTCAAGTCGTCAAAGCAAGACGTGTTTTTCAAGCTCCCAGAATCGTGGAGGAAGGTTGTATTTTATGTGGCATTAATTTTACTTCGAAGGCCGCCACTCGTTTCTAAGATGGTCCCGAACTTATAAAGAAGTTCCGTACCTTGTAGAGAAGTATTTATTCAAGAAATTTACATTCACGTTTTCGGTCCACATTACTTGGGTGTCTATGGCTGATACGCACCTATTAGTACATCGGCCAGAACTGAATATATGAGACGACACATTGATGCTATGCCACTATGAATGATTATGTAATTATGGACTGACCATGCACTTGTATTTTTGAGGAAACTGATGTTTCAAGGTTCTCCAATTTTGCCATTGCCTGAACTAAATAAATGCTATACGAATTGTATCGTGGACCCACTACCAGACGTCGTCTGTTCTTCGGCCAGTTATGTCATGTGATGACCCTACCCGTATCCATTCGTGTTGTCAGCATGATGCATGAACATTAACAGTGTTTCACACAACAAGAACCACATAATATATAAAGATAAACCACACGCAACACACTTATAATTTAGGAATTCTAAGTCCGACGTCTCACTGGCTTCTAGGAGTCGCTCATATGACGTGCGCTGCAGTCTCTCTGTTCTGTGTCTCTGATTTCACTACATTATATGTGCAGTTCTCAGTTCACATCACATATTGGGTTTCCGTCGAATGTTCCAAAGGATCCATAGTTTATTCCGGCTTCTTACTTTAATCCAATCGTAAGCTCTTTTGCACTATGTGGGTTGGGGTGTTTAAATTCCTAATCTCCCCCGCGTGTTTAAAATATTAAATTTAATATTCCAACGCGTGACCTCTTTCAAATCATGCGGCAAGACTTCCGATTGCTCACAAACAAATCTGTGACCAATTTCCTGTCCAGATGCTTTCTTGCCAATATTGCCTCGCCAGACATATTATCTGCGATAATTACCCATGGATGGGCACATCGAAAGCCATTATCTCATTATCAGACGGCTTTACCAGACAGACCTATATTGGCTTTCTTTGTGGCGTCGTACCCGACCAGCTTGTGTCAATAGAGAGTGACTCTTCTCAAAGGCGGCCAGACGACTCAAGAGATAAACGTATCGCCCACTGATCGGTGTAACTAACCTGGCGGAACGTAATCAAGTCTGGGATGTGCTCCAAGCAAAATGTACAAGATAAAGATAGTCCCATAGCATATACTTCCGTAGGGAAGTGGAGCATTAGAGACTTCACCCTACTAGATCCAGCATAGAGCAAAATAATGAATGAAAGGGCAAAAAATTGCCAAATAATAAGCGAATTGAATGGGAGAAAGACAAAAATGAAGAAAAGAAGGGATACTGCCGGAGTGGCTGAAGGTGTTAAATTTTTTTTTAAAAAGTGTTTAATTGAGAGCCACCAAAAGAACAAGTACAGATGTTTTGTCACATTTATTTAAAAAGGAGTCTCGCATGTTGACGCTTGCTTAGGGCCTCGAGCTTTCAAGGGCCCCAGTCACAAATATATGCTAGTTAATACAACAGGGATTTATTTAAAAAGGGCGTCGCACGTTCACGCTTACCTAGGGTGCCGCACAATATAAAACTGACACTGACTGTGAGTGCACTACATCGTCATCACGTCTTAATAATAATTAAGTCACACTCTTATCTACAGTTGCATGAGGCTAGCAAACTCAGCATGTAAAACAAATTGCTTTAGAAACTACCATTGTTATTGTTGATCAGAATAGACATCATTGTACTCCGGGCAAACCCATAGGTGCTCAGTCTTCCTCAAAGGTCGAAGAGTATGAATGATAATTCTTTCTGCTGCGCTGGGTGTATTCACGACGAATGCATCCTCTCATACGTCCATCCCTGCTAGTCTTTCGTTTAATGCCAAATTCCAGCAATCTAAGCTTTGATAATTCATGCATTGCAGTGTCATTCTCTAATAAGCGATCATTAATTGTCCTCAGTATTTCTCCCTTACCCATATCCATTGCACCAACTGGTGGTGCTCTTGAAGCTAGTTCGTCAGATCATTCATTGTCGCTTACCCATGCATGACCAGAATAGTAGATCCACACCAGTTTCTGAAGATTCGAGGCTTCTCTTGAGGTTTTAAGAAACTGCCATTGCAAGAACACAAGAACGTTTTGGTGCAAGCTTCCTGCATGAGAACCAAGCTGCACCGATAGCTCCCTGCACCATTAGGAGCGAAAGGTGAACTATGCTAACGGTTCATTAAAATGTGAGGCTAAAATATTAGAAGTGCTTGATAGCTGTGCATTATTCATGTTATTATTACTTTACATTTTAATTTTTCATTCTAATTTTGCTGTGAATCGTTAGTCGGGGCTGAGGTTTGTGTACTGGAGCCAAGTGTGTAGCTTGCGTTGCTTTTGTTTCTTTCCCTTGCTCAGGTTTGGGGGTCGGGGTGGCTCAGAGGTATGGCGTCCGCCTCGTATTCAAGAGGTTACGGGTTCGAATCCCAGTTGAGGGATTATAATTTATTGAAATATTGTTTTCAAAACCAGTGATCCTAATTACGTCATACTTCCCCTGGTCTCATGGGTAGTGAGATCGGATGCCTAGCCTTCTCGGATAAAGGCGAAAAAATAGGAGGTCCCGTGTGCAAGTCGCGCACGTTAAAAATCCCACGTCAGTTGGAAATCGTAAAGAGTAAAGGCCGATGCCCTGGCAAAATTTAAAAATTAGGAAACCTACCCATCACAAACATATTTATAGAAAGTGTGATTCCTATACATTATATTACACACATTGGGATTCTCGCCGGTGCTAAGAAAGTGATCTAAGGTGAGAAAATTCACAGCCACACGTTGTTACATTGAAGACGAATGTTACGATGGGTGTTGTTAGATGTTTCACACACACCTTATGCCCGGGTTCATAGGCTCTTCTAGGGTACTTGTCCTCAGCACAGCACACTTACGCAGGAACATGCATAGGTCATCAAATAACACGTTGAGTACAGCAGTACCACAATTTATTTAGCTGACACGAGTGATGACATCAGCAGTACATTTACAGCAAAGACAGTCACCTCTGGCCGATCACCACACGAACCAGAAAAACTATGGGTGGTGCATCTATGCATCCGCACCCATACCCATACTAAAAAACATCTCGCCTCTCATATAACACTAGAGCACTTAATCCAAATCACAAAAATGCCCGAATCACACAGACACAGCTGCTGTTGACAACATTCACAACTCTACTTGAAAACACATCTCTACACTTTCGAATCTCTGAGCGGACATCACAACACCACATATCTCAGGTAGACTCACCCAAAACACGAGAACACTTCACATAATTCTCTCTGCCTGTAGCGGGAGGTTATTTAAAATTATTTATTTATGTAAGAATAGGGTTGGCAGATGGATATCCAGGTGCCAGTAAAGAGTTCTGGTCTAACAAATAATACACTAGTCTTAGAAATAAGCACTGGTGTATTGATATCATAAAAATAGTCAGACTGTGAAAATCCTGGCCCAGTTGGTAAGAAGTAGTACCAGGATTTAAGGTGTCTCCTCCCTGTGACTATCTTATGATTACTTAATGTCTAGGGGATAAATAAAATGAACATTCACTTTAAACACAAGTGTAAAAAGTGAATAAGTCCTCAGGTACAATTAAAATCTTTTAATATATACACTGATATTCTATTTCTGCTATATGGAAATGAGTATTAAAATATATGAAAAATATTCACACAATTACTATTATTTCTAAACTAATGTTTTTGTAGGATTTTCTGTCCTTGAAGAAAATGATTTTACTAGAAACCGTCACTCAGCAATGTTAAAAAGTAGTCTTGACCTTTTAGACTTCAGGATCTTGAACAATAAAGTTAATGAAAACTGGAATCACTTTTACTGTATCACTGTTCTCTTAGTCCTCTGACTTTACACATTACTGTCATCAGTTGACAGAATTATGATTTGAATACTGTTGTAGATTTGTTTCCTATCACAACTATTGGCTGTTGGTTCATATATATAGGTGGTCAGTGTCTTAAATGACACTTATCTTTTCAACTTGACAATGCTGACACTGAACTGTCCTTTGTAGATATCAGACTTGGTAGACCCAGCTATAGGAATATCAATGACCAGCTGTGGTTCACTCGTTGGGGTCCTGCACTTTTGTGGGATTGCCTCTGATGAACAACACAAGCTTCTGACACTTGACAGTCTGGGGTGAGTTTTTTCTTGGAACCCTCAGACTCCAGACACTGGACTGACAATTTCCGGCGATCCGCTCAAAATTCAGATGGAATACGTGTAGTGGCGAGCTCTGCCTCCAGTCTGTCTCAAACCTACTTTCAGTGTGTCTTTTCTGTTTAGCGCTCCGCCTTTTATAAGGATCTGTTGGACGTATCGGGGGGCACTGACGTCACAGCCTAAAACTCGGGCTGAAATTTCTTCCTGAAGCCGTGATTTCACAGGATCTGTGCGTTGCCTGAAACTTTCCTTTTCTCATCCTCGGCTTATATATTATTCATACTGTCCCATCCTATCTTGTTTTATACAGCCGATATATCTCTATTTTCCTATCCATGTAATTTCACAAACTGCTATTTGTTGATTTTAGTATTTAGAACAGAAGTGGGTTTACAGGCTTTCAGCTTAACTGTGGACAGCCGTAATACGCATTGATCTCCGTAAATGATAACTTCCTACAGTTTTTCCTTATATACAGTTATACACAATCCTCTCCTGGAATAAAAGGTGAAATCCTTTTCACAATAATTCCATTTTGCTCCTATTTATCCTTGCCGATTGCCGATGTCTCATCAACAGTTTGTCGATACACCGCCATTTTGTAAGCGGCCGGTCCCGTGATAAGCGAGAGGTGAATGGTCTGTAAAACTATGCGAAGCCGCGTTTGCAATGTATTGAAACCAATTTTGCGACATTGCTCCCCCATATTTTAAGCTGGATGATATCTAGCTTAACTATTGGGAACAATACAATTGCAAATCGACCATTCCGAGGTTAGTTTTCCTTCCTTCTATCCTGCTCTAGCTCTGTGGGATGGCGACTGAGAAAATCAGCACGCTGCCAGCTTTCCTGTGCAAGAGTCCATGTTCCATATAGAAATGTCCTTTCCTTGGAGTGTTATGTGTTTTTGACAATTTTCCAAAACAAGGCTTCAATGTGCTGTCTGCTTCTTGAGCCCGTTTCATTTCAGTCGAATGAAATTTTAATTTGCTGTCCCTCTCTATGTTCCTGGAGTCAGACCTGTTCTGGATTCCTGCCATAACCATAGGTTTTACAGGGTCTCCCAAGAAAACATATCTATGCCCCAACATCAGGGGGTAAAAGGGATCATCTATCACAGCTGCATTTATCTCCCCTTCCACATAGCGACAACTGACATGAATCTTTGCTATGGGTAAAGTGAGGGGTAATGCTTCTTTTAGGGGCCCTTGAATATCTACTGTTTCTGTGTGATTTGTTCAGGGCGCACCAGAGATGCACACACGACTGCGTCATAGGACAAACCTGTGTCGTACATTCCTGTGACTTGTTTGCCATTCACAGTCACTATCTCCTGTGTAGGTGGGTGATGGAGGCTATTCCGACTCACAGTCAGTTCCTTCCTATCAGAAGTCCTCACCTGTAGACATGCAGCATGATGAGGGGTTTTTTCCTCCCACATTCAGCAGTGTTGTGGTTGCTCATCTTACAAATTTTGCACCACTTATCTCCCTGTTTGTAGGGTTTCTTTTCCTGAGTCTGAGGGTTCTTGTCCTTATTATCAAAGCTTTGCTTATTTTTGTACGATTGGTCCCTTTGATCCAACTTGGTATTTTGTGGTGGCGGCTTATATCCTTCTACTTGCTTTCTTTTTGTTCCTACCAGTTCAACTTGAGCTGCTTGGTATCTCTCTGCACATTTCAAAATGTCTTCCAGCCTCTCTGCTCCTTGTTCCATAAGGAATTTCCTCATTTCTTGAGGCATGGAATCTTTCACTTGCTCTAACATAACCATTTCTTTCAGATCCTCATAGGTTTTCTGATACTTACCAAAACTACTCCATTTCACCAAATACGTTTCTAGTCTTGCTGAGAACTGGTTATATGTTTCTCCAGGTAGAGGTTTAGAAGTTCTAAATTTCTTCCTATATGCCTCTGAGTTCTTTTCATAACAAATAAGTAGGCTTGCTTTAGTATTTCATAATTTTCCTGATCTTCTTTGGGGAGTTTCAGAAACACATCATATGCAATACCTCTCAATCCCTGAGATAACTTTAAACTCCATTTTTCCTTTTCCAGTCCATATGTAGAGGCTAGCCTTTCATACCTATCCAGGTACGACTCAATTGCGTCCTCTTTTTCAATAAATGGATCTAGGAGGAAACTCATGGCTCCATTTGCCATGTTCTGAAAAGAGCTATTCTCAGAATGAGGTGAGCTATTACCATGGGTGCTAGTCCCAGCCTGAAGTTCAAGTTCAAGCTGTCTCATTTTCAGCTCATGGTCTCTCTCTGTTTGTAACCTCCTTTCTTCTCTCTCAGCCTCTGCTTGTAACCTCCTTTCTTCTCTCTCAGCTTCTAATTTCTTGGCTTCTCTCTCTGCTTCCAATTTCTTGGCTTCTTTCTCTGCTTCCAATTTCTTGGCTTCTATCTCTGCTTCTAATTTCTTGGCTTCTTTCTCTGCTTCCAATTTCTTGGCTTCTCTCTCTGCTTCTACTTCTAATTTCTTGGCTTCTCTCTCTGCTTCAAATTTCTGGGCTCTTTCTGTTTCCAATTTCTTTTCTTCTCTGTCCATATACTTTTCATATTCCGTCGTGACATACTGGACCAGAGCATCATCACTCATTCCAAGCTCTTTTTTCACCTGCAGTGATGCAGACCTAAACTTGACCAAGTCAGCCATGATGTATCTGTAGTCTAGTAAGGTAAGCTGTCTTATTCAATCTAAATTACTACAATATAATTAACTTAATTAAAATTAAAGTTAATTAAACTGACTTCACCATATATGAAACAGCTTTCGTTAACTGTACTCAATGGTACTCCTAAAAAAAAATTTTTCTACTTTGTTAACCCTTTCCAAAAACATTTTACAAAAAATTTTTTTTTCTACACAGCAGAAATAGAAAGTTGGCTCTGGAATATCAAAGATATCCCGGAGACGAGACCCCACTGTAGTGGGAGGTTATTTAAAATTATTTATTTATGTAAGAATAGGGTTGGCAGATGGATATCCAGGTGCCAGTAAAGAGTTCTGGTCTAACAAATAATACACTAGTCTTAGAAATAAGCACTGGTGTATTGATATCATAAAAATAGTCAGACTGTGAAAATCCTGGCCCAGTTGGTAAGAAGTAGTACCAGGATTTAAGGTGTCTCCTCCCTGTGACTATCTTATGATTACTTAATGTCTAGGGGATAAATAAAATGAACATTCACTTTAAACACAAGTGTAAAAAGTGAATAAGTCCTCAGGTACAATTAAAATCTTTTAATATATACACTGATATTCTATTTCTGCTATATGGAAATGAGTATTAAAATATATGAAAAATATTCACACAATTACTATTATTTCTAAACTAATGTTTTTGTAGGATTTTCTGTCCTTGAAGAAAATGATTTTACTAGAAACCGTCACTCAGCAATGTTAAAAAGTAGTCTTGACCTTTTAGACTTCAGGATCTTGAACAATAAAGTTAATGAAAACTGGAATCACTTTTACTGTATCACTGTTCTCTTAGTCCTCTGACTTTACACATTACTGTCATCAGTTGACTGAATTATGATTTGAATACTGTTGTAGATTTGTTTCCTATCACAACTATTGGCTGTTGGTTCATATATATAGGTGGTCAGTGTCTTAAATGACACTTATCTTTTCAACTTGACAATGCTGACACCGAACTGTCCTTTGTAGATATCAGACTTGGTAGACCCAGCTATAGGAATATCAATGACCAGCTGTGGTTCACTCGTTGGGGTCCTGCACTTTTGTGGGATTGCCTCTGATGAACAACACAAGCTTCTGACACTTGACAGTCTGGGGTGAGTTATTTCATGGAACTCTCAGACTCCAGACACTGGACTGACAATTTCTGGCGATCCGCTCAAAATTCAGATGGAATACGTGTAGTGGCGAGCTCTGCCTCCAGTCTGTCTCAAACCTACTTTCAGTGTGTCTTTTCTGTTTAGCGCTCCGCCTTTTATAAGGATCTGTTGGACGTATCGGGGGGCACTGACGTCACAGCTTAAAACTCGGGCTGAAATTTCTTCCCGAAGCCGTGATTTCACAGGATCTGTGCGTTGCCTGAAACTTTCCCTTTCTCATCCTCGGCTTATATATTATTCATACTGTTCCGTCCTATCTTGTTTTATACAGCCGATATATCTCTGTTTTCCTATCCATGTAATTTCACAAACTGTTATTTGTTGATTTTAGTATTTAGAACAGAAGTGGGTATACAGGCTTTCAGCTTAACTGTGGACAGCCGTAATATGCATTGATCTCCGTAAATGATAACTTCCTACAGTTTTTCCTTATATACAGTTATACACAATCCTCTCCTGGAATAAAAGGTGAAATCCTTTTCACAATAATTCCATTTTGCTCCTATTTATCCTTGCCGATTGCCGATGTCTCATCAACAGTTTGTCGATACACCGCCATTTTGTAAGCGGCCGGTCCCGTGATAAGCGAGAGGTGAATGGTCTGTAAAACTATGCGAAGCCGCGTTTGCAATGTATTGAAACCAATTTTGCGACACTGCCAAACATCACGCGTAAATTGTTCACACCAGTGAACACAACAGAATGAAAGACTCACTATAGTAAACAAAACCACGCACCTTCCTATTCCCTACCGATGCTATTCCCAGTTACTACTGTTCCACAACAGAGAACAATGATTCACAGAACAGACTGACATGTACCATATAGAAAACAAGGCAGTATAACAGCTGCATAAGAAAGAACGTCAATCAAGCTAGATCACTATCAATACTCGTGAACTCTTCATTCAGTCCAGGTTCTGAAAATAAAATCATACTACATCCTTCAGTACTGAGACATCCGTTCAATGTGGTTATGTATGTTCTTCATCGTTTTAATGTCTGTCTCCAGTTCTCTTCTTCATGTGTATGTTTTCCTTCCAATTCTCTTACCACGAGGAATCCAGAATAAGAAGGGCCTTGTATTGCCATTACCTGGTTGTCTTAAAATGTGTCATAACCGACAAAGAAGATACAATGAAAGACCAGGCCTACCGCACCATCGCGCACTTCGTACAATGCGACTAATATGAAGTTGTGCATATGGTTGGCAACCTCATGTGTAAAACAAATTAAGACAGAAGCCACTGCTGCAAGATCATATGCATATTTCGTGCCAGCTTTATGCACGTGGACTAGCTGAATGACAGCTCCATGCTTAGGAAGAAGCGCAAAAGATAACGATGGTGACGATTACAATTTGCCTCCCTATATACTGCCCACATTTGTAAATAAATGGTTCATAGAACAGGACCGCCGCCTACTTTTTGTCTTTGTAGAAGCTCCATTCCTAGTACAGAACATAAGCACTGATGAATTAACACTATAGAGACCTTGTTTTTTTCAAGTCCGCTAAGCGATTTCATTTCCCCCCCCCCCCCCCCTTCCCCCGAATATTTCTGCTCTTTTTCTTTGGTTTCATTTATTAAGGATTAAAGTCTGATATCAGCTCCACTTAAAAATTGCATCAATCACAGAGCTTGGCATGTTTTGTGTTGATAATGGACATGATTAGTCAAGGATAAGAGTAACAATGCAACTTAAAACTGACGTTTGGCAATTTAAGGCAGTAGTTCTTAACCTGTGGTCAACGGACCACTTATAGTCCGAGTAGCATTTTCGATTTGGTATTAAGTGCTTTTATTTTGCTCTGACCTTCCCTACGTTTTAGTGCCATAAAAACAAAACACAGAAAATGTTTGATAGTAGAACCAGCTTTAAGACTGTCTTTAACTTCTATGAAACCTAATATTGAATATCTAGTGAGCGAAATGTAAGCACAAGGCTCCCATTGAATATTTTGTAATTTTAACCACTGAATTGTATGAATAAATAGTATTTAACTAATATGTACGTAACCAGTAAGTATGTAACCAATAAATTGTAAATATAATGTATTTTTCATTACTATAACCTTAAAATGTCCATGTCATCTGGCAAATAATTAACAACTTGTGTTATTGAATATAGGTCAAATCATTTATTGAATAAAAATAGTTAAGTGTTTATGGCATTGCGATATTACATATAAACTGGTGGTCCGCAACTTATATGTAGTTGAAAAAGTGGTCCTTAGATGTAAAAAGGTTGGGACCCATTGATCTAAAGGAACAAATAAACCCTAATATGGTAATATTTTACTCGTTGAATTCAGAAATAGTTTTTAAAACGTTGTGTGTGAATGATATTCTTGTGCGAAGGCGAAAGCCGAACAGTTATGCAAATACAGAGGAGAACAATTATACGGCAGTTGAATACAGCTTTTTAAAGAATGTTCAAGATGACAAACAAAGCCATACAGGAAATGACGACGCTTAAAACTGATTGGCCGAGAAAATGTATTGCTGTCAGAATGAGGCAGAGTTGTGAACAAATACTGAGACTGACAGAAGTTATAATCTGTCTAATCTAACAACAGGGGAGAGAATTCTCCAGACCTAAAGGTATTTTATATTTGGACATGCGCCCTAATATAACCGACTAGGTTGAACGGGACGCGCCTCGCCAAAACGAGGCAAAATTTTGTTTAAAAAAAAAAAACAGTGAGAGGTAGAATGGAGATGAAATGCGAAAAAAAAAAAAAAAATAAGTAATAAGCCAATAAGGGAAGGAAATTTTATGGACCATATAAAAATGTGAAGGGAAGAAAACTGTCACAAACCGCTGTTGTGTGGGGTTCTGTCTGGTCAAAACACTGGCTGGTAACGATCAACAACAAATACAATAAAACCTGTAACGTAAAAGAATAACCAAGTTGAAGCTGTCGATCCCAACCTTTTTTTAGAGTGTACATCATATTCAAGGAGGACTTGGCATGTGTTTGTTGAAGACCTATGCTCCTTGGGGAGCTAAAAGGGTATTGATTGATTGATTTATTGACATCATATTCGGGGGTTATCAAACTTTGACAAAAAGTTGAATCAGTGTTTCTTGAACTCTGACATTTCATTGTAACTCAATTCTGACAGTGTATCGATTATTCAGCCTTTCAGTAACAATCATGGAGTGAATTCATTTTGTGAAACAAATCAACAAAGCTGAACCCATCTCGTTGCAACATCTCTGTAAATGGATAGCAGGCTGATTGGCAAAGAAATGTAGAATGCGACCTCAGCATGATACAAGCATAACGTTCGAAGAGGCAAAGAGTTTTATCAGAAGCAGATACAGAAAAAATTGACATACAGACCATGCAGGCCACCAAAAATTGATGTATATTATCAGCGCAGCAGAAAAAAAAAAACAGGTGGTAATCTTTAGACTTCGCACAGTCACAACAGATTGGGATACCACTTTTTTTTAAAAATAGTGTTTTGCCTCGTTTTGGCGAGGCGCGTTCCGTTCAACCTAGTCGGTTATATTAGGGCGCATGTCTAAATATAAAAGACCCTTTGGTCTGAGATTATCAAGGGATATCACCTAATTACAGGCTAAAGATAGGGACTATTGATAAGTGTAACTGTGGCACCAATAAAATGACTGCAGAACATCTGCTTCAAATATGCGAAACAAATGAGGAACAGAGAAAGAATATATGGCCGCAACCAGTTGTATTCCTGGAAATGCGTTATAGAGATACGAATAGCCTCAAGCTTACCACCGCTTTCTTTGAAAATATTCATGCAGACGTTTGAGGGTGTACTAAGAAGAAGAAAAGAAGAGACTTAGGATTGACACGGGAGCCGTGGTAGCATAGTGGTTAGTGCACTGGCTTCCTAGCTCAGTGGTCTATGGTTTGATCCCCAGATGAGGTGGGATTTTTTTTTTGCCGCAAACGGCTACTGGGTCGACCCAGCCCCAATTGGGTACCATAGCAACTCTGGGACGGTTAAGGCGGCCGGCGTAATGCTGACCACATCACCCCCAGTGTGCCGATAGTCAAGAAAATATGGGCCTAACATATTCCTAATATGCCTCAATGGGCGTGTAACGGGATCCTTTTTTTTCCTTTTTAGAATTGACACGTGTCGTAATTTTTGAGAAGATAGGACTGAGTTATTTATAGTCCCGTACTAGCAGAGGTAATGAGTGATAGCTATGTGAGAGGAAGGTGTAAGATAGTTCCTGTTTCACGAGGAGAAATGGTGTAAGAGAAAGAACGGTCTTGGTGTTGCAGTGTATTCTGTCCATCATAATGTAACAGTGCTGTATGTGTGAGTAGGGGTCAGGTCAACCCAGGCAGTGCAATGATGTGAGTATAGGTCAACAGGCGTTGAGGCACTGACAAGGTGTAATGAAGACTCTCTCTCAAACGTACAGGATTTCAGATGTGTAGTGATCGTAGAAATGTGTGGTTGACATGATGTGTGGGTGAGTAGACATCGGATAAGATGATGGACGTGAATGTGTATAGGCTCTTGGACAATGGCACGATACACCCACTCAACCACAGGTAGAAGTCAGAGAACGTTGTTAACAGCAGCTGACTTTACAATACTTTAATCCAGTACGATTACAAGAGACGCCGACATCAGGACATAGTCATTTGACAAAACTCAGGAAAATTGTAAACATGACGACAGTTTAGTACAGTTTGCATCAACAGTTCATCAGTAAGCTGTGCATATATGATGCTGACTTCCATCTAACTCTCTTCCTACAGCAACAGCAAAAATACCCCGCATTGCCAGCGGGTCTTTAAATATGAGTTTAAACCAACTCTATTCTGACATCAGCAAGTCAGATACATTGTCTAGTATACCGCAGACCGCAAAATATGGCAGGCCTCTAGGTACAATGGCCTCTGTGGTATCCCTTAGCAAACAAGGTGGGTCAGACCGTGTCCAATATGATAATATAATGTTCTTTGGGCATATACAGACCCTAAGCAAATAATGTCAGCATAATTCGTGAGCTCAAACTCTCGTATCCTCGAAGGACTCTTTCCCGCCCAGGGAAAAGTCACTGAGCTGGTAAATAAATGTTATACGTGATTTTGATAATAGAGGAAAATGAATCGAAGGATAATTTACCTTGTCATCCCTTCAGAATAACACTAATAAACACACTCGTCTCCTAGACGCTTAGAAATATATCATGGGGAAACAATCTTTAGACATCTTGGTCTCACACACAGAGGACTTTCCTTCCCCAAGCTTAAAGCCAGATCGAAGACGCCAAAAGCACGTCTTGACACTCTGAAAAACACAGCTCGACTCCCCGATCGGAAGTCTTTCTTAACTCGCCACCAAAAACTTGCGCATGCGTCGTTAGACGCTAGACCCCCTGAGCAAAACTCAGGTGGGCGATGTTGAACACATATTAGGAAAAGACTGACCATTCAAGCCATATATGGTTAGGTAATAAGACATCGGTCCTAGTTGCAAACATTCCGAGAAAAGCTGACCATTCAAGCTATATATGGTCAGGCAACCAGACATCGGTTCTAATATTAGACTGCTAGGTTAAAACAAGTGGGATAACAACCACTGTTGAATTCAACGAAAGTAAAACATGAGTAATACCCCTTTGATCAGGAATCTAAAAAATAATGTCTCCAAACTAAACAGGTACATTTAACAAATTATAAACTCAGCGAAACTGTACTCAACAGTTTACCGCACCCCCCGGGATAAAAAAAATTAAACATTTTTTTGGGGAAATACATCCAAGAGCAAGATTCAACAGGCTCATAACGCACGAATGATGCGTGGACGAAAAGTATCACATATAAATATAATGCATAATGTGAGGCTAACTCGACGCATGGAACGTCAGGTGAGAATATATCTCAGAACATTAGAGAAAGCATTTCTCTAAGTATACACATATTCCAGAGAGGTGCCACCAACGTACACTACAGTGCTGGCAATGTTATAATGCAAGCAAAAGTTACATACATATAATTTTACCTCACATCAAGTACCTTATTTCCAAGTCTAGCAATGAAACATCATCAAAAACAGCGGTGTCATTATCTAAATATACCGCATCATAGTGATACAATCACCTTAATAACAAAAGGTTACATCATGTTAAGATGTAATAATATTTTTATCATAATGTTTTATACACAATTAACTAAGTAGATGAACAATGAAGTCCAGATCATAGTCTAAGAGGGCACATCTACTGTATCGTCCCAAGGGTAAGTAAGAACCTCAAAATACGTCATGGTTGGCAAAATGTACAGATTCTTCCAAAACATCAACGATTTGCTGAGAAAATGCAAATAACACAAATCTATTTGATAACCGTTAGCTTTTCTACTATACAGTAATCAACATACATTCTTAACTATAAACTGTGGCCGTGTGAAATTTCGACCATTATATTGTGAGCAGTAAACCTGCCTCCGTTATCCCGAGACAGTAACAGAGAAAGAAAATCACACAGCATAATACCATGAATTCGCGTAAAGTGAGAACAGATCTGCTGATATATAGTTATAGTAAAGAACTGTTATAAATCTCAACGTGTATCAGGAAATCTAGGACACAAAAGTTAAGTGGAATCATGTGGGCATCTGGACAGAATGTCTGCCATCACATTATCCGAACCAAGGATAGCTCTTACCGTGAAATAAAAGGGTTGAAGAGCAATGGCATATCGAGTGGATCTCGAGCTCTTCAAGTTCTTACTCTGAATAGCTGGAAGAGCTTCCACAATGAAATGCGCGCCAAGAAGGAATCTTTGTAACTTAAGAATTGACCATACCATAGTCAACAATTCACGGTCTAGAACTGAGTAATTCCGTTCTGCCGCATTCAGTTTCCTAGAGATATACATTACCGGATGCAGAGTTTCTGAATACTCCTGCATTAGTGCCGACCCGATCCCGGTAGATGAGGCGTCACTTCGAAGAACAAAATTCTTATCAGTAGTAGGTAGCCGTAAGATAGGGGGAGATGAGAATACAGTTTTAATCTGATCCAATGAAGACTGACCTTCTTGGGACCAGCGCACTATATTAGGAGACCCTTTCTTCAATAGGGTTGAAAGAGGTGCCATAATAGAAGATAGATTCGGAATGAATCTTCCGTAGAATTGTATTAAACCTAAGAGACTGCGTACTTGCTTTTTTGTCTTAGGGATAGAAATGTTTAGTATCTTAGAAGTGTTGTGGTACTCTGTCTTCAAGAGACCGTGACCGACACGGTGACCAAGGAAAGAAATTTCACTAAACCCAACATAGGCTTTAGAGGGTTTTGCTGTCAAATTATGTTCGCGTAGAGTAGACAGTAATTCATAAAAACCCAAATAGTGATCTTCCCAAGAGTCACTGAAGAGACAGATATCGTCCAAGTATGCAATGACATCTGAACGATATGAGAGAATTCGTCGCATCATGCGTACGAAAGTAGCTGGGGCGTTCATGAGGCCGAAAGGCATGAAATTCCATTGAAACAAACCCCTAGGTGTTGAGAACGCAGTGAGAGGTTTGGCGCGTTCAGTTAGAGGAACTTGCCAATAACCTTTAGACAAGTCGAGTTTGGTAAAGAATCGAGAATTAGAGAGTCTATTAAGTAGATCTTCTAATAAAGGCATAGGTTCAGCATCGAATTTCGTAACTTGGTTTAATTTGCGATAATCGACGCAAAAGCGTATGTTCTTGTCTTTCTTTCGAACAATAACCATGGACGAAGAGTATGCTGAAGTGGATGGTTCAATTATTTTCAATTGTATCATTTCATCCAATTCTTTCTCGACCTGTGTCTGAAAGTGAATAGCAATAGGGTACGGTCTAACCCTGATAGGATTATTGTCAGTAAGTATTATGTCATGTTCAATGACATGAGTGTGTCCAGGAATGTCAGTAAGGACATCCTGAAATGTTTGTAACATAGAGGAGACTTGTCGCTGTTCCTCAATAGATAAATTAGGAGAAACAGTAACGTTTTTCCATGATTCCGTAGAATGAAGTGTAATCATTGGAAGAGGAAGATTAACATCAGAGAAAGTAGTTTCCTCATCCTGTATAACCGACAAGGATGAGTAATGACCATGTGGGACTGGAGAATCGTCCGTCGCATAGAAATTAGGTAGCAAATAGTCTGGTCGTTCATGAAATTCCGTGAGCATGTTTATATGAAAGGTTTTATGCTTTCCGTCAATATCGACAACATAGTCGACATCGGAAATTCTTGAGACTATTGTATACGGACCTTTCCATGCAATAAGAAGTCTGTTTTCCCTACAAGGGAGCAAAACAAATTCTTTGTCGCCAGGACAAAGTTGTCGTAGGCTTCTATTCTTATTTGCAAATTGCCTTGCCTTTTCTTTAGCAAATTCGGATGAGGAAGTTGCTAGTTTGCATGCCTCGATAATCTTTTGCCTGAGAGCAATGACATTCTCATATGAAGATTGTGTGTCATCGTCAATATTATCAGCATTTATAAGATCATGAAGCAAAGACATAGGACCGCGCGGTCGCGCGCCAAAGACAAGTTCAAAAGGAGAAAATCCTGTATGTTCGTTGGGGACCTCTCTATATGCAAAGAGGGCCGCGGGTAAAACCCTATTCCAATCCTGAGGATGATCCTCAGTTATCTTCCCAAGTAAGTTCTTGAGTGTTCTATTCAAACGTTCAACTAACCCATTAGACATCGGGTGATAGATACTACTCAGAGACCTTTTAATATGCAGAGTAGCCATTACCTGCGACATAGTGTCTGATATTAATTGTGTGCCATGGTCTGACAATATTTCTCCGGGAAATCCCAGTCGAGAAAATATCAGCCAAAGAGCGTCTGCAATATCGGCAGTAGAGATGCTCTTAAGAGGTATAGCCTCTGGCCAACGTGTGCACATGTCAAAGCATGTTAAGATAAATTGATGTCCTCTGGCTGACTTGATCTTAAAAGGCCCAATAATATCTATAGCCATCTTCTGAAACGGCCGAATAGGAATGTCTGCAGCCTGGATAGGTGCAGCATGTCGTGGACCTCTCGATTTGACCTCTTGACATATTTTGCAAGATCGACAATAAATGCGTATGTCTTTACTCACAAATGGCCAAAAGAAAGCCGCAAGAACTCTCGACCTAGTGCGAGAAAAACCCATATGTCCAGCACACTGAGAGTCGTGGGCATGTTGCAGAATTTGGACGCTCATACTCTTGGCCACGAGAAGTTGTGAATGCATAGACGTAGACGAGTCTTGTACCATACGCACAAGTACACCATTCTTCATTGTAATCCCAGATTTGCGATTTGTGTTCTTATTTTGATCACCTTTTTTCGTCAGAATGGAGAATTTTTTAAAAGACGGATCATCTTCTTGCAGTTTTATAAAAGTGTCACGCGAAATCACCAAGTGATCATCTTGGCTATGCCCTTCATTACCTTCAGTCGATTAAGTTTGAGACATATTAAGAGCTTGTGCTCTTGTGACCACTGCATTGGC
This sequence comes from Oreohelix idahoensis, assembly GCA_024509875.1. NCBI lineage: Eukaryota > Metazoa > Mollusca > Gastropoda > Stylommatophora > Oreohelicidae > Oreohelix > Oreohelix idahoensis. The sequence goes on along the minus strand of JAMPIV010013735.1, from coordinate 273,125 downwards.
AGCTTGGATATTTTGTTCTTCCCAAGCAGCTATCTGCTGCGGGGTGCATTCCCTAACTCAGTGAATACGACCGATGATAAGATCAGCAATAGGATTCGGTAGAAGACACGCGTGGACATCTCCCGTAAAAAAGGGAGTAGCAATGTGAATGATAGCAGTTGGATACTTTTCCAGAGTGCCACCAAATGTTACACATTTGACCACTTTTCCCGTGGCACATGAATGATCTATGAGAGATTGCCTAACTCCGATAGTAGTACATCCAGAATCGAAAATGACTGAAACTGGATTATTATTCACTAGCCCTTTATATAAGATAAGATATCCTCTCCCGTCATGCGCAGCTGCTGCAGGAAGAGCAGGAAGAGGGTGACCACAACTCAAGGTAGTTACAGTAGTGGGTTCGAATAGTGTTGTGCATTGGGGGCATTGAGATGCTCTCCCAAAATCGAAAGCAGAACATATGATAGCACTAGAAGTATTTTTACTCGTATTATTGTTTGATTCATTACTAACTACTTGTGACTCTTGTTGAGCACAGTTAGCATGACGACACGATCAATTATTATTGTGTCGCATTCTACCACGACTATTATTTCTTTTATAGTTATTGTTATCTGACCTATTGTTATCATTGTTTTGGTTTGAACCGCAGTTTTTACAATTATGATTGTCATTTTCCCTTTGCTGAGAATATTTACCATATGGATTTTGTTGTCTCCTTGGATAGCTAGGATAGTTTCTATTGTGACTACCCCTGTGAAAGTTTCTATAATTGTTTGATCCAAAATAACGAGGACTGTCAGATCTTCTCCAGTTCTTTGAAGAAGAACTATTACAATATGGATCACCAGGATCCTGTTCAAAGTTACGACTACTTTTCCTGTCAAAGTTGCGTTGACCACCTTGAAATTTATGAAGAAAGTTAGGACCATATGGTGTTGCAGAAGTTATGGGCACACCTTCTTTAACTTTAGAATTGCTGATAGTTTGTTGTAGGTGCGCAGTGACATACTGGCAACAATATTGTTCCATGTCTTTTATGTTTTTAGGTTGACGTTCATGTATAAAGGCAAGGAAGGACTCATTGACTGATGACATTACTTTGTCCCTAAGTAATAGGTCCACAAGTGCTTCATATGTGTGTTCAGTCTTAGACAGCTCAATCCAACGTGTGAAAGTAAGACGTATCTTTGTAATAAAGTCTGAGAACTCTACCCCAGTCTCTGGTAACATAGTCTTAAAACGAAGACGATAATCGTCTTCTTTAAGTTGATATCTCTTTAATAAAGCCGCTCTGACAACTTCATAGTTAGTCTTATCAGGTTCTTCTATTGCCATTATAGTACATAACGGTTCACCTGTAAGTATTTCCAACAGTTGTCCGACATATTGCTCTTTATCTACCTTATGCGATACGAATGTAAGTTCAAATCTATCTATATAAAACGTTATGTCGTCTTTTGCAGCGTTGAAAGGAGGTAATTTGACTTTATAAGAATTCTCCTTTGTCTTACCAGAAGTTGCTTGAGAATTACCCATATTTATCAATTTTAATTTCTCCAGCTCCAAAGCTAAGATTTTTTCTTCATGTTCCCTTTTCTGTTTCCCAGCTTCTATTTTCATTTTTTTCTCTTCAGCATCAGCTTGAAGTTTTCTTTCCTCAAATTCTCTTTGTTGCTGAATTTTTTTCTCTTCAGCATCAGCTTCTCCTTCTAACCTTTTTTCTTCCGCTTTTTGTTTTTTCTCTTCTGCTTTTTGCGCCTTTTCGTATAGAACAAGAGCAAATTCTTCCAGCTTCTCACCTGTCTACCCAAGGGCTTTCCCTTGCTCAATAAAGTAATCTAATGTAGACATTATGCCTAATAATATGCTATCAGTACCTGTGAATTAGAAACACCCTTTATCCCAATCTCAGTGGGAACAAGTCTTTTAATAAAGAACTTGAATAGATACCTCACTTTATCCCAATCTCTGTGGGAAACAAGTCTTTGATAAAGAACTTCTAGAATCACCTTTATAATAATAACACCATCAATCAATTTTATATCAAAAGTGCACTAAATATGACTATATATATATATATATATATATATATATATATATATATATATATATATATATATATATATATATATATATATATATAGTGTATGACAACAATGACTAACGTAAACAAAGAACAAGCATCAAGAACAATATGATAACATTCGCAGAAATCAAATAAATTATAAAGCGAAACTAAAGAAAATATCACAAAGCATGTGATGATAACTGCGAAAAGTATAACAAAACAAATGACTCAACAGTGTTTAAACATAAAGGTGTATAGAACTAAACGAAAGGAAGAGGAGGCGGACAGATACAAACAAATCAAATTAAAACTTAAGAACAGAAAAAATATAACAAAAACAACGAAAGTACAACTTGTCACAACTAAACAACAATAGCAACAAATGTCGCTAGCAATTTTCACTGAAGGAAATTTGCAAAGTCCCTACAGAACGCTTACAGTAGGCCCTCGATTAAGTGGGATATCCTACCGCGAGACACCGCCCAACTGAAAAACCCGCAGAATTATAAACATATAAATAACATGTAACTAAAAACATGTAATATGTAAACAAAGATTGTGTAAAGAGGAAGGCTCAATTACACAATACAATGGCACAGTTCACAACAATAAACATGCCACTTAACTTATGATGCAATCCTATCGTCAACAACAGCAACGAAGAAGCACTGTAGTCAGCATTCTAAGGAACAGAGGATCCAACGCTGAAGGGTACTTCTGAACTTGCTTCTCAAACGACAATAACAATGCTGGTACTGGAACTTGGCCTTCAAAACAACGGCGACAACAAGAGTACCGGAATTTGACCTTCCGAACTACAGCAGCACCGATGGTATCGGAACTTGGCTCAGGAAACGTTGAACTGTCAACAATCTACCGGGCAGCGCCGGGTACCTTCAGTTATCACGAAGTTGACAACAACACGCCAATAGCACCATCAAGCTGGCTCACCATAATGTTGCAGTGTATTCTGTCCATCATAATGTAACAGTGCTGTATGTGTGAGTAGGGGTCAGGTCAACCCAGGCAGTACAATGATGTGAATATAGGTCACCAGGCGTTGAGGCACTGACAAGGTGTAATGAAGACTCTCTCTCAAACGTACAGGATTTCAGATGTGTAGTGATCGTAGAAATGTGTGGTTGACATGATGTGTGAGTGAGTAGACATCGGATAAGATGATAGACGTGAATGTGTATAGGCTCTTGGACAATGGCACGATACACCCACTCAACCACAGGTAGAAGTCAGAGAACGTTGTTAACAGCAGCTGACTTTACAATACTTTAATGCAGTACGATTACAAGAGACGCCGACATCAGGACATAGTCATTTGACAAAACTCAGGAACATTGTAAACATGACGACAGTTTAGTACAGTTTGCATCAACAGTTCATCAGTAAGCTGTGCATATATGATGCTGACTTCCATCTAACTCTCTTCCCACAGCAACAGCAAAAATACCCCGCATTGCCAGCGGGTCTTTAAATATGAGTTTAAACCAACTCTATTCTGACATCAGCAAGTCAGATACATTGTCTAGTATACCGCAGACCGCAAAATATGGCAGGCCTCTAGGTACAATGGCCTCTGTGGTATCCCTTAGAAAACAAGGTGGGTCTGACCGTGTCCAATATGATAATATAATGTTCTTTGGGCATATACAGACCCTAAGCAAATAATGTCAGCATAATTCGTGAGCTCAAACTCTCGTATCCTCGAAGGACTCTTTCCCGCCCAGGGAAAAGTCACTGAGCTGGTAAATAAATGTTATACGTGATTTTGATAATAGAGGAAAATGAATCGAAGGATAATTTACCTTGTCATCCCTTCAGAATAACACTAATAAACACACTCGTCTCCTAGACGCTTAGAAATATATCATGGGGAAACAATCTTTAGACATCTTGGTCTCACACACAGAGGACTTTCCTTCCCCAGGCTTAAAGCCAGATCGAAGACGCCAAAAGCACGTCTTGACACTCTGAAAAACACAGCTCGACTTCCCGATCGGAAGTCTTTCTTAACGCACCACTAAAACTTGCGCATGCGTCGTTAGACGCTAGACCCTCTGAGTTAAACTCATGTGGGCGATTTTGAACACATACTAGGAAAAGACTGACCATTCAAGCCATATATGGTTAGGTAATAAGACATCGGTCCTAGTTGCAAACATTCCGAGAAAAGCTGACCATTCAAGCCATATATGGTCAGGCAACCAGACATCGGTTCTAATATTAGACCGCTAGGTTAAAACAAGTGGGATAACAACCACTGTTGAATTCAACCCAAGTAAAACATGAGTAATACCCCTTTGATCAGGAATCTAAAAAATAATGTCTCCAAACTAAACAGGTACATTTAACAAATTATAAACTCAGCGAAACTGTAAGCAACACTTGGATTGAGTAATTACTCTAATCCAGCCTATCTTTTACGACTCTATTTAAGGTAGACGCACTTTCTCACTTGTACCAAGTACGAGTCACACCACACTCACGTACACACAATTTTTGTGACAGTAATACGTACAGACGTGTAAACAAACTATGGATAACATATAAGGGCAGGAGTTTGACCAAACGATAGCATAATTAAGGTTTATTATGCTTATTTTTCACTAGAAATATCACAACATCGAGAAAAGTAGTACATCCATAAATTTTAATTTCATAAGAGAAATAAAAATATAAAAAATCGGATAGGCCCTCCTTCTAGTATCGGGAAACTAGCACAGATCCCACCAGAGGTAATATACCCAAAAGTTCAAAATAATTAACAATGGGAGTAGGGGCAGTTAGGACGGGTAAAGAATAAGTCCTGGATTTAACTATCCCGTGAACACTCAGATTAGTGAGAGATGAATAAAAGAAGATTTTATATTAGTAGTAAATTAAGAAATAAATTCTTTCGTTCCGTTCACACACTACACATAAACAGTGAGCTCACTTTCAAATTTGCTTACCCCCTCTGCCGATGCTGCATACATTCCCTGGAATTAATCACACAGTTATTTAAGACTATTTATAGTCTTATTATGTGTCCAGTTCAGCCACAGACTCTCCGTTTAGGCAACTGCTATTTTTTGGGAGTCGCTGAATTGGTGCGTTGATTATTTTTTTCCTGGGTATTCCTCTTCTTACTGCAGGTATGGGTTTGGAATAAGTTTGTTCTATGTGGTGGCCCTGTCCTGGAAATTTTATAAGTTAATATAGTTTTCCCATGTGGTTTAGCCTCAGTGGCTGTGACTCTCTCTGTCGTAATGAATGTGTACCAAACAGAATGTTACTGCTAGGCTGTTCTCGGAAGGAAATAGCCGAGTATGACCCGTGAACTCTCTCTGTATAATTTGGTGGTAGGAAAACTTTGCTGCCAAATTGTTTAAAAGAAATTTAGTTCTGTAAGTTCTGCCACATCATAATAATTATAATAATTATATGTATCTAGATGGAAAAAATCGTCTGGTTTAGTCCCTTCTCCAGTTATCATTTAAATTTGAAATTGAAGTGTTCTGGTTTTTTTAACCACTATCATGTATGGAGAAGGTGGACCGCCAAGGGTCACAAAATCAGATTTCACAAACAATGTCTGGAGGTTTTGGAACATAACCGTAATGCCATAAGACAAAAGACCATAAACCCGCTGGATCGCAAGGTATGACCACCTATATGAAAAAGATAGATAACAGGTAACCATACTATAATCATGTCCTAACACACGCGTTATTAAATTTAATGTAAAACCCACAAGAGTCTAGCTAATCTCATCGCTTTAACACTAGATATGAATACTAGTCACTTAAAATCTTACACCAGATGGAAATAGAAATTAAATCGCGTTCTGTAAATTATCCACCGCCTAGCGTCTATTAATTAATTTAAAGCATCTCTTACTGAGGAAACAACGAGAAATTGAATTACGTTACGGCTGGAGAAAATTTAGCTATAAGTTTATTTAATACGTTATTCAACTTAGCACAAAAATCCCAGTGAAATATAATGAAAAACCTTAACACGATAAAACACTTAAATGCTAATAATATTATTCGTTACCGCAAATCAGGAAACAAGAATTAATCTCCACGCATTATGAGACTCCAAATGAAATAATAAGGCTCTAAAAAATGCGAACTGGACCATTCAAGAAATCCTGTAGGCAACTGATACCAGAGTTTGGTGAACATGACTATATATTTGAAATGGGAAAGAAATCGTTAGCTAGTGTGATTTTTCACGTGTCTGTCCGTTTATTGTGGAAAACTGCGGTCGATTTTCTGAATGAAAGGATTTTTTCACACTTTCCCCGACCAGAGAGACTTTATCTCGTGAACAGACGTCTTTTGATCCCGGTTGATATGAGATTTCTTTCCCATGTACAGGGGTCCCTGTCTGCTCAGTTACCAGATGCTAATCTACAACAAAAGGTTTTCATACGCCCTAGCCCGCCCCCTTATGAAGAAATGACAGTTTATGAATCACAATAGCTGCTTGTATATCGCGTGAAAAACCCAGGTAGGCGTGGCTAACTAGAAACAAGACAGATTAGGCATGACTGTTTGCGCGATAACTTTGTGCATGCTAATCAAGGAAACACGTGGGAAACACGTTGAGGAATTTAGATTGACAAAGAAAGAGGGGTGCCAGTGAGATTAAAATGGACCGATCAAGGTGCTCAATTTTCATGTCACAACACGTTTCATAAAACTACGAAAATATCTTCGAATAATCAACAGACTCTTCAAACAAGCAGTCCTCTATTTTACGAGCACGATTCATCAGCAAATTATTCCAATCACACAGGTCCAGGCACTCTCATGGGCTCGACATATCTACTTCGGTCCACTGCCTACAAGCAAACTCCAAACAAAAAGTGTTCTACTTCTTCATTTCTTACGAGTGCCTGAAAACATACCTTTATGTTTGTCTAATATTTATTTACTGTTTACAGGCCTCGGGTTTCCCTTCCTTATGTGTTATAAAACTCCAAACAAACCTATATATACAACTGAGCGTCACTACACTACATTGTGCGTTAATGTTCAATCAGGGTGCGCGCCGGTCTATGGAACTCAAGTAATAGAAAAATTCAAATTACTTCCACCAAGCCCATCTCTTACCAAACACAAGAAGTTTACGAGTGCCTAAAAACATACCTTTATGTTTGTCTAATATTTATTTACAAGAAGTATATGCCTTCTGTCACATTAACAACAAATCATGTATGAAATGATGAATAGACTAGCAGTAAATATGATGGTAGTCCGCATGGCTCCTGGGGGTATCTGGCGAGATTCTTCTTCTTCTTCTTCGTACACTCTCAGACGTTTACTTGAATGTTTTCAAAGAAAGAAGTAGTCAGTTTGAAGCTATTTGCATCTCCGTAGAGCTTTTCCACGAATGGTACTGTTGTCGGCCATGCGCGCTTTCTCTATTCCACATATGTTGAGCAATTTTGCAGCAGATGTTCAGCAGTCAATTTATCAGTGCCACAGTTACACTAATCGGTAGTTCCTATCTTTAGCTTGTTGAATAGATGGTATCACAATCTCTTGTGGCCAGTGCGGAGTCTGAAGCTTACCACTTGTTCGACGAGATAAAGGAAGAAATGGACTACTGCCCCCCGCCCCCACCTCGCGCAACTCGTACAAGGCGACTAATATAAAGTTGTGCGTGTGACTGGTAGCGTCGTCATTGTAAAACAAATTACTGCATGAACCACAACCGCAACAGCGTATGAAAGCTTGGTGTAGGTTACATGGAACCGGACCAGCTGCCAGTGGTGTCTTCGTGCTTTGTAAGGAGCGAACAAGAAAATGATGATGATGAAAATTAATGGTAGTCCCGTAGCAGATACTACCTTAAGGAGTGAAGTGTTAAAGACTTTACGTATAACAGGTCTCAGCTTTATGAGGTGAGCTAACCAGTTTACGCCCTCGCTGCTGTTGCCTTCCAAAACTCAAAAGCAGAGTCAAGTACCAATTTTTACAACTGGGTAGACTGGAATGTGATGTGACTATTTTCGAACCCGGTCTTTTTGTCGCCAGAAGCAAGCGCTTAACACTCTACCACTCGGACGCACAGAATGAAAGTTAAAAAGGGATGGGTGACCAGTTCCCTTCCTCGCTGCCTTGTCCTTCCCTAACTCAAAGAGCAGTCATGTACCCATTTACAGCTAGGTAGACTGGAGCGTGTCGGTACCGTGATTCGAACCCGGTACCATGGCCGCAAGAGACCAGCGCTCTAACCACTATGTCACTTGGACGCTAATGATAGTAGAAGTATTAAAACAACAGGACTATACCATCCTTACATACCATGAAAGAAATAAGAGTAAACATTTAGGAAACAGAATAATACTCTGTCCTACCCATATTCCAGAAACGACAACGATGCCTCCATTGTATCTTCCGTATCGAACACACAGTTGTATTAAGCCTGGATCAAAGAAACAAAACACTCAAACATCAAATACAGCTGCTTTTTCTTCTGCGTTCTGAATGTAGTCATGCTAAATCTCCAGACATGTCGCCAGGACGAAGTTCAGTCATTTGCAGGTCCGCGCGGCAGCCCCATAGCTTCTGCCTGAGCTCGGAACCCCTCTGGCCAGGTCAGGCGTCGTGGGCCATCGTGGATATCTCACACTAATGAACGTGCACGTGGAACCGGAATCCTGACCCCTGAACCCATTCTCCAAAACTGCCCAGTCCATGAAATACAGCTGAACATTAGAGAAAGAAAGTGAATACGAATACGACACAGCTTCATAAAATAATCACACGATGTTAAGTACATATACCCTTGACTTTTAACCCTGAGAGGAAGAGAACAGTGGAGAGGTCAAGGAAAATATAATGAGAATGGTGCAAGAAGAAACTAAAATGGGTCGGAATTCGATGAGTAGAACCCAAAAAGACAATTATCAATAGAAATCGTTGCGAGCCAATAGTTCCAGAACAAACATAATAATAAGAAGAAGAACCAGATGATGAAGAAAAAGAAGAAGATATATATATATATATAAGTTAATCAATTTATATTTTAATAAAAAGGGTAGAAAGAAAAAATACTAAGTAAAAATGACAATAAGAGAGAATAGAAGAAAGACAGAAAAATATATTTATTTTAAGATGAAGAAAAAAAAATAGATACGGAAGGGAAAAAAACAAAGACACAAGATCGGTTTGCGAAAGTAATGTCAGAAAAAAATTAATTAATTTATTTTGAAGCTTTAACAAGAGATCTTTAGAAATAATCACATTTCCGGAGTTAGATCGATTGTGCAAAAGAAACACAACCATTTATAACCACAGGAATCTCACTTTTGTATCACCCGACATGTTAATACCCTTTTTAAAAAAAATGATTATTTGCTTTGGTCGCTAGATGTCTGCAGAGAAAATATTAAAATACTTGACAAATGGCTGAAAGGAAAAAATTACCTGTGAAATAGCAAGAAAAAAAAAATCTTTGTGTTGAAGAGAAAATAACAAAACACTTGAACATAAAATAAATTAAAAAATAATCGATTTTTAAAAATCGTTAAGATCCAATGGAAAACGGATGTCGACAGTCTAACTACATGGTACCAAATAAATTCAACGACAGACCACAGCAGACTGAGATGTCGTCTATTCAACAAGCTAAAGATTGGAACTGCTGGCTTGTAACCGTGGTGCAGATAAAGTGACCTTTTGAATAATATCTTCTGCTAAAGTGTCAAACATTCTTAAGGACAGAGAAAGAAAATATTGCCGTTACCAGTACCATTTATGGACACATTTTATAGAGATACCTCAGGTTGACTGCAGCTTTCTTTCGATGCATTAAAGTTGACGTCTTGAAGTCTCCGAGGGACAAGAGGAATTCAAACACACCATTATGGAACATTACAAGGCAGTCCTTGTTCTGGAATTCCAAAAGAAAGGGAGGCAAATGTAGACCAAAAACACACGGAGAAGAAAACTGGAGACAGACGTGAGGAAGATATGGAAATAACTTGAGCTGATGTCACGTGACAGGAGGACTTGGCATGTGTTTGTTGAAGGCCTATGCTCCTTGAGGAGCTAGAGTGATTATGGGAAATGCCCTATGAAGTTTCCGAGGATCTCTGAAGAGACACAGAAAGATTACAATTACTGTACTCTCAAGCTTGTCGTACAGTGCGACTAATATACAATTGTGCACGGGGTTGGAAACCTCAGCGTGTAAAACTAATTGCCACAGAAAAAAAAAACTACAGCTGCAACAGTATGTGAATACTTGGTGCACGCCCCCTACAAAGAGACCAGATACAGAGGTAGCTCCATGTTAGGAACGTTAAAGAAAATTATGGTGATGATTATGGGACTCATAAGAGGTTTATGAAATTTTTTTTTTTTTTCGTACGCCCGCTATTACACGAGGCGAAATCTCCGGTTAATATGCCTAACCTGAGACTGATTTTACGTGAGTATCCCTTTTTTACAGGCTTTTCTTTAACTTGCAACGTATGTCACCATCAAATCTTGCAATCGATTTTTCGATCACTTCCAGATGAGCAATAGCTCTGAAACTTGGCATAGTTGTGTATTCCCGATGACAATACAATAATCAGTCGTAAAAATAATAAAATGATTAAAATTAACATTAATTGTTTTTGGGGTATTGTTTCATCAGTGAAATGGGCGATAACTGCAAATAATCTAGGTGTATTCTTTCCAATAAGATTGTCATTCTTGAGAGAAATATTGAAACTTCTCCCCCCTCACCCCTCCACACACACACACTTTTGCACGCGCGTGCACAGACATACACGCAACTGACAACTACATTTAAAAAAATGTAATTTACAACTCTTATCAAAATTTTTTTTTTAATGAGACAAAAACAAAAAAATGTGGGCTCTGGACTCGTTTATCGCAAACTGATAATGTCATTAGCGGATCGATTACATTTGACTTAAATATACAAACAACAAAAAATAACACTAAAAAGAAGAACATAAAAAAATAAAAATAAAATATTTTAAACACAGGCTTTTAATGCACTAAAAAGCCACAAATAATTTTCTGCCGATCTCGGAGGTATCCATTAGAGCTGGGTCAGCTCAGGAGCCGTTCAGGTTATTCCAGTCCCTGATCGGCGACACTCTTTCAAATGTCTTCGCCAGGGCTCGAATTATTCCAGTCCAAGTCCCGGTCGACGACACCACTTCAAATGTTATCGCCAGGGCTCGAACGTGATCACCCGATCACCAACGCAGTGTGGTAACCACTACACCAGCGCGACTCCCTTGGAAAGATATAATTTGCTACTCAGCGTGTTATAGCTTCAGACTGTTAGAGATTTTAGAGAGCTGGCATCTCACGGAAAAGGAGCCGAGTTCGAAACACGGCGGAGTCATGCTCCAATCTATCTAGCTGTAAATGGGTACTGACTCTGCTCTTTAATTAGAGAAGGCAGCGAGGAAAGGAACTGGTCAACTCATCCCTCCAAGCTGGACATAGTATAGTTTCTAATATTTCACACCTGTACGACAGTTTCTTCTATGGGACTACCTTTACCGTTTACTCTGCATGGCACATGATGATACTGACAAAACAGAAAAAGCGGAGAAGGAAGTAGAGAAGGGTAAAGACAAGGAGGATAGATAATACTAGAATTTATTGTGATCCTCCTAGATCCTTATAAGAACATTTAAGCGTGGTTCATTGTGAATGATGACTGTGTGTTTCTGCGGAATGCAAGTTTTGCTGAATCTGTATCCTTAAATGTTTCCTATAATATGACATGAATTTTCGCACCGATTAAACCGCATTTTTATTTTTATTTTATTGAAAAGAAGCCAAGTGTGGTGAAGTGGGATGTTATAAATATTTATAGGGAACTTAGTGTACTGACTGAGATCAGCTGTGAAGGTATCTATATCTATTAAGAGTAGTGTATTATAGATAACCTTACTTGCTACCACATATCTATATATCTCAGTCCGAATTATTCTGGAATAGTGTGATGCTACGTTATGTGTCTAGGGTATGTGTATGGTGAAGTGTAAGTCACAACAACAGACAGATAAACAATTTAATTTAATCCACTACTCTTAACAACACTGTGACACTCACATACATATAACACTCTATGAGAATAGCTTAAAGAAGTCACTCGTAACGGTTCAAATAACAATATGTATTCATTACTAGCATGAATGAATATGTGTCCTGATTCAACTACAAGGGAACCAGGAATCACAATCAATTTAAATTACAAGTTATGTACAGAATGTATTTAATCTGAATATTGTAGTGACATATATTAGTACAAATGTTCTATGTGTGTCAGTTGTGTAGTAGTAAAATGAGGTAATACTGGTTTTGTTTTGTTCAAGCTCTGTTGGTATTTGTCATCATGACTTCAATAGTTTGTCTTTAGGGACCAGTATTGGAGATGTTCACAGTTCCTGATTTTAAGACAAGTAAATTCCCCTCTGAATAGTATTTTTATAAAGTTATTTCAAGATGAGGGGACATAATGTTGAGCTCAGCTGGCCAACTCTGCTTATCTTGAGTGATGGCGGCAGGAAAGGACTCCTCTGCTCGAATTCTCCTCTGGGCTCAGGAGACACCTCACTGATAGCTAAAAGGACCAAGGAGTATGCTGTCCGACACTGGATTCAGCAAATCTCTGCCCAGGTACTGCTCAGTACATCAAGACCACTGTCCCACAATTCATACGAATAACACAGATACGTTGATTAGCAATGAATTCTGGCACAAACTGGCACAAACTTCCATCTGCCTATGTTCCAGGCTTTTATTGAGCCAAATATATGCTGGCTTCAACGCACTGATGCTTTATCAAGCTTTTTTTAACAAGTGGTCTCGAACTAACGCTCCCAAGTGTGTATATCAGCGAGACTGGCCAATGAGCCACGTTTCGACAAGTGTTTGAAAAAATGTTATCTTTTCCCGTCTCCCCCAACAACCAAGATAGTATTTATAGCCCGACCAATCGTGGTTAGGCTTTCATTTGTTGCGCTCCAATCAATTTGGAGTTTACATGGTAGGCTATTTCTGTAACGTAAATTTTTTTCAAACACGTTAAAAAAAAATCTTATGAGCAGAAATGATTTTATGCTGTCAGGCACCCCCAATATTTTATTTTGGGTATAATTTATTAATTCCTGGACTATTTGCGTAACGTTTTACATATTATTTGTCAGCAAGCCCTAAGGAACCCAAAAATACTAATTTAAAGGAGCTACGTGGCTGCGTTCAAAATATGCAATTTCTTCTACCTCCTGTTTGGAAGATGTGCTGTCTGGGTACTGTTATGTGTTCAAACGTAAACCCATCTATTGTTATCTTTTCTAATAAGAGTTTGTTATGATTTATAAACCTAACTCTGGGAAAGGGTAGTGTATTTTATCACTGTCCGTCTGAAAAAGTTAGTGCTTGTAGACTTACACGCGTGATGGTAGCATTTGTATATCGCGCGACGCGTGTTTAATGTTCGGCTTTCTGCCTCTCCCTTCTCGCTATCCTTTTGGTCCATCTGTTCGTTCGCTTTGGTAACGTAATATAATTAATGTTAGGATTAATTTAGGTCATTACGCAGTACGTCTCAATGCTTTTCCAAGAAATACAGCACACGTTTCATTGAAGAAAGCGGGTAATAATACAGTAAGCTTTTATATCAACGTGAAAGCGTTACAATTTGCAGACGAAGCAGAAAACAAGGGGGATTTCGAGTACATTCCTTGTGACAGCACTGTCATTTTACCATTGCTCTTCTCTTTATTAATTTTATTTGTTAGGCTTCATATTTAATTGATAATTTATATATGTGGATTAGAATATTCCATGACACCTCCCCTCTTAAAACAGACATTATATGTCAGTCCTTTATTCTATATACACATAGAGAAATTTATTATTATTTCTGGGGTTTACGGTGATTCTCATCACACGGATGGCGGCTTAAAAAATCCGCTCCCAGATTGGTTTTTCCAGATATATATTCAATGCTAAAATTATATGGAGCCAGAAGCAAAGACCATCGGAGTAACCTAGAGTTCTCATGCTTAGCCTGTGCTAAAAACGATAAAGGTTTGTGGTCAGTTTGCAACTTAAATGCCTTCCCATATAGATAAATATTGAATTTCTTTATTGCCCATATTACTGCAAGACATTCTTTTTCGCTAGTTGAGTAGTTGATTTCAGCTTTATTCAACTTTCTGCTAGCATATGCCACTGGGCTTAATTCCCCATCCAATGCATCTGATTTCTGTAGTAAAGTTGCACCTAGCCCAATATTACTTGCATCCGTCCTTACTATGAATTCTTGACTTAAGTCAGGTAATTTCAAAATGGGTTTACTTGTGAGCTTTTCCTTCAATTCTTGGTAAGTCATTTCACATTGTGGTGTCCATGTAATGCGATCTGGAAGTCCTTTACGTGTCAATTCCGTTAAAGGTGCACATATGGAATTAAAGTTTTTGATATACTTCTGGTAGAAACCACATAATGAGACAAAGGATCTCACGTCCTTCTTGGTTTGTGGTCTCGGGGCTTTCTGTAGTTTCTCTAAATTCTTTGGGTCAGGGGTCATGTTTCCCTGATAAACTGTGTGTCCCCCAAAAATTCCAATTCTTTACATCCAACGCAACATTTGGTTGGTCGGGCTGTTAAATTTGCCTCCCTAAGTCGATCAAACAGCATGTTCAGAGAGTCAATGTGTTCCTCAAATGTTTCTGTTGCTATAAGGATATCATCCATAAAATTTGTTATACAGGGATTATTCAGAGGATCCAATAATTTTCTCATCATTCTAGAGAAGACACTAGGCGCATTCTTCAATCCAAATGGCAATCTATTAAACTCATAGTGTCCTTCTGAGGTACTCAAAAGCTAGGTATGGTCTAACCTCAGGTTTTACTGGAATCTGATAGTATCCTTTACTCAGATCCACTTTTGAGAAATATTTAGCTTTATTTAGTCTGGCAAACAGCTGATTTGTATCCGGCAATGGATCCACCTGTCCTTCTGTAATAGCATTCAGTCTCCTGTAATCTATACAGAGTCTATGTTCTCCAGAGGGCTTCCTTAAAAGTACAACACCGGAACTATACGAAGACTCACTGTGCGAAATAATTCCTTCCTTCAATAGATAGTCTATCTCTTCCTTCAAAGCTTTTTCCTTAGCAAACGGAATCGAATATGGTTTCATACAGACAGGTGTGGAGTCTATGAGTTTCATATCATATTCCAATAGGTTTGTATGCCCTGGTCGGTCTGTTAACACCTCTGCATGATTATTTAGAACCTGTTGCACTCTCTCTTTCTGAGTTTTCGTTAAATGTGTACTGATTTTCACCTGTGCTGCTGTCTCACAGGGGTGTAATGGATATTCAAATGATGAAAGTGGTTCCTTTTTCATCTCCATGGCGATGGACAAGGTCAACAAGTGTGTCTCTTCCTGATGTTCTCTTTCCAAATATTTCTTCAGGAGATTCACATGATAGATTTTTTCTTTCCCCTTCTTATCTATCTTATAATTTGTTCTAGACACCTTCTCTAGAACTGTATATGGACCCTGCCATCCAATTTGTAACTTATTCTGACTCCCAGGCAAAAGAAGCAGTACCTTCTCTCCCACAGCCAAATTTCTGTCTTTCGCCTTCCTGTTATAATAGGCAGCATGTTTCTTCCTGGCTTGTTTCAAATTTTCATTGGCAAGTTTCCAGCCAGTTTTCAACCGAGTGGTCAGCTCATTCACATATTGGTATGAAGATGTAATGTTTTCCTCTGCCTTTTCATCAGTCCACGTTCTTAACAAAGCTTCAAGTGGACCTTTTATTGGCCTTCCAAACAATAATGTTGCCGGGGCCATACCGGTTGAACTATGGGGTACCTCCCGATAAGCAAAGAGGGCGGCGTGCAGGTACTGGTCCCATGTATCTGGTTTTTCGTGTGCCAACTTTCTCAGGATCGACATTAATGTGCCGTTAAATCTTTCCACTTGGCCGTTCCCTTGGGGATGATACACACTACAATGGAAGTGTTTGGCCTGGAAGATCCTGAAAACTTCTTCAGTTAGTTTCCCCTTGAACTGAGAGCCATTATCAGTCAAGATTTGATTGGGAAAGCCTAACCTTGTGAAAATTGTGAGCAATGCCTCTGCCACATGTTTTGAATCAATCGATGACAGGGCTACTGCCTCTCCCCACATAGAACAAGTGTCCACCAGAGTCAGAATGTAGCTGTTCCTTCTCTTGGTTCGGGTGAGAGGTCCCACAAGATCCACGGCAACTCTCTCAAAGGGTGTTCCCACTATGGGCATTTCCCCCAGAGTTGCTGGTGCAGTCCAATGTTTAGGTGCTACTCGTTGGCACTCTGGACAGGATTTTACATATCGTTTGATATCTTCAGTTATTCCTGGCCAGAAATAGTGACAAGCTATTCGCTGTCCTGTTGCGCTGATTCCCATATGACCACTGAAGGGAATCGCATGCCCTAGTTCCAACACTTTAGTCCTATATGAAGTGGGAAGGACCAGCTGTCCGTGACCATTGGATTCAGATCCAGCCTTCCTATATATCAATTTGTTCTTCATATAAAACTCTCCCTTGCCTGGAGGTGTATGAGATTTGGGCAACTTCTTGAAACATGGCTTGAGTGTTTTGTCCTCAGCCTGTGCCTTCCTCATCTCATCTGGGTGAGTATTTATTGGATTATCCTCCTCCTTCTTTGTCTGTGATCTGGTCTGCACTGTTGCCAATATCACAGGTCTCTTGGGATTCCCCAAGAAGACATATCTACACCCCAATATTAGAGGGTAGATTGGCTCATTTATCACTGCTGCTTTTATGATTCCTTCCACATATCGCGTTTTCACTTTTATTCGGGCGACGGGAAGTGTCATGGTAGCTACATCCTTGGTTGCAGTTTGAATCTCCACTGTTTCTGTGGTGTATTGATCGGCCTGCACCAGGTGAGAACTCACAACGGAATCGTAATCTAAACCGGTATCATATAAACATCTTATAGTGACACCATTACAAATGACATCTTCACACACTGGGGGGTGGTATGGTTCCTGTAATTCTTCAGGTTTGCCCTTCTTTTCCTTTTTCCCCGATGTCATAGCAGCAAAATGAGGAGGTTTCCTTCTACAATGGTCAGTGTCATGATTGTTCATCTTACAATTTTTACACCACCTTTTTCCTTGGTTGAAAGATTTTCTTTCATCATATTTCCTTTCATCGAATTGTGGGAATTTATTTTTATTGTCATACCGTGGCCTATCAAATTGGTGCTTACCTTTATTTTGATCCCTAGGATCAAATTTATTAAAGTTCTGTGGTGCCCTAAAGTTGTCCACCTGTTTCTTTTTATTACCTGTTACCTCTGCTTGAGCTGCTTGATACCTTTCAGCAACATTTAGCAACTCACCCAGCCTCTCTGCACCTTGTTCCATGAGAAACTTTCTCAGGTCTGGAGCCATGGACTCTCTTAGTTGCTCTATAAGGACCATTTCCTTAAGATCTTGGGTTTTCCCCAGAGAAGTCCATTTCTCCAAGTATGTCTCAATTCGTGCAGAGAACTGGTGATAGGTTTCACCTGACAGTAGTTTAGCATTCCTAAATTTTTTTCTATAGAATTCTGCATTCTTTTCATACCTTAACAAAAGAGCCTGCTTTAGCATGTCATAATTTTCCTGATCACCTCTGCTCATTTTTGCAAAAACTTCATAAGCTGCCCCACGAAGTCCCTGAGATAACTTTAAGCTCCATCTTTCTCTCTCTAACCCATACGTGGTAGCTAATAGTTCGTACCTATTTATATAGCTCTCAATATCATCGTCTTTCTCAACAAAATGATCTAAATGAAAATTCATAGCTGAGATTGAGGCTCCTTGAGTAACCGTAGCATCAGAGGCAAAGGGACTGGCACCATTTTCAGGAGCATGGCCTTGAAACTCAAACTCCCTTAGTCGTAACTCATGTTCCCTTTGTAATCTCTTCTCCTCCTTTTCTGCTTCCCTTTCTGCAGCTAATTTCCTCTCTTCCCTTTCTGCAGCCTGTCTTCTTTCCTCGGCTTCCCTTTCTGCAGCTAATTTCTTCTCTTCTCTTTCTGCAGCTAATTTCTTCTCTTCTTTTTCTGCAGCTAATTTCTTCTCTTCTTTGTCAGCCTCAATCTGCAACCTCTTAGTCTCAGCCTCAGCTTGCAACCTCTTAGTCTCAGCCTCAGCTTCAAATTGTAACTTCTTAATTTCCCTGTCAGCCTCTAACTTTCTTTCGGCTTCAAACCTTCTTTCTTCGCGTTCAATAAATTTGTCGCATTCCGTAGTAACTGTGGTGAAGTGGGATGTTATAAATATTTATAGGGGACTTAGTGTACTGACTGAGATCAGCTGTGAAGGTATCTATATCTATTAAAAGTAGTGTATTATAGATAACCTTACTTGCTACCACATATCTCTTTATCTCAGTCAGAATTATTCTGGAATAGTGTGATGCTACGTTATGTGTCTAGGGTATGTGTATGAAGAAGTGTAAGTCACAACAACAGACAGATAAACAATTTAATGTAATCCACTACTCTTGACAACACTGTGACACTCACATACATATAACACTCTATGAGAATATCTTAAAGGAGGCACTGATAACTTTCAAATAACAATATGTATTCATTACTGGCATGAATGAATATGTGTCCTGATTCAACTACAAGGGAATCAGGAATCACAATCAATTTAAATTACAAGTTATGTACAGAATGTATTTAATATGAATATTGTAGTGACATATATTATTACAAATGTTCTATGTGTGTCAGTTGTGTAGTAGTAAAATGAGGTAATACTGGTTTTGTTTTGTTCAAGCTCTGTTGGTATTTGTCATCATGACTTCAATAGTTTGTCTTTAGGGATCAGTATTGGAGATGTTCACAGTTCCTGATTTTAAGACAAGTAAATTCCCCTCTGAATGGTATTTTTATAAAGTTATTTC
Source organism: Oreohelix idahoensis (assembly GCA_024509875.1). Classification (NCBI taxonomy): domain Eukaryota; kingdom Metazoa; phylum Mollusca; class Gastropoda; order Stylommatophora; family Oreohelicidae; genus Oreohelix; species Oreohelix idahoensis. Next base: position 254,061 of record JAMPIV010013735.1, on the reverse strand, counting down.
TAGATGAGGGGACATAATGTTGAGCTCAGCTGGCCAACTCTGCTTATCTTTAGTGATGGCGGCAGGAAAGGACTCCTCTGCTCGAATTCTCCTCTGGGCTCAGGAGACACCTCACTGATAGCTAAAAAGACCAAGGAGTATGCTGTCCGACTCTGGATTCAGCACAGCTATGACCAGGTGCTGCTCACTACCATCAAGACCACTGTCCCACAATTTCATGGAAATAAACACAGATACGTTGATTAGCAATGAATTCTGGCACAAACTGGCACAAATTCCGTTCTGCCTATGTTCCAGGCTTTTATTTTAGCAAAAATGTGAGCTGGCTTCAACGTACTGTCGCTTTATCAAGCTTATTTGAATTAGTGGTCTCGAACTAACGCTCCCAAGTGTGTATATCAGCGAGACTGGCCAATGAGCCACGTTTCGACAAGTGTTTGAAAAAATGTTACCTTTTCCCGTTTCCCCTAACAACCAAGATAGTATTTATAGCCCGACCAATCGTGGTTAGGCTTTCATTTGTTGCGCTCCAATCAATTTGGAGTTTACATGGTAGGCTATTTATGTAACGTAAGGTTTTTTCAAACACGTTATAAAAAAAAATTTTATGAGCAGAAATGATTTTATGCTGTCAGGCACCCCCAATATTTTATTTTGGGTATAATTTATTAATTCCTGGACTATTTGCGTAACGTTTTACATATTATTTGTCAGCAAACCCTAAGGAACCCAAAATTACTAATTTAAAGGAGCTACGTGGCTGCGTTCAAAATATGCAATTTCTTCTATCTCCTGTTTAGAAGATGTGCTGTCTGGGTACTGTTATGTGTTCAAACGTAAACCCATCTATTGTTATCTTTTCTAATAAGAGTCTGTTATGATTTATAAACCTAACTCTGGGAAAGGGTAGTGTATTTTATCACTGTCCGTCTGAAAAAAAATTTAGTGCATGTAGACTTACACGCGTGATGGTAGTAATTGTGTATCGCGCGAAGCGGGTTTAGTGTTCGGCTTTCTGCCTCTCCCTTCTCTTTTTATCCCTTTAGTCCATCTGTTCGTTCGTTTTGGTAACGCAGTATAATTAATGTTAGGGTTAATTTAGGTCATTACGCAGTACGTCTCAATGCTTTTCCAAGAAATACAGCACACGTTTCATTGAAGAAGGCGGGTAATAATACAGTAAGCTTTACTATCAACGTGAAAGCGTTACAATTTGCAGACGAAGCAGAAAACAAAGGGGATTTCGAGTACATTCTTTGTGACAGCACTGTCATTTTACCATTGCTCTTCTCTTTATTAATTTTATTTGTTAGGCTTCATTTTACCTAATAATTTATATATGTGGATTAGAATATTTCATGACACTTCCCCTCTTAAAACAGACATTATATGTCAGTCCTTTATTCTATATACACATAGAGAAATTTATTATTATTTCTGGGGTTTACGGTGATTCTCATCACACGGATGGCGGCTTAAAAAATCCGCTCCCAGATTGGTTTTTCCAGATATATATTCAATGCTAAAATTATATGGAGCCAGAAGCAAAGACCATCGGAGTAACCTAGAGTTCTCATGCTTAGCCTGTGCTAAAAACGATAAAGGTTTGTGGTCAGTTTGCAACTTAAATGCCTTCCCATATAGATAAATATTGAATTTCTTTATTGCCCATATTACTGCAAGACATTCTTTTTCGCTAGTTGAGTAGTTGATTTCAGCTTTATTCAACTTTCTGCTAGCATATGCCACTGGGCTTAATTCCCCATCCAATGCATCTGATTTCTGTAGTAAAGTTGCACCTAGCCCAATATTACTTGCATCCGTCCTTACTATGAATTCTTGACTTAAGTCAGGTAATTTCAAAATGGGTTTACTTGTGAGCTTTTCCTTCAATTCTTGGTAAGTCATTTCACATTGTGGTGTCCATGTAATGCGATCTGGAAGTCCTTTACGTGTCAATTCCGTTAAAGGTGCACATATGGAATTAAAGTTTTTGATATACTTCTGGTAGAAACCACATAATGAGACAAAGGATCTCACGTCCTTCTTGGTTTGTGGTCTCGGGGCTTTTTGTAGTTTCTCTAAATTCTTTGGGTCAGGGGTCATGTTTCCCTGATAAACTGTGTGTCCCAAAAATTCCAATTCTTTACATCCAACACAACATTTGGTTGGACGGGCTGTTAAATTTGCCTCCCTAAGTCGATCAAACAGCATGTTCAGAGAGTCAATGTGTTCCTCAAATGTTTCTGTTGCTATAAGGATATCATCCATAAAATTTGTTATACAGGGATTATTCAGAGGATCCAATAATTTTCTCATCATTCTAGAGAAGACACTAGGCGCATTCTTCAATCCAAATGGCAATCTATTAAACTCATAGTGTCCTTCTGAGGTACTGAAAGCTAGGTATGGTCTAACCTCAGGCTTTACTGGAATCTGATAGTATCCTTTACTCAGATCCACTTTTGAGAAATATTTAGCTTTATTTAGTCTGGCAAACAGCTGATTTGTATCCGGCAATGGATCCACCTGTCCTTCTGTAATAGCATTCAGTCTCCTGTAATCTATACAGAGTCTATGTTCTCCAGAGGGCTTCCTTAAAAGTACAACACCGGAACTATACGAAGACTCACTGTGCGAAATAATTCCTTCCTTCAACAGATAGTCTATCTCTTCCTTCAAAGCTTTTTCCTTAGCAAACGGAATCGAATATGGTTTCATACAGACAGGTGTGGAGTCTATTAATTTCATATCATATTCCAATAGGTTTGTATGCCCTGGTCGGTCTGTTAACACCTCTGCATGATTATTTAGAACCTGTTGCACTCTCTCTTTCTGAGTTTTCGTTAAATGTGTACTGATTTTCACCTGTGCTGCTGTCTCACAGGGGTGTAATGGATATTCAAATGATGAAAGTGGTTCCTTTTTCATCTCCATGGCGATGGACAAGGTCAACAAGTGTGTCTCCTCCTGATGTTCTCTTTCCAAATATTTCTTCAGGAGATTCACATGATAGATTTTTTCTTTCCCCTTCTTATCTATCTTATAATTTGTTCTAGACACCTTCTCTAGAACTGTATATGGACCCTGCCATCCAATTTGTAACTTATTCTGGCTCCCGGGCAAAAGAAGCAGTACCTTCTCTCCCACAGCCAAATTTCTGTCTTTCGCCTTCCTGTTATAATAGGCAGCATGTTTCTTCCTGGCTTGTTTCAAATTTTCATTGGCAAGTTTCCAGCCAGTTTTCAACCGAGTGGTCAGCTCATTCACATATTGGTATGAAGATGTAATGTTTTCCTCTGCCTTTTCATCAGTCCACGTTCTTAACATAGCTTCGAGTGGACCTTTTATTGGCCTTCCAAACAATAATGTTGCCGGGGCCATACCGGTTGAACTATGGGGTACCTCCCGATAAGCAAAGAGGGCGGCGTGCAGGTACTGGTCCCATGTATCTGGTTTTTCGTGTGCCAACTTTCTCAGGATCGACATCAATGTGCCGTTAAATCTTTCCACTTGGCCGTTCCCTTGGGGATGATACACACTACAATGGAAGTGTTTGGCCTGAAAGATCCTGAAAACTTCTTCAGTTAGTTTCCCCTTGAACTGAGAGCCATTATCAGTCAAGATTTGATTGGGAAAGCCTAACCTTGTGAAAATTGTGAGCAATGCCTCTGCCACATGTTTAGAATCAATCGATGACAGGGCTACTGCCTCTCCCCACATAGAACAAGTGTCCACCAGAGTCAGAATGTAGCTGTTCCTTCTCTTGGTTCGGGTGAGAGGTCCCACAAGATCCACGGCAACTCTCTCAAAGGGTGTTCCCACTATGGGCATTTCCCCCAGAGTTGCTGGTGCAGTCCAATGTTTAGGTGCTACTCGTTGGCACTCTGGACAGGATTTTACATATCGTTTGATATCTTCAGTTATTCCTGGCCAGAAATAGTGACAAGCTATTCGCTGTCCTGTTGCGCTGATTCCCATATGACCACTGAAGGGAATCGCATGCCCTAGTTCCAACACTTTAGTCCTATATGAAGTGGGAAGGACCAGCTGTCCGTGACCCTTGGATTCAGATCCACCCTTCCTATATATCAATTTGTTCTTCATATAAAACTCTCCCTTGCCTGGAGGTGTATGAGATTTGGGCAACTTCTTGAAACATGGCTTGAGTGTTTTGTCCTCAGCCTGTGCCTTCCTCATCTCATCTGGGTGAGTATTTATGGGATTATCCTCCTCCTTCTTTGTCTGTGATCTGGTCTGCACTGTTGCCAATATCACAGGTCTCTTGGGATTCCCCAAGAAGACATATCTACACCCCAATATTAGAGGGTAGATTGGCTCATTTATCACTGCTGCTTTTATGATTCCTTCCACATATCGCGTTTTCACTTTTATTCGGGCGACGGGAAGTGTCATGGTAGCTACATCCTTGGTTGCAGTTTGAATCTCCACTGTTTCTGTGGTGTATTGATCGGCCTGCACCAGGTGAGAACTCACAACGGAATCGTAATCTAAACCGGTATCATATAAACATCTTATAGTGACACCATTACAAATGACATCTTCACACACTGGGGGGTGGTATGGTTCCTGTAATTCTTCAGGTTTGCCCTTCTTTTCCTTTTTCCCCGATGTCATAGCAGCAAAATGAGGAGGTTTCCTTCTACAATGGTCAGTGTCATGATTGTTCATCTTACAATTTTTACACCACCTTTTTCCTTGGTTGAAAGATTTTCTTTCATCATATTTCCTTTCATCGAATTGTGGGAATTTATTTTTATTGTCATACCGTGGCCTATCAAATTGGTGCTTACCTTTATTTTGATCCTTAGGATCAAATTTATTAAAGTTCTGTGGTGCCCTAAAGTTGTCCACCTGTTTCTTTTTATTACCTGTTACCTCTGCTTGAGCTGCTTGATACCTTTCAGCAACATTTAGCAACTCATCCAGCCTCTCTGCACCTTGTTCCATGAGAAACTTTCTCAGGTCTGGAGCCATGGACTCTCTTAATTGCTCTATAAGGACCATTTCCTTAAGATCTTGGGTTTTCCCCAGAGAAGTCCATTTCTCCAAGTATGTCTCTATTCGGGCAGAGAACTGGTGATAGGTTTCACCTGACAGTAGTTTAGCATTCCTAAATTTTTTTCTATAGAATTCTGCATTCTTTTCATACCTTAACAAAAGAGCCTGCTTTAGCATGTCATAATTTTCCTGATCACCTCTGCTCATTTTTGCAAAAACTTCATAAGCTGCCCCACGAAGTCCCTGAGATAACTTTAAGCTCCACCTTTCTCTCTCTAACCCATACGTGGTAGCTAATAGTTCGTACCTATTTATATAGCTCTCAATATCATCGTCTTTCTCAACAAAATGATCTAAATGAAAATTCATAGCTGAGATTGAGGCTCCCTGAGTAACCGTAGCATCAGAGGCAAAGGGACTGGCACCATTTTCAGGAGCATGGCCTTGAAACTCAAACTCCCTTAGTCGTAACTCATGTTCCCTTTGTAATCTTTTATCTTCTGCTTCCCTTTCTGCAGCTAATTTTCTTTCTTCTATTTCTGCAGCTAATTTCTTCTCTTCTCTTTCTGCAGCTAATCTCTTGTCTTCTCTTTCTGCCTCCAATTTCTTAGCCTCAGCCTCAATCTGCAACCTCTTAGTCTCAGCCTCAGCTTGCAACCTCTTAGTCTCAGCCTCAGCTTCAAATTGTAACTTCTTAATTTCCCTTTCAGCCTCTAACCTTCTTTCGGCTTCTTTTTCTAATCTTCTTTCTTCGCGTTCAATAAATTTGTCACATTCCGTTGTGACATAGGCAACCATAACTTGCCCATCTAATCCTAACTCTTTTGCAGTCTGAACCGCAGCAGATCGAAATTTGGCCAGGTCCGCCATTGTCTATCATGTAACTTAATACAATGTCTAACCAACAATTCAATCTCTAATGGACAAAACAGGCACCGTGAGCTCAACCTTATTTAATTCCACCCAAGGATACCTTTTAATTCTTATATTCCCTGAAGTGAATTACCCCCAATATTTTTAATAGTTAAAGATTCAAAATCCCGGACGAGCCCCCAATATATGTGGTGAAGTGGGATGTTATAAATATTTATAGGGGACTTAGTGTACTGACTGAGATCAGCTGTGAAGGTATCTATATCTATTAAAAGTAGTGTATTATAGATAACCTTACTTGCTACCACATATCTCTTTATCTCAGTCAGAATTATTCTGGAATAGTGTGATGCTACGTTATGTGTCTAGGGTATGTGTATGAAGAAGTGTAAGTCACAACAACAGACAGATAAACAATTTAATGTAATCCACTACTCTTGACAACACTGTGACACTCACATACATATAACACTCTATGAGAATATCTTAAAGGAGGCACTGATAACTTTCAAATAACAATATGTATTCATTACTGGCATGAATGAATATGTGTCCTGATTCAACTACAAGGGAATCAGGAATCACAATCAATTTAAATTACAAGTTATGTACAGAATGTATTTAATATGAATATTGTAGTGACATATATTATTACAAATGTTCTATGTGTGTCAGTTGTGTAGTAGTAAAATGAGGTAATACTGGTTTTGTTTTGTTCAAGCTCTGTTGGTATTTGTCATCATGACTTCAATAGTTTGTCTTTAGGGATCAGTATTGGAGATGTTCACAGTTCCTGATTTTAAGACAAGTAAATTCCCCTCTGAATGGTATTTTTATAAAGTTATTTCTAGATGAGGGGACATAATGTTGAGCTCAGCTGGCCAACTCTGCTTATCTTTAGTGATGGCGGCAGGAAAGGACTCCTCTGCTCGAATTCTCCTCTGGGCTCAGGAGACACCTCACTGATAGCTAAAAAGACCAAGGAGTATGCTGTCCGACTCTGGATTCAGCAAATCTATGACCAGGTGCTGCTCACTACCATCAAGACCACTGTCCCACAATTTCATGGAAATAAACACAGATACGTTGATTAGCAATGAATTCTGGCACAAACTGGCACAAATTCCGTTCTGCCTATGTTCCAGGCTTTTATTTTAGCAAAAATGTGAGCTGGCTTCAACGTACTGTCGCTTTATCAAGCTTATTTGAATTAGTGGTCTCGAACTAACGCTCCCAAGTGTGTATATCAGCGAGACTGGCCAATGAGCCACGTTTCGACAAGTGTTTGAAAAAATGTTACCTTTTCCCGTTTCCCCTAACAACCAAGATAGTATTTATAGCCCGACCAATCGTGGTTAGGCTTTCATTTGTTGCGCTCCAATCAATTTGGAGTTTACATGGTAGGCTATTTATGTAACGTAAGGTTTTTTCAAACACGTTATAAAAAAAATTTTATGAGCAGAAATGATTTTATGCTGTCAGGCACCCCCAATATTTTATTTTGGGTATAATTTATTAATTCCTGGACTATTTGCGTAACGTTTTACATATTATTTGTCAGCAAACCCTAAGGAACCCAAAAAATACTAATTTAAAGGAGCTACGTGGCTGCGTTCAAAATATGCAATTTCTTCTATCTCCTGTTTAGAAGATGTGTGCTGTCTGGGTACTGTTATGTGTTCAAACGTAAACCCATCTATTGTTATCTTTTCTAATAAGAGTCTGTTATGATTTATAAACCTAACTCTGGGAAAGGGTAGTGTATTTTATCACTGTCCGTCTGAAAAAAAATTAGTGCATGTAGACTTACACGCGTGATGGTAGTAATTGTGTATCGCGCGAAGCGGGTTTAGTGTTCGGCTTTCTGCCTCTCCCTTCTCTTTTTATCCCTTTAGTCCATCTGTTCGTTCGTTTTGGTAACGCAGTATAATTAATGTTAGGGTTAATTTAGGTCATTACGCAGTACGTCTCAATGCTTTTCCAAGAAATACAGCACACGTTTCATTGAAGAAGGCGGGTAATAATACAGTAAGCTTTACTATCAACGTGAAAGCGTTACAATTTGCAGACGAAGCAGAAAACAAAGGGGATTTCGAGTACATTCTTTGTGACAGCACTGTCATTTTACCATTGCTCTTCTCTTTATTAATTTTATTTGTTAGGCTTCATTTTACCTAATAATTTATATATGTGGATTAGAATATTTCATGACAGTAACATAGGCAACCATAACTTGCCCATCTAATCCTAACTCTTTTGCAGTCTGAACCGCAGCAGATCGAAATTTGGCCAGGTCCGCCATTGTCTATCAGGTAACTTAATACAATGTCTAACCAACTATTCAATCTCTAATGGACAACACAGGCACCGTGAGCTCAACTTTATTTAATTCCACCCAAGGATACCTTTTAATTCTTATATTCCCTGAAGTGAATTACCCCCAATATTTTTAATAGTTAAAGATTCAAAATCCCAAGAGCGAGACCCCAATATATGTGGTGAAGTGGGATGTTATAAATATTTATAGGGAACTTAGTGTACTGACTGAGATCAGCTGTGAAGGTATCTATATCTATTAAGAGTAGTGTATTATAGATAACCTTACTTGCTACCACATATCTATATATCTCAGTCCGAATTATTCTGGAATAGTGTGATGCTACGTTATGTGTCTAGGGTATGTGTATGGTGAAGTGTAAGTCACAACAACAGACAGATAAACAATTTAATTTAATCCACTACTCTTAACAACACTGTGACACTCACATACATATAACACTCTATGAGAATAGCTTAAAGAAGTCACTCGTAACGGTTCAAATAACAATATGTATTCATTACTAGCATGAATGAATATGTGTCCTGATTCAACTACAAGGGAACCAGGAATCACAATCAATTTAAATTACAAGTTATGTACAGAATGTATTTAATCTGAATATTGTAGTGACATATATTAGTACAAATGTTCTATGTGTGTCAGTTGTGTAGTAGTAAAATGAGGTAATACTGGTTTTGTTTTGTTCAAGCTCTGTTGGTATTTGTCATCATGACTTCAATAGTTTGTCTTTAGGGACCAGTATTGGAGATGTTCACAGTTCCTGATTTTAAGACAAGTAAATTCCCCTCTGAATAGTATTTTTATAAAGTTATTTCAAGATGAGGGGACATAATGTTGAGCTCAGCTGGCCAACTCTGCTTATCTTGAGTGATGGCGGCAGGAAAGGACTCCTCTGCTCGAATTCTCCTCTGGGCTCAGGAGACACCTCACTGATAGCTAAAAGGACCAAGGAGTATGCTGTCCGACACTGGATTCAGCAAATCTCTGCCCAGGTACTGCTCAGTACATCAAGACCACTGTCCCACAATTCATACGAATAACACAGATACGTTGATTAGCAATGAATTCTGGCACAAACTGGCACAAACTTCCATCTGCCTATGTTCCAGGCTTTTATTGAGCCAAATATATGCTGGCTTCAACGCACTGATGCTTTATCAAGCTTTTTTTAACAAGTGGTCTCGAACTAACGCTCCCAAGTGTGTATATCAGCGAGACTGGCCAATGAGCCACGTTTCGACAAGTGTTTGAAAAAATGTTATCTTTTCCCGTCTCCCCCAACAACCAAGATAGTATTTATAGCCCGACCAATCGTGGTTAGGCTTTCATTTGTTGCGCTCCAATCAATTTGGAGTTTACATGGTAGGCTATTTCTGTAACGTAAATTTTTTTCAAACACGTTAAAAAAAAATCTTATGAGCAGAAATGATTTTATGCTGTCAGGCACCCCCAATATTTTATTTTGGGTATACAGTAGAACTCCATTTATCCGAACCCCATGGGACCGAGCATCGTTCGGATAATCAAATGTTCGGATAATTGGATTACATAATGTATCGAGTACATGTACACATATTTCTAAAAATAATTAACCATCCCAAGGAAAATACACTATAAAACATATTTACTTGTACTGTAATAATAATACCCACACTGTATTAGATCACTGTATCACCAAAATCTTTTATTACACTGCAGTGCATGTACTACTTGTATTAATTATTTTTGTTAAGAAAGAGAAATGTTTTCAAAATAACATTACAAACGATTCAAAACCAGGCGCAACTTACGTATATATGTACTTGCACAGATGTAGCCCACTATTTAAAATAATGAGGAATCCTCTTTTGCACCAAACTGGATAGTCTCCTTTTGGCTGCTAAGTCCCGCATTCTCTTCAACAGCAGAAGCTGTGTAGGACAGCTGTCATCTTCTTGCTCGTACCAAGCCATCGCTGTTTCTAGTGCTATAAAGGCCTCTTCAGGACTTGGTCGACGTTTTGGTTTTTCTTCATAATCTACAAGTACATCATGTACTTCTGAGGAGTCTTCATCATCGGTCACTACATGTATTTGGTTTTTCTTCTTGCACAAAAGACAAAATTTCTTCGTCATTCAAAAACTGAAAACCAGAATCATTATCATCTTCTAGCCACATGTGTGCATCATCTTTGTCACAGTCCGAAAATCCGGGCATTGCTTGAAACAGTTCCACAACTTCATTTATACAATCATCATTTGTGTCCACTGCAGTAGTTTCATTTCCTCCTTTTTTCCCAAGCAATCTACTCCAAGCCTTGTTGAGATTATCTTGTGACAGGGTGGTCCAAGCATCAGCTAACATATAGCAGCAGTCTTTGAGATTAAGCTTTTTGGAAAACGCCACCACACTTTCTTCATCTTCAGCCAAAAATAAACGACGCATGACTTCCTTCTTGTACATCTTTTTAAGCTTTGCTATAACACCCTGATCCATTGGTTGAATCAGTGCTGTTACATTGGGAGGCAGAAAATTACTTTAAAATTTGCATCAACTGCATTCAATGTATCCGTCTCTGGATGAGATGGTGCATTGTGCAGTAGAAGAATTACTTTTCCAGTTTTCTTTTCTTGTTCTCTCAACCTCTTCACATTTGGGATGAACTGATTTGTATACCAATCAAGAAATATTTCACTATTCATCCAAGCACTCTTCTGTGCTTTGTAACACAATGGGAGACATGTCACATTCTTTAAACAACGTGGTTTTTTTTGGCTTTGCCGATCATTAGCACCGGTAAACGATGACTTCCACTGGCATTCGCGGCTACCAAAATTGTTACTCTCTCTCTTTGCACTTTTTAAACCCAGGGGCAGCTGCTTCGCGCTGAGATGCAAGTGATTTTTGAGGCAATGATTTCCAGTATAAGCCAGTCTCATCGGCATTATACACATCATCGAGTGAATAACCTTCTTCTTCCAAAAAAGCAAAGAATGTTTCTTTAAAATTTTTAGCGGCAGTTGCATCGCTAGATAAAGATTCCCCTTGAATCTCCAATTCTCGTATGCCATGACGAGATTTAAAGTTTCTTAACCATCCCTGGCTAGCCTTAAAGTCAGGAGGACCGTCAAGTTGATTGTTGAACTGAAGTGCCTTTTCACACAACAGAGAACCAGAGATAGGTTCCCCTTTGCTTTTTCTTTGCACAAACCATATATACAAAGCCTCTTCCAATTTCACATCTTTCGCATTTCTCATGGTTTTACGTTTCTTCGACCCATTTTCACTATCAAATTTCGATGCAAAACTCATAATTTTATCCTTGTTACTTTTGATGTCAGAGACGGTAGCTTTCCCAACATTGAAAATCCTCGGAAGTGAAGACACAGTTTCACCTTGTCCTAGTCTCTTGATAATTTCTGTTTTCGTTTCAATTGACAAAACATTGCGGTTCCTTTTATATGCTTTAGGCCTACTGGAAGATGCCATATCGCACAGAGAAATACTTGTACACCAAAATTATTCTGCTGTAGTAGCAGACACAATTATTTTAAGTTGAACTGTCTGTTTAGCCAGTGTTCTACCTAGAACGCACACGTACACTGGATTGGTAAACCAGATATTAACTGACTTTATGATCTAACTGACTTCCTGTACGTAAGCGACCGACCATTAGCCATCCCATTCTCTACAAATTGTTCGCACACATTTGAAGTTTGCCGCATCAAAAGATTCAGAATTTTAGTCTAACATGACTGTGGCATCTGATTTTTATTTTTTTTTTCTGGAAAAAGTGTTCGGATAATTGGATGTTCGGATAATTGGGGTTCGGATAAATGGAGTTCTACTGTAATTTATTAATTCCTGGACTATTTGCGTAACGTTTTACATATTATTTGTCAGCAAGCCCTAAGGAACCCAAAAATACTAATTTAAAGGAGCTACGTGGCTGCGTTCAAAATATGCAATTTCTTCTACCTCCTGTTTGGAAGATGTGCTGTCTGGGTACTGTTATGTGTTCAAACGTAAACCCATCTATTGTTATCTTTTCTAATAAGAGTTTGTTATGATTTATAAACCTAACTCTGGGAAAGGGTAGTGTATTTTATCACTGTCCGTCTGAAAAAGTTAGTGCTTGTAGACTTACACGCGTGATGGTAGCATTTGTATATCGCGCGACGCGTGTTTAATGTTCGGCTTTCTGCCTCTCCCTTCTCGCTATCCTTTTGGTCCATCTGTTCGTTCGCTTTGGTAACGTAATATAATTAATGTTAGGATTAATTTAGGTCATTACGCAGTACGTCTCAATGCTTTTCCAAGAAATACAGCACACGTTTCATTGAAGAAAGCGGGTAATAATACAGTAAGCTTTTATATCAACGTGAAAGCGTTACAATTTGCAGACGAAGCAGAAAACAAGGGGGATTTCGAGTACATTCCTTGTGACAGCACTGTCATTTTACCATTGCTCTTCTCTTTATTAATTTTATTTGTTAGGCTTCATATTTAATTGATAATTTATATATGTGGATTAGAATATTCCATGACACCAAGTGAAAAGTTTTATTTTTTATTGGTTTGTACAGAAGTATAGAAAATGGCTTCCCCAGAAAGCACTACCATTGAAAATAGGACAGTTCTAAAACAAGTCAATGGATTCAAATACCTGGTCACATTAATAACAACGGATGGAAGATGCATCTCAGAAGTTAAGAGTAAAATAGTTCAGGCAAAAACATCATTCTATAAAAGAAAGAGTATTTTATGCAACAATTATTTGTCAACGGAAGTAAGAAACAGAGTTCTTCAGTGTTATATAGAACCGATTCTGACGTATGGAAGTGAGTCATGGACAATTAGTAAACAAGTAGGGAAGGCATTAGAGACCACAGAGATGTGATTTCACAGAAGAATGTTAAAAATACCATGGACAGCCAAAAGGAGTAATAAGGATGTCCTGAAAGAGGCCAATGCACAAAGGAAACTTATTTCACAAGTTAGAAAAAAGCAATCCACTTTCTGTGTGCATGTTCTGAGAAGAGGAAAGCTAGAATACATCATAACAACAGGAAAGATTGAAGGAAAAAGAGATAGGGGAAGAAAAAGAGAGTTTGACATAGAAAGAAGTCAACAACAGAATCGCTAAATTGTACTGGAGACCAGAAGTTGCGGAGAGACATGATCACCTACGCCACTAGGTCAAGTGTACTTGATGATGATGACAGAAGTATATATGATTTACCTATAGCAGAATTCTTGTTTTATGTTTATTATTTATCCTTATCTTCTTTTTTCCACTACTTCCCTTCGTCCTCTTGTCTATAGTTGTCTTAATTCCGTTTCTTATTCATCCACTGCATTTTTATAATTTTCTCATCTTTTTCTTTTTTCCCTTCTATCTCTTCTTTATTTCTGTTTTATAATTCCTCTTTTTGCTTTATTAACATCTTCTTCTTCCATTTTTTAATTCTTTATTTTATTCATCTTTCTACTTCTTCTTTGCCTTCCCTATTTCTTTTATTCTTCTGTCTTTTTTCTTTTGTACTATGCCTGTCAATTCGTTATATACTGTGTATAATACTTCTACGTCGTTGTTCTTTTGATTTGTCTTCTTTATAATCTATCTTCTATTTTCTAGTTATGTTTCTTCCTTCGTCATCACCTTGTTATATGACGTAATTGTTACTATTCTCGTTGTTCCTGTTATAAATTATCGGCATGCTACGTTTCCCTTCTCTCTTTCTGTTGGTGTCTACTCTTGCTTGAGCATATTCGCTTGATACTTTCTTTCTTCTTGTAATACTTGTTTTGATTTTTGTAAAATTATTGAAGGTTTACGTAGGAAGTACGTTTCACTCTCTCTAACTAAGGAGAGAGAAATCAGTCATTATCACGTCAGAAAGATTCTTGCGAGCTGACAAAGATGACCCCTGCAAAAACGTTATCGGTGACCACAACTCCAAGTACCGAATTAAAAAGACATCTTTCACTATAAGGTACCAAGAGCTTTCAGGGAAGCACTACATACCAGAGACTAGACTACCTACTCAAGCTGTACCTGACCTACCACCTCACGTACAACTAAAAAGACCAATAATACGTACAAACCTTCTACAACCAGCGAATAAAAGCCTCATTCCTTACACTGCTGAAAACACTCGCCATGGAAACCATCTGTCAGTACGATGAAGACATTATCCATGCCTATACAGTCGGGTCAGCTTTCAAAGCAGTCATAAATGCTGGATACGGGGCCATAATCATCCCACCCAGTACTGAAGAACCCGTTAAAATTGCAGGTCCCTGTGGTATCTGGTGCACAAACTACGAAGCCGAAGTAGTCGCCATCCAGAAAACCCTAACTAGAATTTTTGAACTCTTTGAATCAGACGAAATGGAACCAAATGATGTTGTAGTATTCTCAGACTCGCAGGCTGCCCTCTTGGCAATTGGAAACTGGAAAACCAACTCGATCAGTACTATCCAGAAGGTTCAAGAAACATGCCACAAAATTATGAACTTGTACGGAACAGAAATATACATGCAATGGATACCTGGCCACATAAACATCACATTAAATGAAGTTGCTGATAGACTGGCAAAGAAGGGAGCAAAAATGCCACAGATTGATCAACCACTGAGTATGTTAACAGTTAAACAAATAGTCAAAAACAACTGTAAAGAAGTTTGGCTGAACACGTGGGCACAGGCTAAAACAGGAAGAAGACTCTTCATTCACCAAACAGCCCCAAATAAGAAAGATGCTATGAACGATATTGAACGAAGGTACCAAACCAAAATCTTCAGATTGAGAACAGGCCACTTTACACTAAATGGCCATAGAAACAGACTAAGTTCACAAAATATAGCAAAATGTAGACACTGCCCTAACCCGTTGGAGACAGTAGAACACCACCTACTACAGTGCCCTGCACTTCAGGGACTGAGACAACAACTGCTACCACACAACCCATCCATAGACAATACACTGTATGGCAGCTCAGAACAGCTTATACGAACTGCGCAGTACCATATAATGGCATCAAGGTCACCAAGAGCTGACGCTCAGTGACAGTGGATCAAAGAATAATAATATATATATATATATATATATATATATATATATATATATATATATATATATATATATATATATATATATATATATATATATATATATATGCGTCCCAAAACAAGGTGCAATAACTGCCATTTGCCAAATAATTTTTTTTTCATTCCGAGAAACATATAATATCCCAGCTTTTTCTGTCTGTACATAACGCTCCCTAAAATAGTAACACTCGCCACAGAAAAGTGTGCAAAGCACGGTATGCTATTCCGTAGAAAAAAGGCAGCCTTTGTTTTTGTTGTTTGCTTTTTTCTCAAACTGACAGTCAGTCTTCGTTGGAGAAGCAAAATGGGTTCAATTACTGGAAAGCACCAGAAAGGCTTAGGTCCCATGACAAAAATTTTCTCGTTACTGTTTCACTCAGTGGAAAGAAATCGTTTAGAAAACAGAGGAATCATTGACGTAGAGCTTCCAGCTCAAATAGCAATAGAAAGCAAAGATGGCGAGATGTTCTCCACATAATTCTCCTTTGCATAAAATTCATAGCAACTCAGAGCCTTAAACTGCGTGGCCACAGGAATCACTTAGACATTAAGAGGAAAGCAAAATTTGAAATTTCCAAGAGTCACTAAAGTTGTTGGTAGAATTTGATCCTGTCATGAGATAATTTCTCAGTAATGTAGAGAAGTACTTTGGAACATCATTATTTTTATCTCCCTGTGACGAAATGCCCGTCGTCTCATTTTGTCTGTGTTCTACCTGTCTTTTTTTCCATCTTGTGCCTTCCATTCACTTATTCTTTACCCGTATCTTCTCTTATAAATTTGAACGCATGTTTCGTGTCGTTATTTTTCCCGATCTACCATGGGTAGAGATAACATTAGCAACACGGCTGGGACCTGACAGATAACACAGTCTTACCTGTGTTGAAAAAACAAACACACGGCGAGAAGCTTGGGTGTGACAGAAATGTTATGGAACACTTCCAGGGATGGACTCTTATTTGTTAGCATTGATGATAACAAATTAAACTGAGGTTTTAAACTGAGTTACAAACATGAATCATCTACAAAAAAATCGGTAGTGTTAATACCTTATATGGGAGGATATCATGCGGAATTTCATGAGAACTTGAAAAAGGGGGGGAAAACAAAGGGGGGGGGGGGGGGGGGGAGGGACGAGAAGAAAAAAGGAAAGGGGGGAGGTGGGGGGTGGGGGTGGGGGGGGGGGGGGGGGGTGGGGGGGGGGGGGGGGGGTGGGGGGGGGGGGGGGGGGGGGGGGATGGGGGGGACTTGGGGGGGGGGGTGAAATGGGGGGGTCGGGGACGGTTTCGGGTTATAGTAGAGAAGAAATGTACTAAAGTCAAACATTCAAATTAGTTTGGTTTAGATGAAATATATTGTACTAGACGACGTTTGATTGGCGACTTTGCACCCGCGTAGGAAGCTGAAAGAGTGGACGAGAAGTCTCTTATAATGTAGCACAGTTTCAAACCTCGGCACTCTGTTCCATTGAGCCAAGACGACACTTTGAAACAAGCCAGGACCGAAGAAAAGTAGGATTTCAGTAAAGAGAATTGGACTAAGTATTGAGGATCTTTTTAAATTAACCAGCAAGAAAACTAAACTTTATAATACTTGAGACCCCAACGTACTAGGTACCTACATACAGAATAATAGTGGGATTCGAAATAATAATAATACCCTAACTACCTGCACGACGGCCTCATAACTTGTGGCCCGACATTATTTGGACGACTTCCTGTGCCAGACGTCTGTAAATTATAATCCGATACGGGTGAGTTCTACATCATATCATTTAAATTTTTGCATTTGATATGTTGAACTTGTTGGTGGTTGTACATGTTCCAAAGAGGCTGGCAACCTCAGCATATGAAAATGATAGAGTCTTGAACCACCACAGTAAGCTCTGGTAACTGCTTCATACAAGTTCTCTCAAGGAAATAAAAAGCAGAGTTAGCCCCAGGCTTCTAGTGGAGCGGGGAGTGGCTGATGATGACATCATGGTGTACATATTTATTTATATTAACATGTTAATACGTTTATATGTATATTTAAACATGTTTAAATCAAGCAAAGGTCGTTTTACGCAGTCGGGTCACATTTGTTTTTATTAGATTAAGGGAGTTTACGATAGCTACAGGTCAAAGTAGCTCTATTTTCATAAAGGAGACCTGAAATCGTTTCACGTCTTCAAGCCGGGACGAAACTGTGACAGGATGTGAAGATAGACTACATGGATCCGTCCGCTTGCCTCCCACCTTTGCCCCTCAACCTTGTTTACCACCTTTGCTTTCCTCAATTAGTATGCACGTTTGTAACGCATAATCCATGCCTTCTCGATAGCTGTCTAACTCATAAATTTAGCCACGCCTATTTTTTTTCTCTCTTTCTTACAGGCATTAGTGAGTGTTTACAATCAGACCTATTAGATAGTCCACGACCGGACAGGTAACAGCCAGCGAGTAAGAGCC
Organism: Oreohelix idahoensis; assembly: GCA_024509875.1. Classification (NCBI taxonomy): domain Eukaryota; kingdom Metazoa; phylum Mollusca; class Gastropoda; order Stylommatophora; family Oreohelicidae; genus Oreohelix; species Oreohelix idahoensis. Next base: position 236,283 of record JAMPIV010013735.1, on the reverse strand, counting down.
GTTAACTGAATTATCACGCGAGAAATTGGGCAATCGTCGAATAGTGACATATCAGACAGAACGCGTGTAGGAAGAGAACGGGTCGTCTATTTGTAGAATCAAGAGCGATACGGCAAAAGTCGTACCTTTAATAGTTACATTTCTCAGGGGGAATTAAGCGAATGCAAAAAGGGGCGATAACCACAGTTACCGACCACATCCGTTTGTTCGTGTTCCCAGGGGATGTAATTAGCTACCGAGAGAGACGAGATCAAAAGACTGGCTGCTCACTAGCAAACGTGTTGCTGTCGGCATCGGTGAGGAAGAAATCTCTGATTCGGGAATTGAACAGTAGATTTGCACTGATATAGCCGAAGGCGTGATTTTTGGCACCAATGAGCGAAATAACGCAATTTCAGTATAAAGAATCCGTACTCCAAAAGTCAGTATCAGTCGTAGCAGGAAAATTTTATTGAAACCATCTAGCTCGATATCTTAAGAGGCATTGTACAAAGGGGATTACTTAGATTTTCGTGGAGAGAGTTTCATTTTTCTGTTTGGCGGTAATAATATATATATTAGCAATTAAAATTTAATGTGTTAAAAGTTCTTCATTATATTTCACTGGGATGTGTGTGTTAATTGACTAGCATATTAAATAACACATAGCTAATTTTTCCTGCTGTAACGTAAATTTAATTACTCGCTATCACCCAAAAAGAGATGTTTTAATTGACGAGTAAATGCATAAGGCGATTGACTACTGACGGAATCTATATTTATTTCTAATTCATTAAGTGTAATTTTGTAAATGACTAGCGCCTTATTTCATGTGTTAAAAATGATAAGATAAGGTAGACACTTGTGGTTTCTAATCTAATTTAATAACCGAGTGGATAAGAGATTTTACCTTTACTCGGGTTAGGATAGAATACTGATATTATGGTTAAATGTTTTGTATTTTCTTCCTAAATCTAGTACGGATCACAAACCAAACCTACCAGCGGCCTAAATCTGAGAAAAGGGGTCTAAGTCTAAGTCAAATAGTACCAAAACATTCTTGTGTAATATCGGGTCTTCGAGGTTGACCTGTTCGGCCCTCTTGTTCCTCACAGAGAGAGAGAGAGAGAGAGAGAGAGAGAGAGAGAGAGACAGAGAGAGTACAAACATATGACAATAAGAATAACTATAACTGGACATATAGATACCAAGATTTCTTTTCATTTTAATACATTCAGCCCGCTGTGGCGAAATATAAAACCTAACTTTTCCCGACTACTGACCACTGTGTTGTGGCGAGGATTTATCCAGAAAGATTTACCCACCTGACATTCTTTTTAACTATCGGAATTACTAGCTGCTGTAAACTGTGAACACTAGATCTCGGTGACTATTTTCCTACCTGGACTAATTGATGTGACATAAACTTGTCCAAATAAGTTGATGTGACATAAACTTATCCAAATACAGCACAAGCACAAAATTAAGATTTTATCAGAGCTGTGTGCTTTCTGTGCTTCTCTATGGTGCGGAATGCTAGAGAGTTACAGAGAAGGAAATGTCGAAATTGTCCTCTTTTCACACAACATGCCTAAGAAAAATTCACCGAATCTTTTGGCCGGATACCATCACTAACCAAGATCTGCTTACTCGTAGCAAGCAAAAGGACATGCACACCATCATAGCTGGCAGACGCTGGAGCTGGGTTGGCCATGTCCTCAGAAGAGACCCCGATGCCATCACAAGAACAGCTATGCTTTGGACCCATGAAGGAAAACGAAAGAGAGGCAGACCAAAAACAACCTGGCGGAGGACTGTGGAGGCTGAGATGCAAAGAATGAACCAGAGTTGGGACACTGTACGAAGGATGGCCACCGACCGAGCAAAGCGGAATCAATTTGTTGTTGCCCTACAAGACGCCACTAGGCGTGATGGCCACTGACTGCTTTGACGGTCGGCGGCTAAGGATCAAAGAAGAAGAAGAAACTTATCCAATTATCACCACCAAAGTAAGCGTTGCCCATTAGGAGGATTAATCAGTCTTGGAGGAACTGGGGGCTTATTTCGGCGAAACCCAACACTGGATTTGTATATGTATCATGTAAATATGTTCACGATGTTGTTAAAACAACGAGTAGGTAAGCGAGATTGCATGTGGCCACAGACCGACAGAAGTATGAATCAGAGGAGTGAATAATTTTTATTTGTATAATCATTCTACGCACTTCTTGATCTGTTCGCAAATACGGTTATCTTTTATTTCAGGGATAGATTAACTAGGAATTCTGTTCTTTACAGTATCATCTATTCCTATACCATAACGCAAATCTTTTGACCTTTTGGGGTTATTAACTTCTTCTTGCGGGATCTTGTCTCAACAGAGGGGATTGCACTATGGGTTTATTTTGTTAAATTTCTGTAACCTATGATTTGTCTATTGATATTTATGTTGGATGTCGTGAAGAGTTTTTTTAAATATGATAATAAACTTTAAACAAAAAACTTAATTACTTGTGTTGGTCATCTCAGCTCAATATCCATTACCCCATTTACTATAGTTTCACGTTTGTGCGTCTGGTTGTCGTCACTTATCTGTGTGTGTGTGTATGTGAGTGGTTAATAGTATATATGTTAATATATACGGGAAGGAGAATTGTCTGATAACTAATTACAGTCGTAAAGATAGGCTGGACTAAAGTATCTTCTCAATCCAGGGACAGATTCTACCTTTAAACTATTCACTCGTGAAAAATCTATTTCTTTACCTTATCTCTCACTGAGTCTGAGAACGGTGAGGTATCCAATTCCGTGACACTCTTTTAGTGCAGAATGAATTTATTCAGCTCATGGGTTCTTCTATAAAACCTTCTATTTACAACTTGTTACACTCTTTTAGTGCAGAATGAATTTATTCAGCTCATGGGTTCTTCTATAAATTGTTACAGAGCATCCATAAGTTCAAACATTTTGACCCCATGTTTGATTCCACTACAGGTTGGCACATCGAGAGCAAATGGCACAAACAGTTCGTAATGTTGATATTGATTTTCAGAAGAAAACAATTTATGTTTAAAAAAGGTCTTTCCTTGGATATATCCCATTAAAATAAAAGGTTCTGGAAGCATTGTGAAAGTGATTTTGGAATAATTGGAAAAACACAAAATCCCAATAGAAGGTGCTCGGTCTCGGTGCTATGACAATGCAACTGTTATGGTTGGTTATAAAAGGGATGTTCAACACGGGATAGTTGAAAAAGAAATAGCAACGCTATTTTATGAACGGCGATTATCATTCTCTCAATTTGGTCTGAGTGCGTGCTTGTACCCGTGATGCACTGATGGCAATGTTTTTTTGGTGCAATTGAGTCATTTTATTTATTCTTTTCACATTCTACTCTGTCAAGGCTGAAAGATACGAAACCATTAGTTGCCAAATCTGAGCTTGAAACTCGAGGGAGTTCTAGAACAGAGGCTGTGAAGCCAGTTCATGAATACTCTGACATTACAGTTTAAGTCTTGCAAAGCATGAGTGATGATCAAAATAAAACTTCTGATACAAGAGCTGATGCAAAGCAGGTGCTGAATAGAATTTTGATTTTTAATTGTTTGGCTTTGCTTTGATTTCGGAATAAAATCCGTGTTCTAATTGATCGTGCTCAAAAACGACTCCAAGATCATAATATGAACTTTCATTATGCTGCTTATGAGATAAAAGCTCTTCAAGATTATTTATTGAGCAATCGAGAATCATTGGCCAGTGAATCACGAAGCAAGGGCTGAAACTGTGTGATGAATGGGATAGTCAAGTAGAAAGACGCCCTAGAAAGAAGAAACAAATGCCCGCTGAAAAATTCAAATATGCAGGACTCGTTGGAAAAGAAGAAATAATGAGATAAATTATTGATCGCCTCCATAATGAAATGGGAAGAAATTTTTGTCCATCTCCATGACTTGGATTCACAGTTTACATTTCTTTTAGATGTTAAAGGATTATTTCTTAACTCCAGTGAAAGCAGCAGCAATCATAGTCTAAATATCTTGAAGAAACGTTGTCTCAACCTTGGACAGTAATATAGTACTGATATTGACATTTTTCATCCTTAAGAAGAAATCCTTGAAATTAAGATGCTTTTGAAAAGCCGCGCACATGTTCAGATTTCAAAAGCTGAGGAACTCCTCAAGTTTATTGTTCAATTTGGAGATGAAAATGTTTTTCCAAACTTACGAGTTGCTGTCCAGATATTGCCCCCTATTGTAATTTCAATTTCCAGCTGAAAGCAATCTTTTAGCAATTTAAAATGGACCTTATCATATTTTATAGCTTCAGTGGGGAAAGAGAGACGTCACAACGTTCGGTTCACAGGTGCGGTACTGTCAAGTCTTCTTTGATTTGGCACGTCCTTATGATTATTACTATTGATATTACCTGTACTTTTATTTATTCATTCACTAATTATATTTTTTCGATTCTATAATTTTTCTTTTCTTTCCTCTCCATAATTCATTATTAGTAGTTAGTTTATTATATTATTACACACATACAGTTTTGTTCTCTACGTCAGTATCACAATTTCACTTTTTTACTCCTTATTGAGCACGGCGGCAACACTGTATCTTGTACCTTTGCAAAAAGCCTGCACCCACAGTCTGTTGTGATCATGCAGCGGTAGTTTGTGTACCAACTTGTTTTACATGATCAGGACGTGCCAGCCCAATGCTTTGTTCTGTAATGAATTTTGTTTCAAGATCAGTGCTGTTTATCTTGTGATTTCAATCAACATGTTTAAACTTTCATTATTTATCGCCACCCAGCTGTCTCTCTTCCCACTTGCGCCCTCCGTCTTTATATTCTCCTTCCTACTCGTCTCAGGCTTAGGGTTTAATTTTAATATGTTCACGCGGCATTTCAGACTTTAATTCTCCAGAATGGCGACATTGATCACCTTCAGCAACTCAAATCCCTGTCTTATGTGTTTCGATTAGTCCTCTCCTTCACGGCTGAAGAAGGCGACAGTAGACTGTTTGTCATCCCCATTGTCTCCGTGGTTCACTGCCTTTTTACCAAAACATCTTCAAGAAGAAGATATATTACTAGGCCACAATAAAGCCTAGAAATAGTTGTGTATTGTATTTGTCTTTTCGCTCGTTCTAGAGCATCTAAGGCGAGTGTTATTTTAGTGACCCAATTACTGCGAGCGCGGACTAAGTTGAGTGATTAGGCTTAGCGGCTTACATAAAGAAGTGCCTAGCCGGCGAACGGGCCTGTTTTGCAAGAGCCTCCCAGAGAGAACAAACGAGGCACCCTGTGTGGGTAGCAGATGGACAAAGGAACCAGAGCACGTGAGCTATAATTGTTAGCGTATTTTGTAGAAATTAGCTTTAGTATTCTGTAGTTTTATTATTCGTATTCAGCGTGGCACAGTTCTAGCGTTTAACAAAATAAATAGATGTGTTTCCTAAGGAGATTTCTTTTAGGACATTTAGTTCTGAAATGATAGATGAGTGAAAATATGTGTGGATAGATTTTACTGGTGTTAAGTCCAGATTGCGGCTGTAAGAGTTTAGTAGCAATTATTTCATTCGTCAGACCAGGCAAGAAAGGCAAATATAGAATGAAAGTATTTCATACATGGAAATGGACAGAGATGTTATCTGGGACTGTAATTTAGATAATATTAACGTGTTGGCAAGATGGCAACCGGGGGTCCACGTGTTGATGACTGCATAAAGAAGACGCCAGGGAGTCTGCATTAACACGCTTGGTTATCACGCGTTGTAAGCCTATAACATTACACTATTTATATCGGGTGATTGACACGTGGGTGAAGGCAGGTTAAGATTAGCAATCGAGCACTGGCTAGGTGTTTTGTTTTGTTTGCTTTGTTTTATTTGTTTAATGTTTGCTTCATGCGCTTGGCCACTGACTCGGTTGTATGAATAAATACAGCCCCTGCCTTAGAATCAGAGTTTTATTGTTGATCGGGTCGGTTGCGAGTGTGCAAGGAAGTGATCACATCACAATAGCATCATCATCTCGCCCACCCTGTCACAGTAGGGTGCAGCGTTTGAGACTTCGCTATGCTCGGTCCAGTTCCCTTCCTTATACGTTTGCCTTCCCTAACTCAAGAGCAGAGTCAGGTACCCATTTACAAATAGGCAGACTGGAGCGTGACACTACTAATTTTAGATCCCGGAAACCGGTAACTTTGCCTCTCAAAGGCCAACGATGTAACTCCTTAGCCAATCGGACGCTAAAGACTGACACTACTTATTTTCTTTACCTTAACCGTTTAATATATGAACTACTGATGAGTGTAGCTGAGGTACCAATAAATGATGGATGAAAATCCGCTACAAAAGTGTACAGCATATGATGAACAGAGAAAGCACATGTGAACGTCACCAGCATCATATACTTCTTAGTCGTTCCCCATCTACCGTGAGGTGTTGAGGTTTGGACGAGAGAGCGCCAGACTATCCTATCGGCTGTCTTCCTCCTGGCCTGGTTCCATTCTAGTCCTTGGTCCTTCAAAGATTGTCTAATGTTGTCCTCCCAGCGGACTCTGGGTCGTCCTGGGGGTCTGGATCCCTGGCTCTTTGTTTCCCATACAACAACCTCAAACCGACCAGCGTTTTCTTTAAACAATTTTAAGTTGACGTCTGTGTCGAGATTTAGTCTGTCTCACAACACGGTTTTCTGCATACTTTGGAGTAAATCTGACCATACCGCACGCCATATGTTGAGAACTCTCTGATACACTAACCAATGAAAACGCGTCATTCTTGGTGTGTATTGTAAAACGTACTAGGCTTGAACATAGAGGCCGATTTTGTGTAACCGATGGTACAATGCCATTTTATTTTGGAAAGAATACAGAAGTATCAGCGGAAAGGATTATATAATTCAACAACGGGAATGTTACGCTAGAGGTATGTGTAAAAACTTTCTCGAAAAGTATTTTAGTAAGATAGAAATATTAAGGGAAAGGGCTTCGTTACATCAGGTTAGTCCTAATTTAGCTAGTTAAAGCATGCATATATTAAAATGCATTTTGCTAACTAACCAATTAGTAGATAGACCAACACAGAATATTTCATAGAATAATTCAAGCTTTAAATGACCAAACTCACTCCATAAATAAGAAAGATAATGAATATTAAAACTTTTGCTAATTGAACAGAAGGCAAAATTATGCCTCTTTTTGAGAATTTTAACACCCTTTTTGCCCCATGCCATCCTATACGGCGGATGTGCTAGTATATAAGACCTTGACCTTGGCTAAATTGAGGCCACAAAATTTAAAAAATACAGCTGAACAGAAGAAAGCGGTAAAAGTGTAAACGTCTTGTACCTTTGCCAACCGCCTCTGCCTGGCAGACCTAGATGCCCATTAACAGCCTGTTACAGCTTGTATGTATTGTCTGAGGGTAAGAATAAATATATATGTACGGGAACAAGAGAAAGAGGACACCTTGGTGGACAGAGGAAATCAAAGAGAAAATAAGAGAGAAGAAAATGGCATGGAAACAATATTTAGGAGCTAACAACACAACAGGACAAATGGAAAAATATAGAGAATATGTGACACTCAGAACAGAAGTAAAGAACAAAGTGCTAGCAGCAAAACAGAAGTCCTGGGAAGAATTTGGAGAAAAGCTAGAAAAAGATGCACAAGAAAACCAGAAATTGTTCTATAAGACCCTAAAGAACATGAGGAAGGAAAAACAATGCCCTCTCAAATTTATAAAGGACAAGCAAGGCAAATTGCTTACTGCCCCGAAGGAAGTAATGGAAAGATATAAAGAATATTTCTCAGAACTCCTGGATGGTGAGCATGGTGAAGCATCAGAAATGCTAAACACTAGCACAGAAGAGAAAACCAATGATGGTGAAGATGACATAAAGATGGAAGAACTGAAGGCAGCACTGGAGAAAATCAAGATGGGCAAAGCAGCAGGGCATGATGGTATAACACCAGAAATGGATAAGTTCATGGGAGCATCAGGCGACCTATTACTCTTAAGGATTTTACAGGCAGCGTGGTACAACAAGACCATACCAAAGGATTGAGAGATTGCCATCATAACATCAATTTTTAAAAAGGGTGACAATCGACAGTGTGGAAACCATAGAGGCATATCCCTTCTCAGTGTCCCTGGTAAAATCTACTCTAGAATCCTAGAGCAGAGACTCCGACGCCTAGCTGAGCCACAATTGGATGAGGTCCAGTGCGGATTCCGAGCAAACCGAAGTACTCAAGATCTAATCTTCACACTCAGACAGCTGAGTGAAAAGGCCCTTGAGTATAAGAGTGAGATGCATCTTTGTTTCATAGATCTGGAAAAGGCGTTTGACAGGGTACCCTGGAGCAAACTTTGGGACTGTTTGGCAAGGAAGAATATTCCAGCACCTCTGATTCATGCTATACAGAGCTTCTACAAGTCTTGCAGAAATTATGTGAGGACAGCAAACCATAAGTCAGAAGAGTTCAGGACCACCACTGGTGTAAGACAAGGTGATATCCTATCACCTTACCTCTTCATACTCCTTATGGACGATGTCACCAAGGCATGTAAGGAGAGAACAAGAAAGTATTCAGTGGGGTACTGGAAGATGAGACAGGTCTATATTTCGGAGCTGGCATTTGCTGATGATGTTGCCCTGATTGCTAAATCAGAGGCACATTTCCAATCCAACCTGCAAGTCTGGAAGGAAGAGCTGGAGAAGAGAGGGATGGTCATAAGCAGCTCTAAAACAAAATCCATGGTGATATCACGAGAAGAAAGAAGACATCAGATTAAGCTGGGAAAACAGGTCCTGGAGCAGGTCGACCACTTTAAATACCTCGGAGCTATTATAGACCGAAAGGGAGGCATCAAAGAAGAGTTGGCCACTCGAAAAGCAGCAGCTGGGAGACTTTTTCAGGTCATAAATCGAGGATTCCTCAGCAAGAGAGAGGTTGGTAAGAAAACGAAGATGGCTGTATACCGCTCTACCTATGTCCCAGTCTTGACATATGGATGCGAGTCATGGGCAATGATTACAACTTATAAAAGCCAGATCCAAACCTCAGAAATGAGGTATCTGCGGAAGGTCGTTGAAGTAACAAGAAGAGACATGTTACGCAACCAGACGATACGTCAAGGCCTTAAATCCTACCCCCTGCAGACCCAAGTAGAACAGTCCCAATTAAGATGGTTTGGCCATGTCTGCAGAATGAGAGAAGATCGGATACCACGACAAGCATGGGAAACAAAGAGCCAAGGATCCAGACCCCGAGGACGACCCAGAGTCCGCTGGGAGGACAACATTAGACAATCTTTGAAGGACCGAGGAGTAGAATGGAACCAGGCCAGGAGGAAGACAGCCGATAGGATAGTCTGGCGCTCTCTCTTCCAAACCTCTACACCTTACGGTAGAAGGGGAACGACTAAGTAAGTAAGTGTATATAATTATGTAATTTTCCTGTGATTAATCCACTTGTGCGTTACGAAGTGTGTCTTCTTCTTCTTCTTTCTTCTGTGATCCAAAACCACCAACCGTCAAAGCAGTCAGCGGCCATCACGCCTGGTGACGTCTTGTAGGGCAGCAACAAATTGATTCCACCTTGCTCGGTCGGCTGCCACCCCCCCCGCACATTGCCCCAACTGTGGTTCACTCCCCGCATCCCAGCCTCCACAGCTCTCCGCCAAGTTGTTTCCGGTCGGCCTCTCTCTCGCCCCCCCCCCCCCCGCCCCCGTGGGCCCACAGCAAAGCTGTTCCCGTGATGGCACCAGGGTCCCCTCCGAGGACATGGCCAACCCAACCCCAGCGTCCGCCAGCCACGACGGTGTGCATGTCCTCCCGGCCACTCCGAATAAGTAGCTCTTGGCCGCTGATGGCGCCTGGCCAAAAGACTCGGAGAACTTTCCCTAGACAGACCGTGCGGAAGGAGGACAGCCCCGACACCCCCCTCTCTGCCACTCTCCAACACCCCGCACCACAGAGGAGCACAGAAAGCACACAGCTCCCACACAGTCCCAGGAAGTGTGTAGCATGTGTAAACTCTTGGAGACGAAAGCCGGCTTTGTAAAATGTGTAGAATAATTGAGAATGATGGCCAAAGTACGTCTGTAAGTTTGACAAAGTGTTTGAAGGAGTATTTCTTAAAGGAACGACACATTTACCAGGAACATAAGGAAGGATGACAGGAATTGTTTTAAGGAATTGATCAAGGTATTACTTAGTGCTTTATACTAGACCAAATCATTGTATGAAGGCGGATCATGGACAACTGGATCTAACTTAGGATTTATAAGGAAAGTGTAGTCACGGTGAACTGGCTGTGAGTGGTATTGATGTAAATTGTCCTGTGCATATGTTAGCACAATATCTGACACTGTTTGTTATGTCCATTGTGTGTGAGGACAGAATAGTACTGGACTATACAGGGGTTGTGATTATTTGTATTCAAGGTTTTATCCTGCAAACTACCAGAAGTACATGAATCATCTATCTCTGTTGAACTCTGAGGTGCAAGTGCTCTTAAAGTCATTGGAGCCAGATACCCAGCGTCTACAGCCTGGCAATTCACAGACGTGTTAGTCCATGGCTGGAGTGAGATTGATTTCTACATAGACGATAAGTGGCAAAACCAAGCGACTGGTTAGCCTATTCAGACTCTACCTCTAATATATACAATAAAAAGATAAAAATACAGTGCATGATGAATCCTTATGGACATAAATATGATAATCACTACTTCACAGTTCAGTAAGAGTGACAAAACATATATGTATCAGATAATGGTTAATCAGAAGGTGAAATTCATCATATTGATTCATTTTGATAATTGATATTTCATGCTTATTTATTTCATTATGTAAATACATTTTGATTCATTATCAGTTACCTAACCGAAAAGAGAAACGGTATAGGTTAAATAAATTGTAAATATGTACCATCAGACTTGCTAAAATTATTTAAATTGAGTTCCAAGTTTTGTTGATACATAATATATATAGATAGACCATAATTAGTACCCCTAGCATAATTAGCCATAATAGAAAATAATAATAACACATAATATCAGGGGAGAATCGTGAAAGGGAGCAAACAGACTTTCAGGACATCCACTCTCATCACACCTGGAGGTTTATGCAGCTGGAGTCTACCTCTGATGTCAATACACCCTGATTCTTTTCAGAAAAAGGGGTATTTCTTGTAAGACCAGTCTCTTATTTGGCACTATCCTGGTATCATCTGATACATCTTTTGGTCCGGGATAACTTTAACTTAGATTTCAATAACATGAAAACCCCTTTCATGACAGTCTGAACGTATATGAAGAAGAAATTTAATATAGTCTCTCTGCACATCTCCTCCTTTTCGTGTCCACCTGCAGGATGTTGTTCTTTCCCACTACTAATTTCGTCATCATTATTATGTCCCTTTTCGCATCTTATGGAGCATGGGGTATCCTCTACATCCGGTCAACTCTCAAAAATCAAACATTTTTTATGACCACACTCTAGACTTATATTCTATTATGCACATATTCAAAGTCACCTTTCTTATTGCGCAAAAATCTGGAGTCGCTGTAGCTTGTCGTTTTTGAAACGTCTAGAATCCCTACATAAAAGGGCGCTACGACTTGTTTGCTTGAATGATACCATTCCCAGTGCTCAGCTATTTTCAGAGCTTAAAGTTCTTCCTCTTAAAAAATTCTTCTTCTTCCAAGATCTCCTATTTGTGCATCAAATTTTACACGGCAGAACACTTTCATACTTGCAAATGTTCTTTCGCTATAAATACTGCTCATATTTTATACGTGGCGACCTACATTTGGACCTTGCAAAACCTCGAACTGACCTCTTCCGAAGTTGTTTTAGTTATACAGGTGCGTAGGATGGAATTCCCTACCCAAGTCTGTCAAAACTGATAATTACATCTCATTCAAAAGACATCTGCATTCACATGTCATGAAATTTTCTACACACATTTAACGACAATTCTGTTTCAGTTATTTCAACGTTTCCATTAGCATTTACTTGTCATTGTAATATTTTCAATTGAATTTTTAATATTAAGAAGCTTTATTTTTTACCTCTCTCTCTCTCTCTCTCGCTCTCTCGCTCTCTCGCTCTCTCGCTCTCTCTCTCTCTCTCTCTCTCTCTCTCTCTCTCTCGTCTCGTCTCTCTCTCTCTCTCTTTCTCTATCTATCTATCTATCTATCTATCTATCTATCTATCTATCTATCTATCTATCTATCTATCTATCTATCTATCTATCTATCTATCTATCTATCTATCTATCTATCTATCTATCTATCTGTCTGTCTGTCTGTCTGTCTGTCTGTCTGTCTGTCTGTCTGTCTGTCTGTCTGTCTGTCTATCTATCTCTATCCCTCTCTCTATGTGCGTGAATGGCTATGAGTAAATGTACTTGTGTGTGCTCAGTTACTGATTGTGATGATAATATTAATCCCAAGCAAAAAAGTGGGTTTGGCCCAAGCAAAAATGGCCACCCCAGTGCGTTTTTATTGTTGTTGTTTGGAAATAATTTTTTAAAATGTTCATATGCATAAATAACCAAAAGTCCAAAATGAATCGCTATACTTTAAGAAAGTAGCGTTTTTGAGTTGTCAAAATTAGAAAACAGCCCTAGAAAGGATCAAGAGATACGAAAGCCAGTATACTGTTGAACGGGCCAAATGGGTCTAGAAGGAAGTACAGTATACTGGCTGTTGGGACTTAAAGAGTCCTGTCTGAAGTTGTTAATATTTTAATTTTAATTTGTAAAACGAGAAAAATTGTATTGCAGGGCAGAAATGTAAAAAGGCAATTATGCCTATTTCTTTACCCTGATGAAATAAAAATTTCGTTCGTCCGTTACCCTTTCAGGAAGCCCGCAAAAAATAATTCACATGTTCTAGTTGCCTTCTCAATATTGTCGTACTTCCGTTAATTGTTTTATTTTGCCCCTCTGAGTATATAGAGTGGATGTCGACAAATACGCGAGAAGGTATAGAAATAGGTTTTTTCACAGGTGGTAGAACTGAGGAAAAAAGATCTGTCTCTGGAGTGATTTGATAATCTCTTCCAGCCTATCCGTACGACTGTACTTTTAGTGCAAGACAGCTTTTAACTCCCTATCACGAATAGATAAGTTACTCTACACACACACACACAGCTATGTGTCAACAAGACACAGAAACGTGAATAAACTACGGCTAAATGGATATGGGTCTGACCAACACAAAAAGGTAAGTTTCTTTGTAGTTTATTATCATTTAAACTCGACAACACCAAATATCTAAAGAAAGATCAAATAAAATCAGATTTACATACATATGAAATAGCAAAATAAATGCGCCCTCCCCCTATGGAGAAAAGAACCCAAAGTTAATAACCCAAAGGTCAAAGGTTAGCACTATGTTACAGAGTAGACAGTAAAGTAAACAAGTTCCTACTATATGCTACCATATTGATAGCTATCTAGAAAATTGATAGATATCTAGAAAAATTTGAGAGAATGGCAACCCTGTACGGTTTGGACAGTTCGCGATGGTGCTTTAAGCTATCCCAGACCCTAAAAAGCAATGCGTACGATGTATATGTGAAACTGGGAATAACTCGTCAGGACTTGACGGAATCAGTAATTGAATACTGCGCTATGCTGCGCCAGTTATTAGCGATTCATTAACATACATATACAATCTATGTATCGCAAAGAAAAACATACATAAAAATAACGCTAAAACACCTAGTTAACAACGACTTGCTAATTGATAGTCAGTTGGGGTTTAGACCTAAACATCCATGTCACACTGCTCTAACAAAAATGATAAACAACTGGCACCTAAATATTAACAACGACAACATGTGTGGGGCAGTCTTTGTAGACTTTAAAAAGGCATTTGATATGATAGATCACAATATTTTAATTAGAAAACTAGAAACATCAAAAGTAAACTCTCAACTAGTGACAATAGTTAAATCATTCTCGTCAGACAGAAAACATGTAGTTTCTTACAATAACTCCTATTCAAACGAAGCAGTGATAAATACAGGCGTTCCTCAGGGTTCTATACTTGGTCCTCTACGTTTTGCCATATACATTAATGACCTTCCACTACACATCAAGCACTCATCCTGTGACATGTTTGCAGACGACTGTACTGTTTACACAAGTGATAAAAGTTGTAACACACTCGAATTATTGTTACAAAAAGATAGAGATAATCTGATTAAGTGGAGCAACGGAAATCGCATGTTAATAATTATTATTAAAACAAAATGCATGTTAATATCAACTAGTCAAAAATTACAAAATTCAGAGAAAACAACACTTCAGATCTACATTGGTACCTCACTAATTGAAAACGTTAATGCACATAAAACTCTAGGTATAATCGTCGACCAGCATCTAAATTGGAACTCACATGTACAGGCACTGACCAAGCAAACAGCACAGAAAGTTTACCAATTAGCTAAAATCAAACATTTCCTTGATGAAGAAGCACGAAAATTGTTTTAAATATCTCTCACACAAGCAAACCTTGACTATTGCTCCACAATCTTGGATGGTTGCTCAATGTCCAACACAAAGAGACTCCGTTCACTGCAAAAGCGTGCAGTGCGTCTAGTCTCTGACAACTGCCTAACTCAGTGTGTAGATCTATATAAAAATCTTCAAATACTGCCCTTAAGAAAGCGCCTTCTGTTTAACGAAGCTAAATTTGTTCACAAAATCCTGTCACACAATGCTCCAGCATATCTGTGGCCAATGTTCAAATACAACAAAAGACGCAGTCAACGCTTTAACAAATTGCAAGTTCCCAAGCCTAGGCTTGACTTATTTAAGAAAAGCGTAGCGTACTCTGCTTCTCATCTTTGGAATTGTCTTCCACATAACCTAAGAAACAACCCCAGTCCCTATTCACACAATCGTAGACTTTTCGAATACTTTATTAGTTCTGATTACATGCGCCCTTAATCAGATTATCATTTCTTATAATATCAACTGTAGGTTCTAATGACGATGTTTGTACTTTTCAACATATTTTATGTCATGTTTATAAGTAGTTAATGTTAATATGAGTGTACTATTTTATTTTACTTTACAACGTTGAATTCCTTGACAATGATATGTAAAATGCATATGGGAATAAATGAATTCAGTATGAAAGGTGAGAGAAAGGAAGGGCAGAATGTCAGACGGGCCTGCGTGCCCAATTCTCAACCCTTTGAAAATAACGTTCGTTCGTTCGTTCGTACCCAGTAAAGTAAACAAGTTTAAGCAAATCCAATGTTGGTAAATTCCCTGAAACTAAGAAAAATACTCACACACTTTCAAACAGTAGCCACTCACTCACTCTTACCTACTCTTGGTAATATCCCTTGGAAATACAACTGTCCCTGAATATATATTATCAGGTCCACTTCCAAAATTGGCCCCAGTTCATCCTCTAACAAACAAAGACTAGTGAGGTGAACGCCGAATCAGGTGTTTTATTTTTTCCCTGGATGAACAAAAAGTCACCGCGAATAGTTGGCGTAGGAACGTGCTCTTGGGGTTCACAGTTAAAAGAGGAAAATACTTCCAGTATTGGGAAACATCTGGTTGCAAAAAAAAAAAATGTTACAAATGATTATAATGATAATCCTATCGGACAACTCTATGTAAGAGCACCGATTCTGCACAGCGTAAAATCTGGATAAATCCGCTTGAATACGACTTTCAGAAGTCGGGAACAATAATGTTATTTTGTACACCCCAGTGGGCTGGTAAAATTGGAAAAAGTATCTGGGTTTTGTAAGTCCAGTTAAACCTATAAGTTAAAATGTTTCTCATGTATCTTTGGCGAATACTCGCTCACAAATGAAATTGGCGACGCACAAGCCAAGAAAAAGAGACAATCTTAACCAATCAGAAAAAGACCACTGGACGCCCTTTTGATCAGGTCTGCGAAGAACACAAGAAACAAGATATATATATAAATTATGCTAATCCTATATCTACACACACAGACGGGTACAAGACGATCTCTTCTCCACTCCGTCAGTCCTGATTAAGTTTAGAAGGCACACGGTGTTTTCTTTTATGTCTACGCAGTCAGCCTTCACTAGCGCTGAGTTTAGGTTGGATGGAGTTATGCAACTCTCCCGCCCTTGCTTGCGCCGGCAGTCAGCGTACAATGTTAATTATTATTTAATTATCCATATGCGCACTTACACAAAGTATCGCCTGTCGTTATTAGCTATTAAATTTGTCGGCGTCTGTTAGTCATCGTATGGTATTAAATAATAGGCACTTATAATAAATACACAAAATGAAATATAGCGTGAATTCTTTACTAATACTATCAGACGTGTTATCCTATAAGTCCAGTCAGCTAAAACCATCTCTTCTCGTGTGAGAAAGCGTGTGGCGAAAATTAACAGTTTAATTTAGCCTCTGGTATGAAATCGCTACGCGTTATTTTATTTCACTAGGTTTTAACAGCGAGAAAAATCTAAGTGAATTATAATGGTAAAAGCTAACACTTTAAAAACCCACATCTGCACTATTTCCTAACAGAAAATCAGAATGAAAAATCCCCACGAATGCTAATAACACATTTTCAACAATAAAGGTTCTAAAATTGCGTGCTTAGAGTATTCAAAAATTCTGAGTTTCAACTGATAGCAGGTTTAAGAAAACACAGTTTATATATCATTTTATTTCTCTGATCTATAAATGTTGTTAATTTTCGCGCTACTGTGTGTAAAGAGAATCAGAAACAGAGTACAAGATAAAGGCTTACGGCCGGCCTTCCGTCTAGGTTTCAACCGTCATCAAAAGACTTACTGTTCTCTAACGGGTTTCTCTGTAAGAATGCCCGCTTCTGAAGATCAAAGAGCCCAGGGGTTTCTAGCTTCCCCTGAGTACGAACTTTAAAGGGTCTGTGTTTTTGTCTCTCTCACGCTGCTTGCTCATCTGAGAAGTATTGTGATTGACAGATGAGCTTCGCGTAAGTGGACGAGGTAAACACAGCCTGATTTGCTTCCCTGTTATGACTGACTGGTCACGCAGTTTGTAAACATTGCGTTAGCTCGTGTTAAACAAAGTGACGGGACAAGAGAGTAAGCTTGTGTAAATAAAGACAGACTGTATAATGCAGGTTTTTAGCTAGCAAATCAGAGGGCAGCTATTAGGTGGCACTAAGCTGTCGTATTACTGTAGACTCTTTTTCCATTGTACGTCACAAATATATATGTACATAATAACACATTACATTTTCTTCATGTCTTTAATACATTCCTTTATTATATGACAACGTTATCAGAAACATATCTTAGACAATTGTCGCTCTTCTAAAACAACAACCAGTACTTTTTTAAATTCATCAACTCATATTCACTTCCTCGTCATCTCCACTTTCTGTCATGCCTAAATTCTGCATCTTTGCTCTCAGTTGTCCATATGAGACAACTGCCAACTTTGATTAATTTTTTCTTACGAACTCTGCAATAATTAAAAAAAACAACATTTACAAACAGTATCCTCCACCATACGCAACGATCTTTACCATATGTCTGTAGGTTGTGGTCCGACCATTTGGTGCACACAGTACTTTCAACAGCCAATTTATCTTACAAGGCTTGGAAGGATATCTTAACTGTCACGGAATGTTTTACAGCTACCATGACATGGATACTCCGTCAGTGACAGAACTTTACATCAGATCAGTAAACTGTGGGCGTCACTTCGTGAAAATCACGCCACATGGTATAACGTATCGAAATGCATCTTGGGAAGCAACCTTAGTCGACTGTCATTTTTCAAGCCTGAGCTTTCACCGATTTTTTAAGGTGTTTGCTACTTTTCTTTGTAGCACGCCCCTTTCAACCATCTACCATATACATGGAGCTGTTGGTTATATCAGGAAGGGTTTCATTTATTGTAATATGTTTTTGTTTGTATTTATATTATACTATATTATCTCTAGTAGGTATTTTTCCTTTTGTAGTTATAGTTCAATATGGTTTTCTTATCCAAAATATGATATTGTCTAAACTGGTATGTTTTTAATTTTCACTTTTTCACTGGAGAGTTATTTGGTCAATCTGCATTTATCTGGGAAGGGGGGGGGGGGGGGGGGGGGGGGGGGGTCTGTCAACAGTGTAGACTACTGGCTCGCATCCTTATTTATTTATATTTTATATGTTAGCTTTTGTTTTTGTAATATAGTGTTTTATTAACTTTTGTATTTCTGATGGGGTCTTAGTGCCTATGAGATTTTCTACACTCATTTCTACCTTGTGGTTACTACAGTATGTCTTAATGTTTTGCCTCTGCTGGTCATATTTTTTGCAGTCCACCAGAAAGTGTCTAATTGTGTTTGGTTATTGACACTCTTCGCATGTGAGTTCCTCAATCATGAAATATCCAGTTCCAAGCTTGAGCTTCAGCAATTTTTTATTAATTGGTATTTTTAGTTCATCTTGTAATTGACATGTTTTGCTTCTTTTTTTTTTAAATAATTTTATATGAGTGTCTTGCTTTTTTTACTTTGGTCCCATACTATTATCCACTCCTTAGTTATTGCTTGAGCAATTAAGCTCTTAATTTCAAACGTCCCTAAGCCTACTTCAGTTTGGTTATAACTAGTTCTCCCCCTTTGGCTTCTTTGTCTGCAAGCTCATATCCTGCTATCCCAACATGTGCTGGTATCCATGTTAGTGTGACACCGCATCCTGCAGTGTGTAGATATGTATTGACCTGTAGTATTTCCTTTATAATGTCTGGCCTGCTACATACATTTCTGTTTCTGATAGCTAGTACTGATGAAAGGGAATCTGTGAGAATGGTCGCTTTATTTGGTGGGTTTTCTGCCACTATTTCTAAAGCTTTTAGGATTGCCACTAATTCTGCTGTAAAGATGGATGTATATCTCTTGACCAACTGGACAGACATTTTACCATTCAGTTATATGGTTAGTCGTGATGTAGTTTGCAGAGGGTATACTATTTCCCTAATGCTGGGCGGCGACCTCTTGTAAGGTAGATATGGTAATCAGAGTATTAATCTTGCGAAATTAGCAGCTGTGGTTGTTGTTGCATGCTCGATGTTGCGAGCTGTGAGTATTTCTGACATATGGCATGATTAGAGTTTTGCCTGTTGTACAGGCTTGATTATTATTGAAGCATTTATTCTTAAGATCACTCACGCCATATTCTGGCCATGTTGTAAAATGTTAATAAAAGGGATAGTAACTAGATATGTTTGCCTTCATCTTATGAAACCTGATACTCCTATGTAGTCCCCTTGTACTAGACGAGTCTATTTGTCTGTCTTGTCTCTTGTAAACCAACATCGGGAGCACTTAATGTGGTAACTTATTTTTCGTCCACTTTATTGTGTCATTTTAAAAAATACGAATCCTCGTCTGTTTAGTCCAGGGTTTCTTAACCTGTGTTCCACGGAATGGATTCCAGGGCCTCCGTGCATAAAGCCTAAGATTTAAAATGTAAAATGTTTCATTATGCTTTTACGTACATTTTTTTTAAACCAGGAAGAGGTATATAGCTTTTATCTGACAGTATAAGTGGTTGTGGCGTTTCACTTTCTCACGAACTCTTTCTTTGTTTATAATTGTATACTTCTTCACACATTCATCTATTGTCCCTAGAAATGAAACTATTATTTCTTCAGAATTCCTTTCGGTCTTTTAATGAGAAGCTTTTATTCTTCAAGTCTTCTTTCCATAAGCACTCTCTACCCCCCGCGATTTCTCACGACTCAATGGAGATAAATTATTCACTCTATCTCTGGGGACATTTCATTCAGATTGCCTTGTTTATTCCAGGTACGCCCAACGATGGTACCTGGGGGAATGTGACAGAGTATGTAAATATATTTACATGTATCAACACGTTTTTGCTTCCACATGTTTCCTACCTCTCTTTGCTTTTTAATATCCACGTTTCTTTAACGCAGAAGACATGCGCTTCGATATCTGTCAAACTCATATTGTAGCCACGCCTATTTTCTTGTTCTCTGTCTTACAGGCACTAGTAATGTTTACCAACAGACCTATTAGTTAGTCCTGAGCCGTTAACTGTATTTATCACGCGAACGATTGGGCAATCGCTGAAATATTGACAGATCAGAGAATGAGTCGTCTAATTTTAAAATCAAGGGGGATAAGTTAAGACGTACTTTTTCGGTAATTACTTTGGTCAGGGGGAATTAATCTGAGGAAAGGGGAGATAATCAACAGTTATCCCCCCCCCCACACATCCGTTTGTTCGGAACGTAATTAGCTACAGCGAGAGATGTCAAATCAAAGCACGTCCGTTCTCTAGTGGCGATTCTGCGGTCGGCATGAGTGTAAAAATAAGCTTTCATTCAGCATTCGACCGAAGAATTCCCCAAAATCTAAGCGAAGGCGTGAAATATAGCAAGTGCCAGCGAATTTCTACCTAATTCATATATATACTCCAGCTTTAAAATCATTTTTATCTAGTAGCCGCAGAATTCCAGAACCATCTAGCTCCGAATCTTAGACCATTGTTATAGTGGATTTCTTAGTGTTTCGATTGGAGATTAGTTTCTTTTTTCTGTGTTGCGGTAATTATATTTACTAGTATTTTTGAGTGATTTAATTGTTAAGTTCGTCATTATATTTCACTAGGATTTACTGTGTTAAATTAGGTAGCAGATTAAATATATATAGCTAATATTTTCCAGCTGTAACATAAATTTAATTAATTGCTAGTAACCAGAAAGAGATATTTTAATTGACGAGTAAATGCACTAGGCAAGGTATACCGACGACATATATATTTATCTTCTATCCATCATGTGTCAATTTTGTAAATGACTAGAATTTATTTCACGGGTTAATAAAGCCGATAAATAAGCTTCTCATGTGTGTTTCTAATCAAATCTTATAACCGAATGGATAATAAATTATAACGTTGCGCGCGTTAGGATAGATACTGATATTGTGATTAAATGTTTGTATTTTTCTTCCTAAAATATAGTACGGTTCACAAACCTAAAACTACCAGCGGTCTAAGCCTACGCCTAAACCTGAAAATGAGAATAACGGATCTAAGTCCAACAGTACAAAAAGAACATTCTTATATAAATATCGGGTCTTCAAGGTTGACCTGTTTGGCCTCTTGTTTACACCCAGAAAGAGACAGAGTACCAACAGAAAGAATTAAGAATAAATTGTAACTGGACCTATAGCTATCCAGTTTTCTTTTTTCCAATTTCATATACATTCAGCCCATTGTGGCGAAATAATCAAACATTTCCCGACCATCGACCATTTGTGGTGTGACAAGGAATTTTATACTGAGAGAAGTTACATACCTCACATTCCTTTATGTAATGGAATCCCAAGATACTGAAACCGTGAGCACTGTTAACTTTCTTACCTGGACTAATTAATGTGACATAAACAGAAATCCTAATAACAGTAACGAAGTTAACGTTCCCCGAAGAAGAGGATTTAATCAGTCTTTGAGGAGCTGGGGTTTATTTCGCCAAAATAACACTGGATTTGCTGTGTGTATCCTAAAGATTGTTCCAGACGTTGCTAATCAACAACTAGGTAAGAACGAATGAACGTGGCCACGGGTTGTCTGGAGAGAGAGAAAGAAGGAATGAGTAATTCTTTTTAACGTATAAGCTTTGTAATCACTTTGTTTTGCTTTTCTTTTAGTTTGCTAGTTGTTAATTTTCTCGGGTCCTATCTGTTAAGGAACTTATCCTTCTGGCTCCGGTATGTCGAATGATGTCTAGGGATATTGTATTAATGTTCTGAAATGTAGTCACCAAAATTCTGGCCACAGTTTTTCTATTCGTAATCAAACTGTTCTTTGTGTTCTCAGTCTTTTCATCTGACTAACTGTCATCAAATATTAACTGGTTATATCTCTACAAACCCCTGCTTCCAACTGGAAATCATTTCTCGAAAACTTCTGTGTTTAAACGACTTTCACTTTATTCAACACAGGAACTTATATGAGCGACACATTGCTCTTAATATAATTTGACAGTTTCATTTAAATCATCGATTCTGGCATTTCATAAATTATTTCTGCATAAGTCCATGCTTCTTCAAAATTCTTTAGGCTATCAAGACTTATCTTTCTTTTAGTGCTTCCATAGCATAATTATTATTTCCTTCATATATTTTATTCTTAGGAATTCCACTGGACATATTTTGTCTTCCTTCCATATCTCTTACATAGTATTTCACTTCGGTGCCTTCCTGCACATCTTCTTTTAGTCGGCAATCATACATATTTTCTTTGGGCATCCATACCCTTCCATGACGGTTACGATACCCTTGATCTGTTCAAATATCTCTGGTGGCTATACTAGCCTAAATCTTACCCGAATCTCCTAACTCCTGACGAGATGGGTTTATCCCCAATTGAATTAGAATCACACCAGATATCTGCTTGAAATCTACATCTAATATAAACACTTTGAGAGTAGAATCAACTACACTGCTATAAGTGGACCTTGCCACACAAGCCGACGATTTGGAATCCTGTCACTATGTCTTCTACGTCATTTTACGCTACTTCGTAGTCATAGTTAATGTTCGCATTTATTTTGTGTTTGGTGAGTGTACAACATGGTGCAAAGCGATCTCTCTCGAACTCCACTTTAACATAATCGCTATGCCCCATGATGTGCACTCAACATTACCCCCTCGTCCCGCGAGCGTTTACCTCGGGTGGACACTGAATAGAATATTAAGTAAACACTAATTAATCCCGATCAAAACCGATTAATTTCGATTGAGAACGATTAATTTCGATTAAAGACCGATTAATTGCGATCAAACCCAATCAATTTCGATTAAATAATTGAAAGTGCAAATAAAATGTCACTAAAAGTTATAAATGATGAAAATAAATACACTAATTATTGTCTATAAAGTTTGTCTCACTTTCCTGAAATAGAATTCAGTATGTCAATATGTATACTATCCCATGGTTTATATGCGAGTGAGTCTGTATGTTTTCACTGTTAATGCAATAGAACCTCTGCACATGCTGTACAGTATAGTAAATGTCAACATTCGGAATAATGTCACTATTCCAGTTCATTTAGGTTATATTCATAGGAACCATGGAATATTAAGTCAACTATTTAAATGTCCACTGCTGTATAGTAACTAGTCAGCGTGAATAGTCATAACACTTTTGTATTTGTAATTGTCATGAAATATTCTAATCCACATATATAAATTATTAGGTAAATATGAAGCCTAACAAATAAAATTAATAAAGAGAAGAGCAATGGTAAAATAACAGTGCTGTCACAAAGAATGTACTCGAAATCCCCTTGTTTTCTGCTTCGTCTGCAAATTGTAACGCTTTCACGTTGATAGTAAAAGCTTACTGTATTATACCCGCTTTCTTCAATGAAACGTGTGCTGCATTTCTAAGAAAAACATTGAGACGTACTGCGTAATGACCTAAATTAATCCTAACATTAATTATATTACGTTACCAAAACGAACGAACAGATGGACAAAAGGATAGCGAGAGGGGAGGGCTGAAAATCAGGAACGCATGCAACACGCGACGCGCGATATACAAATGCTGGCATCACGCGTGTAAGTCTACAAGCACTAACTTTTTCAGACGGACAGTGATAAAATACACTACCCTTTCCCAGAGTTAGGTTTATAAATCATAACAAACTCTTATTAGAAAAGACAACATTAGATGGGTTTACGTTTGAACACATAACAGTACCCAGACAGCACATCTTCGAAACAGGAGGTAGAAGAAATTGCATATTTTGAACGCAGCCACGTAGCTCCTTTAAATTAGTATTTTTGGGTTCCTTAGGGCTTGCTGACAAATAATATGTAAAACGTTACGCAAATAGTCCAGGAATTAATAAATTATACCCAAAATAAAATATTGGGGGTGCCTGACAGCATAAAATCATTTCTGCTCATAAGATTTTTTTTTAACGTGTTTGAAAAAAATTTACGTTACAGAAATAGCCTACCATGTAAACTTCAAATTGATTGGAGCGCAACAAATGAAAGCCTAACCACGATTGGTCGGGCTATAAATACTATCTTGGTTGTTAGGGGAGACGGGAAAAGATAACATTTTTTCAAACACTTGTCGAAACGTGGCTCATTGGCCAGTCTCGCTGATATACACACTTGGGAGCGTTAGTTCGAAACCACTTGTTTAAATACACTTGATAAAGCATCAGTGCGTTGAAGCCAGCTTATATTTGGCTCAATAAAAGCCTGGAAGATAAGCAGATGGAAATTTGTGCCAGTTTGTGCCAGAATTCATTGCTAATCAACGTATCTGTGTGTATTCGTATGAATTGTGGTAAGCTTGAACCATTTAATATCTTTTAATGAAAATTGAATGTGAATTGTTGATTTATGCCTGTATATATATGTGTAGTTCAGTGGCAAACGTGAGGTAAAGCCTAAAATGCTCCAGCCTGAACAGAGGGTGTCGGAGAGAAGTAAAACGGCATGGAATGGCCAAACAGTACACTGACACCTGGATGATTGACTAGAAAGAAATAATGCTGGAAGTGCAGAGGCGTAGTAACCATTAAGAAGGGTAATACTGGAATAAAGTATTTCAAATGAAGCTGACTGTTGGCCTAACGCTCTGAACGCAATGTTTGTGCTGTATTGTGATCAGTGTAAAAGAGAATATAAATTAGTTATGAAGTAGAAGGTACATCCTTCTTGATTTCAGGGACAGTGGTCTTGATGGTACTGAGCAGCATCTGGTCAGAGATTTGCTGAATCCAGAGTCGGACAGCATACTCCTTGGTCTTTTTAGCTATCAGTGAGGTGTCTCCTGAGCCCAGAGGAGAATTCGAGCAGAGGAGTCCTTTCCTGCCGCCATCACTCAAGATAAGCAGAGTTGGCCAGCTGAGCTCAACATTATGTCCCCTCATCTTGAAATAACTTTATAAAAATAATATTAAGAGGGGAATTTACTTGTCTTAAAATCAGGAACTGTGAACATCTCCAATACTGGTCCCTAAAGACAAACTATTGAAGTCATGATGACAAATACCAACAGAGCTTGAACAAAACAAAACCAGTATTACCTCATTTTACTACTACACAACTGACACACATAGAACATTTGTAATAATATATGTCACTACAATATTCATATTAAATACATTCTGTACATAACTTGTAATTTAAATTGATTGTGATTCCTGATTCCCTTGTAGTTGAATCAGGACACATATTCATTCATGCCAGTAATGAATACATATTGTTATTTGAAAGTTATCAGTGCCTCCTTTAAGATATTCTCATAGAGTGTTATATGTATGTGAGTGTCACAGTGTTGTCAAGAGTAGTGGATTACATTAAATTGTTTATTTGTCTGTTGTTGTGACTTACACTTCATCATACACATACCCTAGACACATAACGTAGCATCACACTATTCCAGAATAATTCTGACTGAGATATATAGATATGTGGTAGCAAGTAAGGTTATCTATAATACACTACTCTTAATAGATATAGATACCTTCACAGCTGATCTCAGTCAGTACACTAAGTTCCCTATAAGTATTTATAACATCCCACTTCACCACATATATTGGGGTCTCGCTCTTGGGATTTTGAATCTTTAACTATTAAAAATATTGGGGGTAATTCACTTCAGGGAATATAAGAATTAAAAGGTATCCTTGGGTGGAATTAAATAAGGTTGAGCTCACGGTGCCTGTGTTGTCCATTAGATATATAGTTAGAAATTGAATTGTTGGGTAGACATTATAAAAATTTACCTGATAGACAATGGCGGACCTGGCCAAATTTCGATCTGCTGCGGTTCAGACTGCAAAAGAGTTAGGATTAGATGGGCAAGTTATGGTTGCCTATGTCACAACGGAATGTGACAAATTTATGAACGCGAAGAAAGAAGATTAGAAAAAGAAGCCGAAAGAAGGTTAGAGGCTGAAAGGGAAATTAAGAAGTTACAATTTGAAGCTGAGGCTGAGACTAAGAGGTTGCAAGCTGAGGCTGAGACTAAGAGGTTGCAGATTGAGGCTGACAAAGAGGCTAAGAAATTGGAAGCAGAAAGAGAAGACAAAAGATTAGCTGCAGAAAGAGAAGAGAGGAAATTAGCTGCAGAGAGGGAAGCAGAAAAGGAGGAGAAAAGATTACAAAGGGAACATGAATTACGACTAAGGGAGTTTGAGTTTCAAGGCCATGCTCCTGAAAATGGTGCCAGTCCCTTTGCCTCTGATGCTACGGTTACTCAAGGAGCCTCAACCTCAGCTATGAATTTTCATTTAGATCATTTTGTTGAGAAAGACGATGATATTGAGAGCTATATAAATAGGTACGAACTATTAGCTACCACGTATGGGTTAGAGAGAGAAAGGTGGAGCTTAAAGTTATCTCAGGGACTTCGTGGGGCAGCTTATGAAGTTTTTGCAAAAATGAGCAGAGGTGATCAGGAAAATTATGACATGCTAAAGCAGGCTCTTTTGTTAAGGTATGAAAAGAATGCAGAATTCTATAGAAAAAAATTTAGGAATGCTAAACTACTGTCAGGTGAAACCTATCACCAGTTCTCTGCACGAATAGAGACATACTTGGAGAAATGGACTTCTCTGGGGAAAACCCAAGATCTTAAGGAAATGGTCCTTATAGAGCAACTAAGAGAGTCCATGGCTCCAGACCTGAGAAAGTTTCTCATGGAACAAGGTGCAGAGAGGCTGGATGAGTTGCTAAATGTTGCTGAAAGGTATCAAGCAGCTCAAGCAGAGGTAACAGGTAATAAAAAGAAACAGGTGGACAACTTTAGGGCACCACAGAACTTTAATAAATTTGATCCTAGGGATCAAAATAAAGGTAAGCACCAATTTGATAGGCCACGGTATGACAATAAAAATAAATTCCCACAATTCGATGAAAGGAAATATGATGAAAGAAAATCTTTCAACCAAGGAAAAAGGTGGTGTAAAAAATTGTCAGATGGACAATCATGACACTGACCGTTGCAGAAGGAAACCTGTGTATATGGCAACCCTTCAGGTCAGGTCGACCTCAAGACAGGAGGAGGATATTATGTTAGATACCACTCCAGAAGAGATGAGGAAGGCACAGGCTGGGGATAAAACACTCAAGCCTTGTTTCAGAAAATTGTCAACTTGTCATACAACTCCAGGCAAGGGAGATTTTTACATGAAAAACAAGTTGATGTATAGGAAGACTGGAGCTAGATCCAATGGTCACGGACAGCTGGTTCTTCCAAAAAGATATAGGACAGAATTAATAAGGAGCCTACATGTGAAACCAGATGGGGACCATGAGAAGATAGGTACCATCATTCAAAAGGTGGCTCACAATTATTATTGGCCCAAAGCAAGATGGGACATTGAGAATTTTGTAGAAAGGTGTAGCATAGCACATGAGGGAACACCCACAAGTGGGAACATGGATCAGGACCTGGACACGCCATGGGGCAAAATCAGGCCTGACAATAAAAGGAAAAATAAATTTGATAAAGTGGACCAAATGGAATGGGAAGCCCCTTTTCACGGACAAGCTTCACTTAACTGTTTTACAATGGCCACTATGCGGAGAGTGCAAAAAGATGTCTTACCCCAGGATAAGCCGACAATCCCTCAATCGGACTTAAACAAACTGGAGGAAGAGGATGTAGAGAGGAAATCTCTCATCAAGAATTTTAAGAGGGGAGACAGCCCCAAAAGAAAAATTGGTAGCGGTCGTTTTGTGAATGATAATTCTGGGAGGAAAAATCATCACTATAAAGCTTCAAGTGGAAGAGACCATACCGGTGCATGGACAAATAGGTCCACACAATTAAAGGTCCATATGTAGCTTTGTTAAGAACGTGGACTGATGAAAAGGCAGAGGAAAACATTACATCTTCATACCAATATGTGAATGAGCTGACCACTCGGTTGAAAACTGGCTGGAAACTTGCCAATGAAAATTTGAAACAAGCCAGGAAGAAACATGCTGCCTATTATAACAGGAAGGCGAAAGACAGAAATTTGGCTGTGGGAGAGAAGGTACTGCTTCTTTTGCCCGGGAGTCAGAATAAGTTACAAATTGGATGGCAGGGTCCATATACAGTTCTAGAGAAGGTGTCTAGAACAAATTATAAGATAGATAAGAAGGGGAAAGAAAAAATCTATCATGTGATCTCCTGAAGAAATATTTGGAAAGAGAACATCAGGAAGAGACACACTTGTTGACCTTGTCCATCGCCATGGAGATGAAAAAGGAACCACTTTCATCATTTGAATATCCATTACACCCCTGTGAGACAGCAGCACAGGTGAAAATCAGTACACATTTAACGAAAACTCAGAAAGAGAGAGTGCAACAGGTTCTAAATAATCATGCAGAGGTGTTAACAGACCGACCAGGGCATACAAACCTATTGGAATATGATATGAAACTCATAGACTCCACACCTGTCTGTATGAAACCATATTCGATTCCGTTTGCTAAGGAAAAAGCTTTGAAGGAAGAGATAGACTATCTATTGAAGGAAGGAATTATTTCGCACAGTGAGTCTTCGTATAGTTCCGGTGTTGTACTCTTAAGGAAGCCCTCTGGAGAACATAGACTCTGTATAGATTACAGGAGACTGAATGCTATTACAGAAGGACAGGTGGATCCATTGCCGGATACAAATCAGCTGTTTGCCAGGCTAAATAAAGCTAAATATTTCTCAAAAGTGGATCTGAGTAAAGGATACTATCAGATTCCAGTAAAGCCTGAGGTTAGACCATACCTAGCTTTTAGTACCTCAGAAGGACACTATGAGTGTAATAGATTGCCATTTGGATTGAAGAATGCGCCTAGTGTCTTCTCTAGAATGATGAGAAAATTATTGGATCCTCTGAATAATCCCTGTATAACAAATTTTATGGATGATATCCTTATAGCAACAGAAACATTTGAGGAACACATTGACTCTCTGAACATGCTGTTTGATCGACTTAGGGAGGCAAATTTAACAGCCCGACCAACCAAATGTTGCGTTGGATGTAAAGAATTGGAATTTTTGGGACACACAGTTTATCAGGGAAACATGACCCCTGACCCAAAGAACTTAGAGAAACTACAGAAAGCCCCGAGACCACAAACCAAGAAGGACGTGAGATCCTTTGTCTCATTATGTGGTTTCTACCAGAAGTATATCAAAAACTTTAATTCCATATGTGCACCGTTAACTGAATTGACACGTAAAGGACATCCAGATCGCATTACATGGACACCACAATGTGAAATGACTTACCAAGAATTGAAGGAAAAGCTCACAAGTAAACCCATTTTGAAATTACCTGACTTAAGTCAAGAATTCATAGTAAGGACGGATGCAAGTAATATTGGGTTAGGTGCAACTCTACTACAGAAATCAGATGCATTGGATGGGGAATTAAGCCCAGTGGCATATGCTAGCAGAAAGTTGAATAAAGCTGAAATCAACTACTCAACTAGCGAAAAAGAATGTCTTGCAGTAATATGGGCAATAAAGAAATTCAATATTTATTTATATGGGAAGGCATTTAAGTTGCAAACTGACCACAAACCTTTATCGTTTTTAGCACAGGCTAAGCATGAGAACTCTAGGTTACTCCGATGGTCTTTGCTTCTGGCTCCATATAATTTTAGCATGAATATATATCTGGAAAAACCAATCTGGGAGCGGATTTTTTAAGCCGCCATCCGTGTGATGAGAATCACCGTAAACCCCAGAAATAATAATAAATTTTCTATGGGTATATAATGGGAAAATGGAAAGGGGGACTGGATTTCGCAGATGATGTAGCATTCTTAAGTTCAACACCAAGACAATCCCAAGAAGCAATAAATAATTTGTGTCTCTCTCGGTTAAAATTGGTCTCCAAATAAATGCCTCTAAAACTAAAGCTATGAACTTTTCTAACGAGACCTTTGATATCATCTTGAACGGGGAAAAACTACAGAAAGTTGAAAGTTTCAATTATTTAGGCAGTAAATGACTCAGGATGGTGACACAACAAGAGAAATCCATACTAGAATTGCTTTGGCAGCTAGCGCCTTCAATAGATTATCTAACATTTGGAAATTACGATCATTGAATATACCTTACCAAGCTTTACTGTTTAATTCAAATGTTATCTCAGTGTTAACATACGGCTGTGAGAGTTGGAAAATAACAAAATCATTGGAGAACAAGCTGAATACATTCGAGAACAAATGTCTTAGAAAACTCATGAACATCAGTTGGAAAGAATTCAAGACTAATCGACAAAAAAGAGAAGACTCTAGGCAGAAATATGTCTCAGACTATATAAGGAAAAGACGATGGTCATATATCGGTCATGTCCTACGAATGCAAAACAACAGAATACCACTACAGGCGCTCACTTGGGTTCCTGAGGGTAAGCGGAAAAAAGGAAGACCAAAAGAAACACTCAGAAGAACAATAATAAGAGAAGGAAGAACGTTGGGCCTAAATAATGTGCAAGAGCTAAGAGGAGTGGCGTCACAACGAACAACCTGGAGAGCACTGGTTTCTGCCTTATGCGCCGTGTTTGGCGCTTAAAGAATTTATTATTATTATTATTTATATAGAATAAAGGACTGACATATAATGTCTGTTTTAAGAGGGGAGGTGTCATGAAATATTCTAATCCACATATATAAATTATTAGGTAAATATGAAGCCTAACAAATAAAATTAATAAAGAGAAGAGCAATGGTAAAATAACAGTGCTGTCACAAAGAATGTACTCGAAATCCCCCTTGTTTTCTGCTTCGTCTGCAAATTGTAACGCTTTCACGTTGATAGTAAAAGCTTACTGTATTATACCCGCTTTCTTCAATGAAACGTGTGCTGCATTTCTAAGAAAAACATTGAGACGTACTGCGTAATGACCTAAATTAATCCTAACATTAATTATATTACGTTACCAAAACGAACGAACAGATGGACAAAAGGATAGCGAGAGGGGAGGGCTGAAAATCAGGAACGCATGCAACACGCGACGCGCGATATACAAATGCTGCCATCACGCGTGTAAGTCTACATGCACTAATTTTTTTTCAGACGGACAGTGATAAAATACACTACCCTTTCCAAGAGTTAGGTTTATAAATCATAACAGACTCTTATTAGAAAAGACAACATTAGATGGGTTTACGTTTGAACACATAACAGTACCCAGACAGCACATCTTCGAAACAGGAGGTAGAAGAAATTGCATATTTTGAACGCAGCCACGTAGCTCCTTTAAATTAGTATTTTTGGGTTCCTTAGGGCTTGCTGACAAATAATATGTAAAACGTTACGCAAATAGTCCAGGAATTAATAAATTATACCCAAAATAAAATATTGGGGGTGCCTGACAGCATAAAATCATTTCTGCTCATAAGATTTTTTTTTAACGTGTTTGAAAAAAATTTACGTTACAGAAATAGCCTACCATGTAAACTTCAATTTGATTGGAGCGCAACAAATGAAAGCCTAACCACGATTGGTCGGGCTATAAATACTATCTTGGTTGTTAGGGGAGACGGGAAAAGATAACATTTTTTCAAACACTTGTCGAAACGTGGCTCATTGGCCAGTCTCGCTGATATACACACTTGGGAGCGTTAGTTCGAAACCACTTGTTTAAATACACTTGATAAAGCATCAGTGCGTTGAAGCCAGCTTATATTTGGCTCAATAAAAGCCTGGAAGATAAGCAGATGGAAATTTGTGCCAGTTTGTGCCAGAATTCATTGCTAATCAACGTATCTGTGTGTATTCGTATGAATTGTGGTAAGCTTGAACCATTTAATATCTTTTAATGAAAATTGAATGTGAATTGTTGATTTATGCCTGTATATATATGTGTAGTTCAGTGGCAAACGTGAGGTAAAGCCTAAAATGCTCCAGCCTGAACAGAGGGTGTCGGAGAGAAGTAAAACGGCATGGAATGGCCAAACAGTACACTGACACCTGGATGATTGACTAGAAAGAAATAATGCTGGAAGTGCAGAGGCGTAGTAACCATTAAGAAGGGTAATACTGGAATAAAGTATTTCAAATGAAGCTGACTGTTGGCCTAACGCTCTGAACGCAATGTTTGTGCTGTATTGTGATCAGTGTAAAAGAGAATATAAATTAGTTATGAAGTAGAAGGTACATCCTTCTTGATTTCAGGGACAGTGGTCTTGATGGTACTGAGCAGCATCTGGTCAGAGATTTGCTGAATCCAGAGTCGGACAGCATACTCCTTGGTCTTTTTAGCTATCAGTGAGGTGTCTCCTGAGCCCAGAGGAGAATTCGAGCAGAGGAGTCCTTTCCTGCCGCCATCACTCAAGATAAGCAGAGTTGGCCAGCTGAGCTCAACATTATGTCCCCTCATCTTGAAATAACTTTATAAAAATCAACATTAAGAGGGGAATTTACTTGTCTTAAAATCAGGAACTGTGAACATCTCCAATACTGGTCCCTAAAGACAAACTATTGAAGTCATGATGACAAATACCAACAGAGCTTGAACAAAACAAAACCAGTATTACCTCATTTTACTACTACACAACTGACACACATAGAACATTTGTAATAATATATGTCACTACAATATTCATATTAAATACATTCTGTACATAACTTGTAATTTAAATTGATTGTGATTCCTGATTCCCTTGTAGTTGAATCAGGACACATATTCATTCATGCCAGTAATGAATACATATTGTTATTTGAAAGTTATCAGTGCCTCCTTTAAGATATTCTCATAGAGTGTTATATGTATGTGAGTGTCACAGTGTTGTCAAGAGTAGTGGATTACATTAAATTGTTTATCTGTCTGTTGTTGTGACTTACACTTCATCATACACATACCCTAGACACATAAAGTAGCATCACACTATTCCAGAATAAGCTTGGAGATCGACCAAACAATGGCAATTAACTCCCGCTCGCCAGCTGCGTAGCGTTGTTCTGCTGGTAGAAGTTTCCTGCTGATATAGACACATTAATGAAGCCTGTCGTCCCAACGTTGCATCAAACAGCCACCTATGCCTGTCTCCGAAGCGTCCGTTCTGAGAAAAAAGATTTTTCGAGCATCAGGAATCGATAGAATAGGATGCTTTGAAAATGCAGACTTTATCATATTCAACGAACGATTAGCATTATCCGACCACTGAGTTTTTAATGGAGCACCCTTGCACGTCAAGGCAGACAATGGTGCAGATAGGGAAGCAAAGTTTGGTATAAATTTGTGATAGTAGTTGATTTAACCTAATAAACTTCTCACTTCTTTTTTTTTGATGAGGGGATTTTGATATCCAGGATGCGTTTAACTGTTTTTTAATCTGGACATAACTTATTTTGACTAATACGATGTCCCAAAAAAATATCTCCCTGAAACCGATTTGAACTTTTGATGGACGTACTGTCTTACCATGTGATCGTAAGAGATGTAATAACGAGGTTAAGCCTTGAACATGTTCGTTCCACGATGAGTGAAATAAACAAATATCATCGATGTAGGTAATGATGTCCTGTCTGTTGCCTAGTAAGAGGCGCATCATGCGTACGAATGTCGCAGGTGCGTTGACTAGACCAAAGCACATAAAATTCCACTGAAATAAACCAAGTGGTGTCGTAAAGGCTTTTAATGGCTTTGATTCTTCTGATAACGGGATTTGCCAGTATCCCTTAGATAAGTCCAATTTGCTAAAATATGTTGCCTGTGATAGCTGAGGCAAAAGATCTTCTAAGATTGGCATTGGTTCCCCATCAGTAACGGCTATACTGTTTAATTTTCTAAAGTCAATACAAATTCTTAATGATGTATCTTGTTTCTTCACCAATACCATGGGAAAAGCATATGGTGACGAAGAGGGTTCTATTATACCCATGTTGAGCATTTCCTTAATTTCTTTCTCTACATGCTCTTTATAATGAATAGGAATTGGATATGGTCGTAATTTAATTGGTTTATGATTGGTAATGATGATGTTATGTGTAATCAAATTAGTACGACCAGGTAATTCCGTTAATACATCATGAAAAGATCTAAGAATGTCTCTGACTTGTTCTTGTGAAGAAGGATGAAGCGATTGGGAAATGGAAATATTTTTCCAAGATTCAACTGATTTTAGTGAAGGTAAAGTAAACTTCAAAGGAATAGATGAAACAGTGTCCTCTGCATGGACCACTGCAAAAGATGAAGAAATAGTCTCATCATCAATACTGTTCCAAATGTCCTGTAATTCAGGAGGACGTTGAGTATATGCCTTTAACATATTTGCATGATATGTTTTGCATTTTCCCCTGATGTTTATAGCATAATCGACATCAGTTATTTTTTTGTTTATTGTGTATGGCACTTGCCAGGAAATTAGCAGTTTATTTTCTTTTGCAGGAAGCAGTAAAAGAACTTCATCACCTGGTGAAAATTTTCTTAGCTTTCGAAATTGGTTGTGAAGCAAACTCGATCTCTGGGTGGAGTTTTGAATTGATTGTACTGCGACCTTACAAGCATCAGACAGATGCTGTCTGAGATCAATAACAAACTCGTAACTACTGCGAGTTTCTTCGTTTTTGGTAGAGCCAAGTAGTAAATCTTTTAATATGTGTACAGGACCTCTCGGATTGGCCCCATAGACGAGTTCAAACGGAGAGAACCCTGTACTCTCGTGTGGTACTTCTCTAAAAGCAAAGAGAACTGCCGGTAACAGTTTGTCCCAATCACGAGGATTTGACTCTGTAACCTTCCCTAATTTTCTTTTTAAAGTCCCATTGTAGCACTCCCACACCCCATTTGAGCAAGGTCTGTATGGACTGGTAAAAGCATGTTTAATACCCAACATATCTTCAATCTGCCTCATTAACTGTGACATAAATTGAGTCCCCCTGTCAGAAAATATTATCTCAGGTAATCCTATTCTTGAGAATATCAAAAATAATGCCTCTGCCACTGAAATAGTAGTAATTTCTTTCAATGGTATGGCCTCGGGCCATCTTGTACAAAGATCAATGCATGTCAAAATATACTGGTGTTTTCGTTCTGACATGACTATCGGACCGATGATGTCAATGGCAACTTTCTGAAAAGCGCGTGTTGGTACATCTGTTATCTGTAAGGGTGCCATATGATCCTTGCCCTTACACGATACTTTCTGGCATGTCGGACATGAACGACAATATAGTCTGATGTCTTTATTTACGCCAGGCCAATGAAAACATGAAGTAACTCTGCTTAAGGTGCGCTTAACACCCATATGACCTGCCATAGTGATATCATGACTGGTTTTTAAAACCAAAGGTCTGAAAATTCTAGGTACTACAATTTGTGTATAAGTATTTGTAATTTTTTTGAAACATCTAGTCAAAACAGAGTTTTTCAATTTAAAACAAGATGTTGATTGTTTTGTAGGTATGACCTCTCCTGATTGAGCTAAATTAAATAACCGTTTCAAAGATTCGTCTTCTTTTTGTTTTGTTATGAACAACTTTGGAGTAATATCATGTGCATGTCGTAAAGATGCGTTTTCAGTTACTACTGATGGTGACTCAGCTTTTAAATCAGCTGCATGTTGAGCCCTAGTGACTACAGCATTAGCAATGAGTGGGTGGAATTTAACCCATTCTTCAATCTCACCCGGAGAACATTCTTTTACTCTAGGGATATTTCCAATTATTAAATCTGTAATCGGATTTTTTAAAACACATGTTGTCACCAGACCAGTATAAAAAGGTGTGTCTATTTCTACCTTTGCCAGTGGGAACCATTCAATAGTCCCACCAAATGTGGCACATTTTACTGACTCACCAGTCAAAGCTGTTTTATCAATAAGTGATTCTCTAACACCTACAATAGTTGATCCCGTGTCCCTCAATACAGTTATGGGCCTATTATATACGAAACCCTTATGTATCGTGAGACGTCCTATGTTCTCCCATGATGCCATTGTAGGCAATGTATGACCGCATAGTAATCTCGTTTGAGATCCTGCTACATACAAAGTTTTACATTCTGTACACTCTTCAGTATTGTTTGACCTTATGACACAGGCATTCGTATGGTTGGTATCAGGAGTAGCATTACTTTGCTCCACACAACCATTAGTATGTTGTTGTTTTCTGCTGGCATGTCGTGAATTATTTTGGTTACCACCTTTCTTGTAATTCTGTCTATAATCATTGTTTTGATTATTTCGATAATTCTTAAACCTACCATCCCATTGTGGTCTTTCATTATTCCATCTACCA
Source organism: Oreohelix idahoensis (assembly GCA_024509875.1). Taxonomy (NCBI): domain Eukaryota; kingdom Metazoa; phylum Mollusca; class Gastropoda; order Stylommatophora; family Oreohelicidae; genus Oreohelix; species Oreohelix idahoensis. The sequence goes on along the minus strand of JAMPIV010013735.1, from coordinate 200,038 downwards.
TTGTGATATCCACGACCCCTGTTGGAGAAATTACGAAACCTATTTCTCTCATATGGTGCAGGTGAATACCTTCTTGAATAGTTGTATCTTCCTCTATTGGAGGAGCTAAAATTAAACCTGTTTCTACCATCCGAACTTTTAGAACGTTGACGGTAGTCTCCATAGTCATGATAGGCAGCACCTACCGGTAATGAATCATCTGGTGCAGATCTCTTGATATCTCTGTCTGGATGGGCGACGACATATTGTCGACCTAGTTTCTCACACTCATCAATGGTCTTGGGACGTCTTTCCTGCAAAAAAGCTGTTAGGTCGGCACTACATGCCGAAAGAACCTTATCTCTTAACATTAAATCAATTATCCCTTCATAAGTCTTAGGGACTTCAGCTAACTCAATCCAACGATTGAGGTAAAGTTTTATGGAGGAGATAAATTCTCCGAAGTCAACCTTCTTATCAGCTAAAATTGCACGAAATTTTTCCCGAAAACCTTCTTCCGTATACCTGCATTTTCTTATCAGGGCTTGCTTTACAATATCAAAGTCTAGTCGACTTTGTTGATCTAATTGCATGAAACATTTCTTGGCATTTCCTGTCAAATGATCTGATAATAAATTGCTCCAGCGATATTTAGGTATTTTCATATCGTTGGCTTTCATCTCAAATTTTTCTAAAAAACTATCGATACAATCTCGAGTATCGATAAAATTAAGCAATTTGAATTTTGGCATCTACGACAAATGATCATTATTTGATCCAAAATAATCACCGGAAGCCTGAGACAGGATTTTTGCTAGTTCAATTTCTTTTTCTTTCTCTTCCATTTTCATTTTATGCTCTTTTTCCCTTGCATCTCGTACCAGCGCATCAGATTCCATTTTCATTTTATGCTTTTTTCCATTGCCAGAGCAGCAGATTCCATTTTCAATTTCTCTTCTTTCTCCATTGCCTCCATTTTTAATTTATGCTCTTTTTCCATTGCATCTCGTGCCAGAGCATCAGATTCCATTTTCATTTTATGCTCTTTTTCTATTGCCAGAACAGTGGCCTCCATTTTCAATCTCTCTTCTTTCTCCTTTGCCTCCGTTTTTAATCTCTCTAAGGCCAATTCATGTTCACGATCTTTTTCCTTCTAAGCCAACTCCTTAGCTCTCAATTCATTTTCTTGTGCCCTTAGTTCACGTTCTGATATTTTGTCTAAGTGGGCTATATGTTTATCATATTTGGTTTAAGCATAATCATCTAATTTCGCACCTGATAAACCTTTTCTTATACCTTCCTGTCTGAAATCTTCTAAGGATGACATGATTATAGGTAAACTTATCTGTTTTATGCAGTATTATTTAATTATCAATATCGATAACAATATATTTTTTTAAACGTAATGTTACATACAATGGTAATGAATGGCACAAGTTAGCCAAAGATGATGATAATGATTGTTTACAAATCACAGAACATTCCACAACAGATAAAAGAAACTAAGTCCAACAAGTACATAAATAAAGAAAATGTGTATCAAAATATTAATTAATCAAACTATACAAAAATTGACATATGATTACAGAAAGTCGTATTCGAATATAACAAGAAGACAAGATGGAGATAGTGAACAGACGAAAAACAATGACTTATTACGTAAATAAGAATATTAACCAAAGTAGACGCGATACCTCGACGATACAACTAAACAATTATTAAATATATTCAATGGATTATCAAAGACAAATACTCCACAGTGTAATCACTGGACTTCTTTGACAATTCATTAAATAAAAGACTACAGAATCGTTAACATTTCTGGATCTTCCGAGAAAGCTACAGAAATATTAAGCCCTATCAACCAATCCCGCAATACATATAGGGATGATAAACGTATAATATAATGATAAAAGATTATGATCAGCAAGAAAAGGTGACGTATGGGTGTTCATATGATCAGATAATACGTCTCGACATTGAACATGAACTTATCTGCAGTGGTAAAATATCTTCCCCAGTCCTGGCTTTTGACTGTTTGATTTTACGAAGGAACGATCTCACCCAGATCATGGAAAGTACCCATCTCTAGCGAAGCTGGTATTGTAATCTTCGATGCTTCGTAGATCTATTCGACGTTTTGATCGAAGGATGATGATCTTGAATTATTTTGAGTGAAATCCTGAGTTTCCTTGTAGAGACTGGTTTGACTTTTGGCAGTTGGGAACATTTGCATATGACGCCACTGCTTCGTGTTGCCGATTAAAAATTTACAGGTTAACGAAATATAGTTCAAAATGTTCAGTTCACGACCCTTTTCTAGCTGATGATAGTTGTTTCTGGCGATATTCCCATCTTAATTAGGTTGCTCCAAACCTTGATCCTTTCTTGCCGTTATAAGGTTGCGCCTTGACCTTGACCTTTTTAAAACGATAAATGTTCTTGATAAAGTATTTTCAATACCTTGTATATTGGAGCTGCTTCCTTATTGAAAAGCTTGCCTAATGTGGCATATATTTGTAGTGGTGACTACCGGACGAGAAACCCCATGAATTTTCTCGGGTCCTATCTGTTAAGGAACTTATCCTTCTGGTTCCGGTATGTCGAATGATGTCTAGGGATATTGTATTAATGTTCTGAAATGTAGTCACCAAAATTCTGGCCACAGTTTTTCTATTCGTAATCGAACTGTTCTTTGTGTTCTAAGTCTTTTCATCTGACTAACTGTCATCAATTATTAACTGGTTATATCTCCACAAACTCATGCTTCCAATTGGAAATCATTTCTCGAAAACTTCTGTGTTTAAATGACTTTCACTTTATTCAACACAGGAACTTATATGAGCGACACATTGCTCTTAATAAAATTTGACAGTTTCATTTAAATCATCGATTCTGGCATTTCATAAATTATTTCTGCATAAGTCCATGCTTCTTCAAAATTCTTTAGGCTATCAAGACTTATCTTTCTTTTAGTGCTTCCATAGCATAATTATTATTTCCTTCACATATTTTATTCTTAGGAATTCCACTGGACATATTTTGTCTTCCTTCCATATCTCGTACATAGTATTTCACTTCGGTGCCTTCCTGCACATCTTCTTTTAGTCGGCAATCATACATATTTTCTTTGGGCATCCATACCCTTCCATGACGGTTACGATACCCTTGATCTGTTCAAATATCTCTGGTGGCTATACTAGCCTAAATCTTACCCGAATCTCCTAACTCCTGACGAGATGGGTTTATCCCCAATTGAATTAGAATCACACCAGATTTCTGCTTGAAATCTACATCTAATATAAACACTTTGAGAGTAGAATCAACTACACTGCTATAAGTGGACCTTGCCACACAAGCCGACGCTGTGGAATCCTGTCACTATGTCTTCTACGTCATTTTACGCTACTTCGTAGTCATAGTTAATGTTCGCATTTATTTTGTGTTTGGTGAGTGTACAACATGGTGCAAAGCGATCTCTCTCGAACTCCACTTTAACATAATCGCTATGCCCCATGATGTGCACTCAACACTAATACTGTTATTTTATTTTCAGAATAGATTCATTAGAACTTTGTTCTTTACAGTATAGTCAAATTCTATACCATAGTGCTAATGTTTTGACCTTTTGGGGGTTAATACCTTCTTCTAACGGGATCTTGTCTCAACAGAGGGAATTGCACTTACGGGTCTATTTCTTTTATTATTTCTGTAGCATATGATTTTTGTATTTTTCTATCTTGATATTAAATGTTGTACGGTTCTTTATGATAAATAAACTGAACATAAAAACTTAAGTACTTGTGTGTTGGTCAGCTCGGTCCAATATCCCTATTCCATTAGTAGAGTTTCACGTTTGTGCGTCTAATTGTCGTCACTTATCTGTGTGTGTGTGTAAGTGAGTGGTTGATATATATATTGATATATACAGAAAGGAAACTGTCTGATAAACAAATTTCAGTCGTAAGATAGGCTGGACTAGAGTATCTTCTAAATCCAGGGACAGACTCTACCTTTCCACCATTTCACTCGTGAAAAAGTCTATTTCTTTACCCTTATCTCTCACTGAGTTACCACCTTTTCCAGTTCTATTCAAACGGGACCTATCTATCTTAAATACCTATCCTAAATCTACGACAGGGAGACTCAGTGCAGTTGAACTATGTATCGTTCGTCTAGATGCTTGTAAATCAAGGAAAGTTAAGCGAACCTGATCTCTGAAATGGGGGCATACAACCTGTTTTGGGAGGAAATCGCGCGTTTGAGAAAATGTTTGACCATATACTGTGTTATAGTTCCAGGAGGGAAATTGTAAGGCATTCTCTCTATTACCTGGTCAAGAAAAGAGTCACTGCTAAAATTGGGCTTTTAAGAGGGGAAAACCCATCTCTAACCGCATTTGGTTCGTTCGAGCGGGTGAGAAACTCTAACATGAATAATAAGTATATGTTTTTTCGCAGCACATTAATTCAATATGATTTGTTAGATAAAAGTTGCAAATGTACTTTCATTTTCAGTGATAGTAGTTGTTATTTGAATATATACATGCTACTCAACTATTTCTAATGTATCATTTCACTAACAGTCATAACTAATCACTGATGTTCTTCCCACCTCATGGCAGAAATAAGACATGATTAAGTAGTTATCATGTAGTGGTGTCTATCATGTTTGTTACTTGGGAATTTTCAGTAATGAACCAATGCTCCATGCAGAACAGAAAATGTAATTGTAATACTTGTATTTTTTAATGTTCATGGTTCTTTGTCAAGAACATTATTAACTTAATATGAGTGTTCTCAGTCACATGTCTTATCACTTTGTCTAATGTAGAGCAGTAGTGTTTTCATCTTGAGATATCCTTAGCATATTTAATGCACCTCTATGCACGTACCATGTTCTATGATTGAAGAACTATTTTATTATCTGTTATATGTATGATATTTTGGACAGGAACTAGGATTATAAGTATGTATACAATTACATAGCCATTATTATGAATGTACTAGTTTAACTGACACTGTAAGCCAGTGGTTCTCAGGCTTTGAGACTATGAATACCCCCAAAAGGATTTACTGCTTAAGTGGCAAAATGTAACTTAGTGGTTCTCAAACCTTTGTCGACCACGACCCCAAATCGTAATTGCAGAACTGGGAAAAACAGAACTCACTGGTTCTCCAACCTTGGCAGTCATTACCCCCTGATTTTACCTCAGCATTGTAGACTATAACCCGATGATTCTCAAACCATTGGTGACAATGAGCTCAAAATAGTTTTACTGCTCTACGGGCACAATGTTTAACAGTGGTTCTCAAACATTTGATGACCACGGCACCAAACATCACAGTTTGCGAAACTCAATACTGTAAACAAGCAGAAGCCATATCTAGGATGAGGTTCCCTTGTATGTTTATAACGCCAGTTAAGATATAATATTTAATATATTATATATAACACGTAGCTATTCATAGTTATGGACGTTTTCATTAATTGATTTATGATGGAGGCTTATCGTCCAGAAGACATACGAGATGATTTGTCTTGAAACACAACCAAAAGAACTTCAATTGCTTGATCATCTAGTCCAACCAGGTTATGATTTCAGGTTACAAAACCAGATTACCATACAAGGTTATTGTCCTATGTAGTAAACGTAAGCAGTATTCAACAGGGCTGACTTACTCAATCCGTGTTTGTGATGTGTTCTGAGTCCAGGGAAGTAAACTCTGCCACCCTCTGGAACCATAGAACTGTATAACTGTACCTAAGTGCTGGGACAGACGCTACCAAGAGAGTCAGAATAAAACTCATCACAGCAGATACTACAGTCCGTGGAGAAATGAGTATAATACGTATGCAGCAAGCCACCACAGAAAACCCATTTCGTACCTGGTTCAACTGGTAACCATTTTATGTTTAACAGAACACTATATTTTTGTTTCTTTTTGTACATTGTGAGAATCTATCCTCATTTTTAACACCCCAACGTAACTGAGTCTGTTGTTCTTTTCCTTGTAACATTTATCAGGGCTGTACATGTTGTTACATCCTGGGGTCGGGATATTTTATTCAATGTGGGCTGAACACCAAATATCCTTTCTCAACCTTATGTACTCTACATAGTCCTTTTCACAACGGGCTGATCACCCGTTTGCCAGTCACTTCGATTACGGAAACAACAGCAAATGGGTTGATTTGCCGTTGCCCTAAATACGCCACTAGGCATGATGGGGAACAATGGCAAAGAAAACCTATCTGCTGTTGCCCTAAGACGCCACTAGGCGTAATGGCCACTGACTGCTTTGACGGTCGGTGGCTAAGGACGGAAGAAGAAGAAGATAGTCCTTTGTAGGATTTCTGAGAAAGAATTTATCGTCTAGAAAGTATTCTGTATAGTCACCAGAATTCTCCTTCAATTAAGAATTTCTAGTAGACAATGTCTTGAGGAGAGGCAGTTCCTTCGAACTCGCAGATTATCATCTATATATCACCTTTTTATTCTTTCATTCATTCTATCTGTCACTCTTCTCCAAAAATTCCACCACAATGGTCCATAACCTTAATCGGGCAATCAAAGGGGTCCAGGGCATTAAAAAAGTCCAAGAAACCCGTCTCGTCTTTCTCTGTCAACAAGAGCTGTAACTAGGGCGAGGCGGCCGGAACTTTGCCAACCGGCTTTATATGTCAGAATGCAATGTATTTCAAGAAATGGATCCAATTGTGGCGAATGACGACATGTTTTCCCACTCTGGTTTAATGGGATCCAGCTCACGTTTGAATTTTACATTTTTTTAACGACTATTTAAATGTGACAAACCTACCCAGAGACACACGTTTTGTTGATAGACTCACTCGTTTTGTGAGTCGAAACAATAAAATTTACTTTCATTTTCACACAAAAATTCCCATAAAACCCATTAATTTTTATTCCGTGGTATTACATTGTATCACTTGTTCAAGCGTTTAAGACAGTGTCCTCGTGTGACACAAGAAGCATTAATTCATTAATAAGGTAATGGCAGTCCCATAGTAGATACTGCCGTAGAGATATGAAGTGTTAGAGACTTCACCTACTGCCGTAGGGATACGAAGTATTAGAGACTTCACCTACTGCCGTAGGGATATGAAGTATTAGAGACTTCACCTACTGCCGTAGGGATATGAAGTATTAGAGACTTCACCTACTGCCGTAGGGATATGAAGTATTAGAGACTTCATCTACTGCCGTAGGGATATGAAGTATTAGAGACTTCACCTACTGCCGTAGGGATATGAAGTATTAGAGACTTCACCTACTGCCGTAGGGATATGAAGTATTAGAGGCTTCACCTACTGCCGTAGGGATATGGAGTATTAGAGACTTCACCTACTGCCGTAGGGATATGGAGTATTAGAGACTTCACCTACTGCCGTAGGGATATGAAGTATTAGAGACTTCACCTACTGCCGTAGAGATATGAAGTATTAGAGGCTTCACCTACTGCCGTAGGGATATGAAGTATTAGAGACTTCACCTACTGCCGTAGGGATATGAAGTATTAGAGACTTCACCTACTGCCGTAGGGATATGAAGTATTAGAGACTTCACCTACTGCCGTAGGGATATGAAGTATTAGAGACTTCACCTACTGCCGTAGGGATATGAAGTATTAGAGACTTCACCTACTGCCGTAGGGATATGAAGTATTAGAGACTTCACCTACTGCCGTAGGGATATGGAGTATTAGAGACTTCACCTACTGCAGTAGGGATATGGAGTATTATATACTTCACCTACTGCCGTAGGGATATGTAGTATTAGAGACTTCACCTACTGCCGTAGGGATATGAAGTATTAGAGACTTCACCTACTGCCGTAGGGATATGGAGTATTAGAGACTTCACCTACTGCCGTAGGGATATGGAGTATTAGAGACTTCACATACTGCCGTAGGGATGTGAAGTATTAGAGACTTCACTATACTAGGTCTAGCTTTATGAGATAGGGTGATCTTTTTCCTTCCTCGCTGCGTTTGCTTTCCCTAACTCAAGGGAAGAGTTAGACACAATGTGCATTGTTATATGAAAAATGTAAAGCAGTCGCATAGCAGATGCTGCCGTAGGGAAGTCAAGTGATAGATACTTTACTATAATAGGTCTAGCTTTGTGAGATGGGGGGACCAGTTCCCCTCTTCCTGGCCTTCGCCTTTCCTTACTCAAAAGCAGAGTCCATTACCAATTTACAGCTACGTGTACTGGAGAGTGGAACAAGAGATGAGAAGAAGACGATGGCGATGGATAGAGCACACATTGAGGAAACCTGTTGATAGCTTTACAAGGCAGTCCTTGTTCTGGAATCACAGGGTAAAAAAGGCAGAGGTAGACCAAGAAACACAAGGCAAAGAGAATTGGATACAGAGGTGAAAATGATGAGGAAAACATGGATAGAGCTTGAGCGGATGGCACATGACAGGAAGACTTGGCATGTGTTTGTTGAAGGCCTATGCTCCTTGGGGAGCTAAAGGGTTTTGCTTGATTAATTTATACTGGAGAGTGAGGCTGCCAGATTTCGAACCCGGTAACCATACCGCGAGAGGCAAGCGCTCTAACCACTCTGCCAATAAGTATATGTTAATTATCAACATTATTCGTTAATTACTAGTGCAGTTAATTTCAGGTCTTCAATACACCACTTTAGTGTATCACAACATTATCAGCAGTACATCTTACAAACTAAGTCAGCGATTCAAAATAATTGTGATACAATGGATTTCATCACAATGCAACATCCCTGGCAATGGTGAGGTTGACAGATTGGTTAAAAAATGGTGTAAAGCTTTCTCACCCTGATACAAGCATAACTTATGAGACAGACCGAGTGTTGTACTAGAAGAAGCTACAGAAGAAAATGGGAAGGAGAGTAACCTGGCCACCAGAAGAACAATGCATTTGCATATTACCAGCTTACTAGATGTGAACAAATGCTTTTCTTAAGACTCCGCCCAGGCTACAACAAAATTGATGCGCCATCTATCCAACAAGCTAAAGGTAGGAACTACCGATGAGTGTAGTTGTAGCACCGATAAAATGACAGCTGAACATCTGCTGCAAAAGTGCCCAGGTTAAGAAGAACAGAGAAAGCACTTACGGCCGTCACCTGTACCACTGCTGGACAAGCTCTAAGGAGGTACTAACAACCTCAGACTGACCACCGCTTTGTTTAAACTTATTTAAGTTGACGTAGGATATCATCAAGGTACGATGTTGTCACCTTGTCTTTTCATGCTCCTCATGGACGATGTCATCAAGGCATGTAGAGAGAGAACAAAGAAAGTATTCGGTGGGGTACTGGAAGATGAGACGGGTCTGTGTTTCAGAGCTGGCATTTGCTGATGGTGTTGCCCTGATTGCTAAATCAGAGGCACATCTCCAATCCAACCTGCAGGTCTGGAAGCTGGAGAAGAGAGGGATGGTCATAAGCAGCTCTAAAACAAAATCCATGGTGATATCGCGAGAGGAAAGAGGACATCAGATTAAGCTGGGCGAACAGGTCCTGGAGCAGGTCGACAACTTTAAATATCTCGGAGCTATTGTAGACCGAAAGGGGGGCATCGGGGAAGAGTTGGCTACTCGAGAGGCAGCGGCGGGAGACTTGTTCAGGCCATGGGCCGAGGATTCCTCAGCGGGAGAGAGGTTGGTGGGAAAACGAAGATGGCTGTATATCGCTCCACCTGTGTCCCAGTCTTGACATATGGATGCGAATCATGGGCAGTGACTACAACCAACGAAGGCCAGATCCAAACGTCAGAAATGAGGTATCTGAGGAAGGTGGTTGAAGTAACAAGAAGAGACATGGTCCGCAACCAGACGATACGTCAAGGCCGAAAATCCCACAACCTGCAGACCCAAGTAGAACAGTCCCAACTAAGATGGTTTGGCCATGTCTGCAGAATGGGAGAAGATCGGCTACCACGACAGGCATGGGAAACAAAGAGCCAGGGATCCAGATCCCCAGGACGACCCAGAATCCGCTGGGAGAACAACATTAGACAATCTTTGAAGGACCGAGGACTAGAATGGAACCAGGCCAGGAGGAAGACAGCTGATGAGATAGTCTGGCGCTCTCTCTTTCAAACCTCTACACCTCACGGTAGAAGGGGAACGACTAAGTAAGTAAGTAAGTTGACGTCTGAAAGTGTACGAAGAAGAAGAAGAAGAAGAAACAGAAGCACATGTTAGACAAAAGTCACTGTACTTGTAGTGGATTTTGATGGTATTGTATGGTGGTGTTATCACCTAGTGTGATGCGTGAGGTCAGCTGTGAAGGCTCCTGAGATAATTGTAGCTGTGAATATACAGAAGGCCCTTTCGTGCTACCACTTTATGACCTCACACATATCCTTTTTTTACTAATGAATGTGGCTACGTTAAAATCTAGGGTACTGAATGCAATGTGTTGTATGGACATATACAAACACACACAGATATTAATTAAATCTAATACTATCAATAAAATTTATAACACAATGAACTAAATTCAGCTGGTTAACTTTAGAATAGAAAATCTTTTTTAAATTTATTTGTTCTGAACCAAGGTTTTATTTTGGCCAGAACTTATGCAAAGATTTTGAAATTTATGAATGAATGGCATGAATAAATGGCATGTTAAATGAAAGATGTTTACATATGCAATCTTCAAGATTAATTATAGTATTACTGTTCGTAATGTTAATTTTCCTGGGAAAACTATGAATGGATGTGCTGTTGGGGTGGTTTCATCCCTCCCTGTTTATGTCTACACAGCATTGTCCATTAATGATAGAAGGAAATGGGATGCTTCAGTAGTAAATTCTCTTGGGTGCTAGTTTTATGAAGTTGGTGTAAGTTCAGCAGGCCAGCTAGCCTACTTAACTTTGCCAGATTTGTTCTGGTGCTGGAATATGATGGCCCCACCTCTCCGTGCTTGAGCAATACACAGATGTTCTGTCGAAATGTACCCTGCACGGGTCCTCACTTCAATTATTAATCAGCATTTGACACCACCTTAGTGTCAAGATCGAACTCACAGCTCTGAAATAAAGTATTGGTTTTTGCTCAGAAGCTTACCTAATAAGCCACTTCTACACATAACAAATTACAATAACACCACATAAACAGGGTCAGTTCTCTCTGACCAGACAGCACATCTTACCTAGTTGGTTTCGCATAGGGTAAGTTTCCCCAGTCTACAGATTCTGAAATAGGTGCATTATCTCACTGCCATAGAATAGGATAGGTGATATGATTCACTGTTCTCAACACTTGATCACCCCTTCCTAAACCTTGCTGTAGTTTATATATTGTTTGTCCCTAGACCCTGAACTAGGGCGGGGGGTCCAGAGCGAATCCTTACTTGTTTGTAAGGCTAGATTTCGATATGGCAGTATCAAATCACTCGAACATTAAACAATATTCAAAATATACAAAGAAATAATTTCAATCTTACCAGATTATGAATAAAGAACACAGAAATGCTAGCAAAACTCAGCTGAGCTGCTGGCTATAGTATGGCGTCCCTGAACTTATTTCAATTTATTTCATTTGGAAATCACCACACTTGAAATTTACTGTGTCTATCACTGGACAACTATTGAGGAATGGCAAAAAAGCTCGTCTGAGCGCGGATAATATGATTGTCTGTGGCCAATCAATGCCTTGGTTTTTTTAAATTCAAATTTCCTACACTAAAGTCATTTCAGTCATGCTTCAGTCAAGTATGGATTTTTATCTGTTAGTCTGTCCGTCTCTACTTGCGTTTTCACAAAAACGTACTTGATTTTTGAACCAACCTTTCTCTCCCCTCCAAAATTTTGTCGTTAAAAGTTATTTTTAGACACAGCTCCCACCAATATCCCTTCTCTTCCATGCTAAGTAGATTTGAACACCTGCGTCTCGAGGTCGCGATTTTTGTGCAAATAGCGACACTTTTGATTCAATGCAGTCTTTCGCTGTTGTGAACAACACTGTCTTTTGTCATTATTTTCATTATTATCTATCCGTCTGTAAAATTAAAAGTATATTATTTCACTGCTCAAGATGGGTCATCCGGCCATCTAATTTTTATATTCCTAACATTAATATTAAGAAAAAGTTACTTTTTAAATTTTGTAATATTTCAAGCATCTGCGTTTAGCCGCTGAATTCAAATCAAAGGCTTGGTATCGCAAAAGCGTCCAATAAATGACTGTGGCGTATCATATCCAAGGTCCCTTCTGTCGAATTCCTTACTTTATGTCAACTTGGGGGGGGGGGGGGGGGAACGTGACTTTTCCTCCTTGCCCCACCAATTTGCGTCCATTAACCTCGCTAGTTCAAGTACGCGTTCAGTCAGATTTTTGTCTTTTGATCCTCGTTCCGTTTTGCCTTCAAGTCTAACACCTGATGACCCGCGGCGCGGGCGATCATGTATTCCAGCAGCTTACGCATTGGTTTTTATCCTTACATTTTATCCTTTGGAGATATTTTTACGTTGTATCACTTGTTAATTTTATGACAGTACTAAAAGAAAAACCATCGCTCCATTTATATTCATTTACACATTTCGTTTTCTCCTAATTATCATTTTCTCTGCATTTATACATGTTGTATTTAAAATGTAATGCACAATAATATATGATGTGTCTTTCTAAGAGGTTAATATAAATAGTACCACCATCATCATGTCTTTTTTTTTCATTTGTGTGTGTGTGTGTGTGTGTGTGCTTTCTGTGAAGCATACAACCTCTACTGCAGCTTGTCCCTTGCAAGAAGCTTGCCCAAAAGCATTCAATTACTGATTATCGTTTCTAATACCTTTGTATACTTCTTCGTTCGCTCTGAAATAAATACACCTATCTTTCTTATAAAGTTGGCAGTCTCTCTCAGGCTTCACTCGTCACTGTACAGTTTCGCTCTCATCTGGGTTGAAGAAGGCCACGCTTCCACCTTGCTCCTCTCGTGGAGCCGACAATTTTGGAGTACGTGTTATATTACAAGTATGTCCTCCCTGTGACGAGTAAATCTTTGATTCGTTACATTTTCCTGTGCCATCCTTTTAGCTTTTTTCTGTGCTCTTCCTTTTCCTTTTTTCTCACCCGCACGTTGACGTTGTTTTCGCTTTTATAGTTCTAGGTTTCCTTTTCTCATTTTGTTCTAATTTGTCACTCCCTTACTAATTATCTTGATTTCTTGTCCTTCTTTTGACACAACATTGACTTGTTTGTGCAGACCGAACTTGCCACATTCAGTTTTCGCTTATCGCTAGCTCCAGACGGAGTAAGATTCTACATTGAGCGACATTCTTATTGTTAGCCCAGACTTTCTGTCTGGGAAGATACACAAACCATGTTGTTCACAAGTTCCAATATGAATTCACAGACAAAATTTGGAGATAAGATGTCAGTTCGCACATGACGTGTTGGAAGATTTCAATCTGGTTAAAGATTAAGACACATACAGTAGGATAACAAACGTGATTTTGGAGCCCGGAAAGATACATAATCGCTTCCGCCCAGACCTTGTTGTAATAAACAATTACGAATAAAAAACTTCTGGTAGGAGATTATAATGTTAGATCTGTGAAGTAGTTAGTTTGTAAACACAACAGGCGAATCAGAAGAAGTGAGATCTCATATGATCATGGAATAAAGGCAGATGGAGTTTGATGAATGATATGTAAAGAAAATATCTTGTGTCATGCAGAATGTTCTACAGAAGGTGGTAGTGGGAGAAAAAGCCCCCAACCAATATCAGACACTAATTTGTGGTTGGTTTGGCACGGAAATGCTAAAATTAACCACTTCTGTTTGGAGTTTGTCTAACGAAATCACATAGGCTGGTGAGCGAACATGCCCCTAATAATCTACAGCATTTTAATATTTCTTCACTGCGTTTCCATCTTGTCAAGAAGAAGACATTTAAGACAGCAAGGATAAGGAATAGACATTCAACATATGATCGGACCATGTATTAGAGGATTTTCTGCAGTATCAAAGTTTATGTGTTCCTTATTCCATTTTTCTCTACAGTTATTTCTCATTATTGCTTTTATCTCTGTAAATGTCGCCCTGTCTTCTGTTTGGATTTTCCTTCCTCCTTCTTTGGTAAGTTTATCTGCCTTCTCATTTCCATATACTGTATATATATATTGCAGTGGGCAGGGATCCACTGTACTTTTACTTGTTTCAATTTATAACTGGTTTTTCATTAGTACTTCCTCTGCCATTACTGCAGCTATCACTCTATTATTTTCCACCATCTCACTCGTGAAAAATCTATTTCTTATATTATCTCCCACTGAGCTATCTCCTGTTCTATTTCTATTCAGAAGGGACCAACCCAAGTCTTAATTCCCCTATCACAAATCTACGACAAGACATGACATGCAGAATTCTTCACGAAGGACAACTTACAGAACCGTTTAGGATTAGAACGGGAGTGAGACAGGGATGCCTCTTGTCTCCATTTCTTTTCTTACTAGCAATAGATTGGGTCATGAAAACGTCGACATCACACAACAGAAATGGAATCCAGTGGAATCTGACTAAACAGCTTGATGATCTGGATTTTGCAGATGACTTGGCTCTTCTGTCCCATAACCATAATCAGATGTAAGAGAAAATGAAAATTCTCGATGAGAGGTCACAACAAGTGGGCCTGAAAATACACAGGGAAAAGACAAAGATTATGAGAATAAATGCAAGAAATGGTAACAAGGTTGAACTTGAAAAAACACGACTAAAAGATGTAGAATCGTACACATATTTTGGAAGTAATATAGACAAAGTTGGAGGGACAGACAGTGGTATTAAAATAAGAATACAAAAAGCAAGAGGAGCTTTCATTGCATTGGGAAACATATGGAGAACTAGATAAATCAAGTACAACACAAAAATAAGAATCTTCAACTCAAATGTAATGTCAGTCCTATTATATGGCTCTGAGACATGGAGAACAACAAAAACAACAACCAAAAAGCTACAGACTTTTATAAACGGATGCTTGCGTAGAATAAAAGGATTGAAATGGTATGACAAAGTCACAAATGTAGAATTGATGATAAGAACCAGACAAATGCCAGTGGAACAAGAGTTGAGAAGAAGACGCTAGCGATGGATAGGACACACATTGAGGAAACCTATTGATAGCATTACAAGGCAGTCATTGTTCTTGAATCCACAGGGAAAGAGAGGCAGAGGTAGACCAAAAAACACATGAAGAAGAGAACTGGAAACAGAGGTGAAAATGATGAGGAAAACATGGAAAGAACTTGAGCGGATGACACAGGACAGGAGGAATAGGCATGTGTTTGTTAAAGGCCTATGCTCTTTGGGGAGCTACAGGGTATTGATTGATTGATTGATTGATATATACATTCTTTTTCCCTTAAGGTAAAATTTTTCGTGACCGGGATTCTCTGAATTTAATTAAGTGAGCCACCATCTATAATTATTAAGTGCTAGCTAGGCGCGGGGTTTTCTTAAGTCTAAAGAGTGAGCCGGCGTAAAGTTAATTTTTACCAAGTTTTTTCCACTTGGTTTGTGTGTGTGGACAATTACTATAAAGAGTATTACTATTGTGTAAATACTAAGTATCAGCTCAGTGCTATTTTTGTAACATATCCAGTGTTATAATTTACTGAGTAATTTACCCACGATGACATTTTTAGTATCTTGGGTTAACTTTAACTGTACGCTTTTTGCTCGTAAGCTGTGTGTGTGGCTACAGCCATTCTAAAAATAAATTAGTCACGCCGCGCAGCGAAGACTGACGCACTCGCGAGAGACCAGATATTTTCGATCGATAAAGTGGGCGAGACTGTACTGAGAAGAGTGTGTTTTCATGTGTGTGTAGTGGGAAACGGAGAAGGAGAGTTTGTTTTGATTTTGTGAGTGAGAGAAACCGAGAGTGGAAAGTGGAAGTGTGTTCATATTTTGCATGGGCGAGAGATTAACTGAGAAGGAGTAAGCTACATGTAGTAATGAGATATCGCAATGCTGTATATTATCAGAGCCTTGGTCAGCAATTTTGTCTGTGCTTCCAGATGTTATTTGCCGCTGTCAGGGGTTTACCAATTCCATATAATAAATATTACCAGTCATAAGGCTATGGGTGGATTACGTAACCACAGCCTATTGTTGAAAGTGTCTATAGCTCCAGCACATACGGGATGTCGCCTTTGCCCTCCAGGCAGTTTCGGCAACGCTGTCCGACCGATTTACAGCCTGTAACTTGGAGCATACCACTATACATTGAATTCTGTTACCTACACGTCATGAAGTATTTACCTACAGCACATATGGCCGCCACTTGCAGCTAACCATCATCTCAACACAAACAGGTTGTCGCCTTTGCCATCCTGTCAGTTTCGCCAAAACTGTTCGATCCATTGTTAGCCGGTTACCATTGAGTATATTGACATAACGACCGCGAGGAGTAGTCAGTTGCCAG
This sequence comes from Oreohelix idahoensis, assembly GCA_024509875.1. Classification (NCBI taxonomy): domain Eukaryota; kingdom Metazoa; phylum Mollusca; class Gastropoda; order Stylommatophora; family Oreohelicidae; genus Oreohelix; species Oreohelix idahoensis. Next base: position 183,613 of record JAMPIV010013735.1, on the reverse strand, counting down.
TACTCGTCACCTGTTTTATACTTCAAGTCTTCATTATCCAGTATAAGAGGTGCCCCAGCGCGCCTACTGGATACTCGCTTGCCAGCAAAAGTTCTCGTCAATTGGATAAATTTGGATCAATGAGGTGCAAGTATTTCAGCACTCGTTTTAATCGCCCCCAGTCACCGGAAATTGTGAATTCATAGGATTTATTACGACACTGTTACAGAGAGCTTATCTCCATAGCCTGGAAATTTTAACCTAGGTGGAACAATGTAGTGGGGTTTCTTCTAGCAGAGAAAGTAACTTACTTACCATGATTATTAATATAAGGAGTGGCCGTTTCCTCACAAAACTGGGAGCCTAACCCCTTTAGTTAGTTTTCTTTGGAGTGAGAAAGTGTACGGGTTTTGGTAGTTTGGAGTGAGACGTTTTGCCTGAGAGATTCAGTGACGTTTTTGTGTTTGTTTTTGGTTGTGATATTGAAAGATTCACTAACCCTTCAGAGCTAGTGAAGGCATTACTTATTTTGTTGGTTCAATATTCTGGTTTCTTTAATAAATATATTTATATATACCAAGCTGTCAGAATTCACTCTATTCTGTCACTTAAAGTTTGCTGTTGTAGTCCTTACTGTCGTAGATTATTCTATTTAGGATTGGAGGACGGACGAGGGTATGACATCTTAAACAGAGTCCGAGTATGGCTGGGGAGTAGACATAAGATACTTTCTTCTTCTTCTTCGTCCTCAAAAGGACGTTGGTTGCGTTGTGTCAGTTTACAGCGAAGCTGCGATATTTGCACCTCACGGCCGACACATCCGACTTCAGCACGGCATTTTTGGGACTGAGTTAGCCTTCCCTCTTCGATCCCTACTCACTCAGTTAGACTGCAATGATGCAGCCTGTTTCCAGTACCACCACTTGGAGGTGGAGTAGGGTCTTGGTCAGCTCTGGTTCGCTGACCCTGACGCAAGCAGTCTAGCTATGGGTCGCTAACTGCATTCCTCACTGTTGACGCGTCTTAGGTCCCATAAGATATTTGATTATATCTCTGTTCTCTCCAGAAGTTATACCTATCTCCATATTTTCATTAGTGACTTTAACTCTCTCTATTTTTACCTTACTCATTCCTATTCTGTCTAAACTCAGACATTCTATATTTCCATACTCGCGACAACGAGAATGAAAGTCAACGTGGAACTGGAATGCAGACCCCTGAACACATTCTCCAAAACTGCCCAACCTATGATGACCCACGACGCTTGACTTGACCCGAGGGTGCTGAGCTAAGACAGAAGCTATGGGGCTGCCTCGCTGACCTGGGAAAGACTGTGGACTTCGTCTTGGCGACAAGCCTGCAGATTTAACATGACTGCAAACTGAAAGCAGAGGACGAAGAAGAAACAGAAGAAGAAGACATAGTCGTCTTTTACGACATGCCAGAGGCTCAACGTTCTTTGTCAGCTCAGACTTCCGTTAGCTACATGGTGAAACTAGTACTAGTGTTGCTCAAAACTGAAAAATGTTGTTAGGAAGACGAAGATAGCAGTATATTGCACACACGATTACAGCTAAAACTCTATCAGAGACAAAACCCCCGACGCTTTAAAAGCGACCATTCTTAAAGTTTTATTTAAAAAAACAAAAAAAGCGAAGTTCAAAATAATTAAGCTACTAGGTTTGGTTTGGTTTGGTTTTAAAGACTATCTTCATTGCACTCGGACAACTCCAACAGTGCTCAAGTCTCCTCCCTTAGATCACACAGGGGTGTACATATGAATCACACATTCTTTAAATATTTTTGTGGTGGGTAGGTTTCCTACTTTTTAAATTTTGCCAGGGTAGCGTGTGGCCTACACTTTACGATTTCCAACTGTCGTGGGATTTTTAAAGTTCGCAACTTACACACGGGACAACCTATTTTTTCTCCCTTATCCAAGAAGGCTAAGCATCTGATCTTACTACCATGGAGGTCTGGGGGAGCATGACATCTTAAAGACCACTGGTTCTGAAAAAAATTTCAATAATTATATCCCCTCTACTGAGAATTCGACGCCATACTTCTTAGCCACTCCCACCCCCAATGTTTTTAAACTAAATTAAGTTACTAATGTTCAATAATGGCGTTCGTCTCCAAGACGAAAAAATGTGCTTATTATCGTCATGTCTAATCCCTTTATGGGGCACCATGGTTTTCACCTTAAGTTCATCAATGTAATGCATAAAACGTATGAAGACATGAAAGGCTGAATTCTCCAAGAAGGAACACGTACGTACCAAAGGCTGAATTCTCCAAGAAGGAATACGTACATACCAAAGGCTGAATTCTCCAAGAAGGAACACGTACGTACCAAAGGCTGAATTATTCAAGAAGGAACACGTACGTACCAAAGGCTGAATTCACCAAAAAAGAACACGTACGTTCCAAAGGCTGAATTCTTCAAGAAGGAACACGTACGTACCAAAGGCTGAATTCTTTAAGAAGGAACACGTACGTACCAAAGGCCGAATTCTTCAAGAAGGAACACGTACGTACCATTTGAAATAAGAACTGCAGCGCTGTAGGAATACCTCTCTTCCCTAGCTGTCTTCTTACTGAATATAGATTAGATTATGACAACTACGATTTCAAGCACCAAAATGGAATTCAGTGACCTCTTCTAGTCCATGACGGATTGTCACGGAGAGTTATGTTCACTGAATTTTCTATATTTTTCTCTTCTTTTCTTCCACCCGTGGTCTCAAATTATTGTCGCTCTTTACCTTTTTCCTGTGGTTTTCGCATTCGTACGTTTGCGACTATATACATTAATATTTTTCCCATTATCACTTTCGCCAGTTTCGTTTCTCATTTAGAAACGCATTTCATTGCTGATTAAACTGAGAACGCATATATGACATAACGTGTCAGAGAGAGAGAGAGAGCGTTTAAATGCATTCTATTGCATTAGATGTCAATGGACGATAGAACGTGTGAATACTCGTCCGGGCAGACAGAGATAGCAGACATGCGTCTGTACTTTTCTCATGTCGCGGGCGTTTCGTCAGGCTAGGTGTCATAACGTCTAGCATTTTCACCTGACACTAACGTTTCTCTCAGAGTGAAGTGTGATATGACACTCACGCAGCGCTCGGGAATGAGACATAAAGTCTGGGTTTTTCCATGACACGCACGCTTCTCGGTCAGTTGTTAACGTAGGTGCAAAAACTGCCCCTGCAGTGCAGACAAAATGTCTACATTTGCATCTGACACGTAGCGCTCCACGGCCAGAGTTGGCGTAAGGTGCGAGAAAGCAAAGTGTCAGTTGTGGTTCTCAGGATGAGTTTCTCGGGGAGGTGTGAATAACTGTTTCTACACTGGTGACGGGTTGTCTGAGATTCGCAACTGACACGCGCCCTCTCGGTCAGAAGGTGGCAGTTACGGCATGCGTTTAAGTGTTAAACGTAATCGTTATAGACGGAAAGGGGGATTATTTCGTTTTGCGAAATAAAAGTTTACCTCTTGGTCTGGTAATAGATATAACCAGAATGTTAAACTAGATTTTCATTCTCGCTCCTAAATTCGCAGTAGACAGGACGTTTCGTGCTAAGAGAATAAGCTGTATAGCGAAGTCTTAGTTTGTTCTTGGCAAAAATTTTGCCGAACTTCTAGACTACCAATAAATATAAGCATATAATTCTAAAAATGTGCGATCGCCTGTAAATTCTGTGTGGAGGTAAAATATTAAACATATTATCTAGTATTTTGTGAAGTGTTTAAAGTGTTAAATCGCTTATTTTATTTCACTAGTTAGATTTGGTGCAGAGCGCTTAATACATAAGTCTATATTATTTTCTAGTGACGTGTTTCAGTGGAAAGCAGAATGAATTATAATTTCTAGCTTAAACAACAATGTAGCTATAATGAATTTAATTTTACTGCTAAATAATCAGACGAGAACATATTTTTCTAAACTAACTTATAAATGCTAGAAGCCTCATGAGTGTTGACGGAATACGCACGTGTTCCTAATTCATGAGGATTGATGATTTTTAAAAAAAATATAACTTATTCCACGGGAAGGGTTAAACTATAAGACAAGCTATACGCTTGCGGTTTAAAAATGTAAGTTATATTGAGTACATAATGTGTAAAATATTTCATATGTATTTTTCTTTATTCAGTGAATACTGTGGTACCCAAACTTTGCCAGCGTTCTAGTACGTGAACATTATCTGTGAAGAACTTAAGCACTTTCATTACATGAACTGTAACAGTTAAATGAAGTAAAAGGCCTATCGCGCCAGAATTAATTCTTCCAGAATAACACTTAAGTACAGATCAGCCGCTGTGGCAAGCAAAATATCAGTACATCCCGACAGAGTTCTGACTAGTAGTGTGGTGACCAAATATAGTACTTTCCTGAAAGTAGACACCGATCTGACATTCCTCAATTCTAGAAACCTAAGCTAGTGACACTGTGCTCTGCTAACTTTCGTGCCTGGACAATTTTATGTGACTTAACAGACATCCGAAAAATAAGAACACCCAAGGAATCGTTCCCTAGACAGAGAATTCAGTACGTCTTGTTGGAACTGGGGATTTCTTGGTCGAGACTGCATTTACGGGTCTGTGTGAAGGTCCTAGAACTTATTATGTTCCCAGAGGCAGCGATCAAAGCTGTAAGTATAAATGTGCGCACGTGGCCACGGCTGAATGAATAGAGTGAAAGCAGATCTGAGGGTTATTTTTACCGTTGTATGTTGGCACCTATTTGCTGTCATAACTTTCTTCATGCAAGTTTGTTTTGCTAACAATATTTTCCCTTAAACTAGATTATAGTATCAGGTCTGTTCATACCTTAAACGGGGGAAACTCTTAGACTCAATCATATGTATCTGGGACTCTTTGTGCTATCATCTTTCTCCTAACGGGACTGTGGGCTATCCATCGATGGAAGACCATAACTGTGGGTCTACCAGTTCTTGTAGCATTCCTTGATTTGTTTATGACTTTGTGTATATGCCTTTTTGATGTAATTTTACATGTTGTGACGTAAGTTTACAAATGATAAATAAACTTAACAATAAATTAATCAGCATGTTGGTCAGCTCGTTCTAAATATCTATATAATCATTTGTTATAGTTTCCCACGTCTGTGTGTCTACCTGTCGTCACTTGAATGTGCGTGCACGTGAGTGGGTATATATATATTTAATGTATATGTGTTAGACTGTCTGACTACTCTAGATTTGTCGCAGAAGATAGGTGAGAGAGAGAGAGAGAAGATTCCTCGCTCTCAGAGACAGCCTCTATCACAATTCTACCACCTCACTCGTGGAAATCTATACTTTGTATTACTACTTCTCACTGTGACTATCACTTATTCAAATCTATTCAGAAGGGACCAACCCAAGTCTTAATGCTCCTATCAAAAATCTACGACACGGATACAGATGCAAGGCCCAATGAAAACACACTGAGTGAGAGGTCACAGCAATTTGGTGTGAACACTATAACAAAAAAATGCAATGATTACGAGAGTAAATGCAGCAAATGGTAGCCAGATCGCACCTGCAGGAACCCTCCTGCAAGGTATGAACTCATATCTTGATGAAAGCAAACACAAAGTTGGAAGAGCAGACAAAAACACAAGAATAAGAATACTGGAGGAAAGAGGGACTTTCTGTGCAAAAGAAAAAATAATAGGTAACAAAAATAATAAAATTCAAGAAGAAAATTAACACTTTCAATTTAAATATCAAAGTTTTATTGTATGGCTTGCACAGAGCAGTGGTAGTAGTAGTGGTAGTAGTAGTAGTAAATGTAGTAGTGGAAGTGGTAGCAGTAGCAGTTGTGGTAACCCCCCCCCCCTTTCAACCATAACTGATTATGGGCATACGCCTCTGAAGTGATAGCCCTCAGCTGCATGTTTTTTCTGGTGTTCCTTTTGGCGTGTTGTTGTCTGTTCTGCTTGCTGTGAGAGCTTCTTTTCGGCCAATCTGAATTGGCGCGGAGAGATATATACATTAAAAAAGAAAATCGTATTGAATCAGTTTTACAAATAACGGTAAACCTAGTGTTTCCTGTGTACCATTAATTTGTAAACTGATTTCATACCGTTTTCTTTTTTAATTTATACATTACTTTCCTTGCCAGTTTTACAACAAACCCCTTATTTACTTGTATTTATTTGCGCAGAGTGAAGTTTTAAAACGGAATCTGAAGGTCATCAATTTGGAAAATCTTCTTCTTCTTCGTTCACTGTCAGACGTCAACCTGAATATGTTCAAAGAAAGCAATGGTCAGCTTGAGGCTATTTGAATCTCCATAGAGATTTTCCAGAAATAGTACTGGTGATGACCATATGTGCTTTCTTTGGTCCTGATATGTTGGGCATCTTTGAAGTAGTCAATTTAGTTCAGCAGTCGTTTTATCGGTGACACAGTTACACTCGTCAGTTGTTCCAAGCTTTAGCTTATTGAATAGATGGTATTCTAATACGTTGTGACCTGTGCGACGTCTGAAGATTACTACTTGTTAACTTCTGCTGTGCTGGTAATACGCATCATTTTTATTGTGATCTGGGTGCTCTGCTTCCCACTTGTTCCTGTATCTGCCCTTGATAAAAATCTAGGCTTTTTCATTAAGTTATGGTTGTGAACGTGGAAATGAACTTGACAAACGGTAATGGAGCCAGAGTTGAGAAACAGTCTTTGGCGTTGGATAGGCAAATATTGAAGAATAGCGTTACAATGCTGTCGTTATTCTAGAGATTGGCAAATATTGAAGAATAGCGTTACAATGCTGTCGTTATTCTAGAGATAGGCAAATATTGAAGAATAGCGTTACAATGCTGTCGTTATTCTAGAGATTGGCAAATATTGAAGAATAGCGTTATAATGCTGTCGTTATTCTAGAGATTGGCAAATATTGAAGAATAGCGTTACAATGCTGTCTTTATTCTAGAGATAGCCAAATATTGAAGAATAGCGTTACAATGCTGTCGTTATTCTATAGATTGGCAATTATTGAAGAATAGCGTTACAATGCTGTCGTTATTCTATAGATTGGCAATTACACTGGCTAACCAAAAAAAATTGTTTTTTCTTTCTCTAACATTTCTATGTTTTTCTGGTCAATTTTAATGCGCTGTTTTTAAATCTGCAAACCGTTTTTCTCTATCAGGTCGGGATCTCTAGAAATACGCAATTGAAGTTTTTTTAACAATGCATACAGTATTACAACATCATTCGTACAAGAAGTATAACAGTTATGTAGGCTTGAATTTCTTTGCAGTCGACTTTCGTCGGTGAATGGCATGTGGTACATCGCGATGAAGCATCCAACAATAATCGGCAAGCATGGTCACACTACACCGTCCTTGATAACGTGACTCCATTACGGCGATATCTTGATGGAATCGTTCTCCATGGTCATCGCTGACTTCGCCAAGGTTGTCAGGGAAAAAGTCAAGATGCGAATCGAGCAAATGGATTTTGAGGGACATGTTACAGTCCATAATTCTGTATGCATCTATGCACTGCTTAACAATATGCACATAGTCGACAGATTTGTGATTTCCCAGAAAGTTATCGACGATCGATTTGAATGCCATTCATGCGCGAAGTTCACTACCATGTAACAAGTTCTCGAATTGTTTGTCTGCAATAACTTTCCTAATCTGAGGTCCTATGCTAACTTGCGGAAACTTTTCTCAAAGATAAGTGAAAGCTTTGCTCGTTTTATCTAACGCTTTTACAAAATTCTTCATGAGCCCCAACTTTATATGTAACGGTGGTAAAATGATGCTGTCTTTGTTAACTAATGGCTTGTGTATTACATTTTTATGCCCGAGCTGCATACGATCCCTGATAGGCCACATCTTTCTTGCATAATGTTCCTGTCTGTTGCGGCTGTCACATTCACATAGGAAGCAACAAAATTTAGTATACCCAGTCTGCATGCCCATGAGAATTGCAATGACCTTTAGGTCTCCACAAATCCGCCATTGGTAGTCATTGTACTTTATTTTTGCCAAAAGTATAGCCATATTGTCATAAGTTTCTTTCATATGAACAGAGTAAGCGACTGGAATTGATGAAAATAAATTTCCGTTATGCAATAACACGGCTTTTAGACAAGTCTTGGAAGAGTTGATGAAAAGTCGCCATTCGTTGACTATGTGCTCATGACCGAGGTGCACCATTAGACCATTTACATCTTTGCAATAGCAAATGTCATCATCCATCTCAAAATATTGAACAAGTTATCTGTGTCTATGACGAAATTTAGATATCGGAGTATTGGGCGCTAAAAGATTCCATTCTTTGTGTCGCGAACCGAGTAATTCCGCTTGTCCTTTGGTAAGAGTGAGATCACGTATTAGATCTGAAAGTTCTGAATGGTTAATTAAGTGAACACCATCATTCACCGGTATATAATCCGAGTCAGAATTAGTTTCTAAAGCAGGTAAACTATCACTTTCTGATGGTTCATTCACGTCCAATGGATATTGTTGTGGTGGAACTGGGATCGGACACGTGATTGGATCATGAGGCACTGGTTTCGAAACCGATTCAATATTTGGATAAACCACAGACTTTCTAGTTTTAAAAGTGAAACCATGGATATTTGTCAAGCAGAAGTAACAATCAGTAGCGTGCTTTGTCGGTTTACGCCATATTACGGGCACTCCAAAAGGCATCCACTTATGCTTCGGCGATTTTCGTAACCAACCTGCCAATGTATTTGCACAAGTCGAACAAACTGCATTTGGCTTCCAAGATTTATTTGCATCATCAACTTTCGAATCGAAATAAAGTTCATATGCTTTCTTTAGTAATGGTGTAAAGTTTTTCTGGTGAACACAATCGGTAAAATATCCGCATACGTAACAGAACAGATCAGCCGAATTTCTACAACTTCTGGAAGCCATATTTCGCTCAGAATTATTTCAAAATACAGTAACTATTTGAAAAATAGCGTAACATATGTCATGCATCTTTTAGCAGTATAAAAAGTAGAATTATTTTGCATTTTAATAATTTTTAAAAAGTTATATAGTAAAAATGAAACGGAGCAAATAACGGTTTCCCAAAAATATATTTATTCCCAAATATCTTAAGAACCCGCTGTGATAGAGATAAACGGATTTCAAATTTGAAATCAGCACAAGAAACTGACCTAAGAACACTTATTCTTATATAAGAAAGAAAAATGTTGTTTGTCAGTGTTATTGAAGAATAGCGTTACAATGCTGTCGTTATTCTATAGATTGGCAATTATTGAAGAATAGCGTTACAATGCTGTCGTTATTCTAGAGATAGCCGAATATTGAAGAATAGCGTTACAATACTGTCATTCTAGAGATAGGCAAATATTGAAGAATAGCGTTACAATGATGTACTTGTTCTAGAGCAGGGGTCGGCAAACTACGGCACGCGTGCCAAGCGTGGCACGTGGAACGATTTTCAATGGCACGCTGAGTGAATTAAAATACTGTACAGTATATGATCTCACTTTTAAAAAATTAATTTTTAAATTTAAATAGAAGCATATAATTATTTTAAAGCTATACCCGTTTTCACAACCCTTCAAAACGAAAGTTTTTAGACATTGAAGGTAAGAATGTGCCACCTGATGCAAACTAAAGGCCTGGTCATACTATACTGCACGTAAGTCTTTGTTTTTACGGACCGTTTCCGAGAACAAACATTCTTCAACGAATTTCAAGGGGAGTAGTTATACTTTGCGGTGCCCGCTAGTCTGGCGTCTACCTGCTACCGTAGTTTGCAGGATGAGATTCTTGAAAAGAATCCCAAGCGAATTTTGACGGGCAAGCGGAGACGTAATATCATAATTACGCAATAGTGTCTGGCTAGCGCATGGACGAGCGTATTTATTTCGTTTTCGCTCGCAGTTTTTGACTACCAGTGTGAGTTTGGAGCAACAATGACTGACCTCGACGAAGTTATATTTCCGTCCTATCCTTCCCCTCTCTCCCGACCACCACCACCTCTACAGTTCTCTCGGCTGTCGCATACTCATGCCCGTACAGTCCGTTGACCGCAGCACAAAAGTTGGTGTTGTTATTAAGTAATGCGGTGCCGTTAAAATGACTCAAAACAGAAAAAAAACTTGATATACGCTCGTTTCAAGACTTTTGGACAAACGAATATGGATTCATACAACAAAAGGATCGTGCTGTTTGTGCTTTATGTTATGAATGTGTCGTGTGCCGTACGTCAAGTGTACAAAGATACTATCAAACCAAACATCAGTCCATGTTTAAAAACTCTGAGGAGAAAAGTGAAGCCATAAAAATGGCTGTTTCTGGCTACAAAAAACAAAGTAGTATTTTTAGTCAAGTAATTGGAACCAAAAATAAAGCTACCGAATGTAGTTACAAAATTGCACAGTGTGTGGCTTCGAAGGGCAAACCTTTCACAGATGGAGAATACATCAAGGAAACTTTTTTGAGCAGTGCTGAAATTTTGTTTAGTGATTTACGAAATAAAGAAACAATACTGTCTCGGATTCGAGAAATACCGGCTTCTGCGAGATCAATCGAGAGGCGCATAACTGATATGGCTGAAAATGTAACGGTAAAACAAACAACCGGGTTACAACAAGCTGTTGTATTTAGTGTCGCTCTTGACGAAAGTGTCGATGTGAATGACGTGGCGCGCCTAGCTATAGTTGCGCGATATTGTGACAACGACCGTATTTATGAAGAACTGTGCTGCTTGATACCTTTTGATGGTACAGCCAAGGGAGAGGACATTATAACTGCATTTTTAAGCTATTTCGAAAATCAGAACATTAACATGAATAAAATATTCTGTGTTACTACTGATGCCGCCCCTGCATTTGTCGGAAAGAACAAAGGATTTGTTAAACTTCTTGAGGATCGTATTGGACGTCAAGTATTGAGATTCCATTGCATTATACACCAGGAGAATTTGTGTGCGAAGATTTCGTCACTATCCTTGAACTCTGTAACGGAAACTGTTGTCAAGATAGTTAACTTCATAGTTTCTCGCTCTTTATTGACCCACAGGCAATTCAAATCTCTTCTACAAGAAATGGAGAGCGCATATGCGGACCTCGCGCTGTACAGCAATGTTCGTTGGCTTAGTCGAGGTAATGTTTTGAACAGATTTGTATCATGTCTAGAAGCAATCAAGGTGTTTCTTGATGAAAAAGAACATTTCCCGGAATTGAATGACGAGGACTGGCTGTGCAAGCTGATGTTTCTGGCTGACATAACTACAAATCTGAATGAATTAAACTTGCATTTACAAGGGCAGGGTCAAACAGTACTTGATCTTTTTTAGCACTGGAAAGGATTTGCGTCAAAATTAGACACATTTTGCAGAGATATTACCACTAACACATACAAGTACTTTCCAAACGTAAAGGCTCATTCAAATCGATTTACTGTCAACAGAGATGAGCTTCAGAAATATGTTGAAGCGCTCAAATGAGAGTTTGCTAAACGAGGTCAAGACTTCAAAATTCACGGGCCCATGTTTTCTTACCTCATCAAGCCCGACTTAATTGATCATACTAACATCCCATTTGACCTATCTCTTTTCGAGTGGATGGATGTTGACAATTTTGAAATGCAACACATCGAATTCAAGGCATCAGAGTTATGGACGATAAAATTTGTAGAATCGCGAAAAAACTCTTGAAGGAAGTTGCTTGGAAAAGTCAGCTGCCATCCTCAACTGCTGGACATCCCTGCCTGAAGCATTCACCTGTTTGAAGAAAGTTGCATTTGCTCTACTTTCGGCTTTTGGGTCAACTTATACATTTGAACAAATTTTCTCACACATGAAAGCTGTTTTAAGTCCACAGAGAAGTCGCCTAACACCTGTGCATTCAGAAGCCTGTGTGAAGCTGAAATTGACAAAATACACACCTGATATTGAACAATTAACCAAGGAGAAGCAAGGACATGGGTCCCATTAATTGATTAATGACTCAGATCAATAATAATCAATGATTACTCATATTAAAATTTTAATAACGTGTTTTATGTTTGGTTTATTTAATTGTTTTGTTCTTGAAACTATTCTTAACAAAATATACTTACTTACTTACTTAGTCGTTCCCCTTCTACCGTGAGGTGTAGAGGTTAACAAAATATACATATGGCAATTTTATTATAAGCAAAACTTTGCAACATTACTTCGGCACGACACTACTAAAAGTTTGCCGAGAAAATGGGCAACTGAAGACAAACAAACTTAAAATGGATAAAAAGGACGTAGGAAGATCTTGAACAGAAACGCGTGGAGTGAACTAGTTGACAAACGTGCTCGACAGGGTGCTGAGAGGTGATGGTGATGCTCGTGTCTGTCTTTATATCTAAAATACAGGAAATACAGCACAGTCCGGATAAATAGAAGTCGATAGGACAATGTAAAACACGTCTACTTACTCGAAATTCTCCTTATCCGACTTTTGCTCAAAGATGTGCATTTGCGTCACAATAAAGGTAAAGGATGAATGAATTATTTTAAATTGTCATTTCTGTATGTCTTAAAATTATCAAAAGCAATTTAGCGAAGCCTAAAATGTAGTGACAAGTTCATTACTAGTAGCATAGCAGCAAGTGTAAAAAAACGTTCGAATCCTTGGCATAGTATTTTTGACTGCTCTGTTAGCGGTTCCTACACGGATTCCTAGAACGACAAGTAAGCCGGTTTAAAAGTTACTGGTCCTGATCTAGTAATTTTTCTATTGTCTTGTGTTTTTCTTCCTTTTTTTATATAAGTGCCTTCCAAATACTGGTTTAAGTGTATTATTTACTATTTACATGCATTGGGTTTCCCTCTTTGTTTATCTTCAGATCTCAAACTTTCAGGGTTGTGGAGTCGGCCAAAATCTTTTGAGCTTCCGACTCCTGAAATTTCAGAAGTCCTACTCTGACTCCCAACCGACTCCGACTACAGTTTTTGTACTAGTCATATGGCATAAAATTCGGAATTCGAATCCGGACATTTTTTAATCGATTCCGACTCTGACTCCGACCTCACTAAAAAACGACCGACTCCACGACTCCAACTTCCGATTCTACAGCCCTGACCCCTTTTGCTGTCAGAGCTTAATGCAAACCCTTTTCTCACAAACCGAGGTGAACCAGTGTTCGCACAGTCGACCTGACGATTCACATGCTTGCTGGTTTAATTAATCTAAGTATTGTAATCTACTGACGGAAGCTTGGACGTTTATTAACCTGTTTCGCCTGTTCACCATAAAATTATCTACAGCCACGTAGCAATGTAACTTAGGCGAAGAATGCAGAATTCTTACTTATCCAAGTCCAAATTTGAGTTCGGACAGAAAAATTACTTCGGCTATCCGAAAATTCAAGTTATCAGAATTTGGCTTAAAGGGAGTTTTTAACAAAGCAAAAGAAGATATTTAGACGGTACTTTCAGCAATGCTTCCACTTAAGCGAAATTCGATCTAAGCAAATTCCACTTAAGTGAACTGCACTGTATTCACTGAAGTGACAAGTGTGACTATAAGCCGAAGAATTAGACTCTTAACTAGAAGAGTTATGTATTGAATAGCTAATCCTTCTACTTGGGTTCTCACATTACGTGATTTTCAGGGAGATTCATTCACATTTCGCTTTTTGTTTCTTATAGCGCATTGAACTATAATTTCAGCTGGTTCCTTTTAGTAGGCCTGCATCACAGCATTCATGTATTCATTAAGAGTACATAATTTATGTTACACGGTGAGGTTGCTAGTCACATGCACAACTTAATGTTAGTCGCTTCTCATAGAACCGTGGGAACTAAACATTGATATATATGTGACGTAGATTTCCTCGTAGAATTAAAGTTACAAAACTTTCTCACAGAAGTAAAGCAAACGTTATGCGTAATGCTCTTTCAATAGAGCAGGCGTGAAACGTTTTGAGATAGTAAAAGTATGTGAAACATATTCTTAAATAATCAGAAGAGATGTGAGGGTATTTAACGCAAGTGTGGTACGTGCTTCAGTATCTAGCGCAGCGTGAGTTCTTTTGGAGAAATATAGCAGGTGTGAAGCGTTCTTATGGAACCTTTAAACTTTCTTTGATGAAAACGATAAGCTCGGAGTGTTAATACATGTTACTTACATCAAAGGTCACTTAACTTTTGGAAATTGTAACGATCTGGCTGAGAGATCAATAAGAATCTACCCCACTGAGCATTAAATATTTTACTGAGCTCGGCTGAACAGTCGGAAGTCGTAAAACTACGATAGTGTAACAAGTAAAACTACTGAAGCGTTACAACAAATGTTACCTGCAGTTTTCACAAATACTTTCCATTATTTTTGTGCGATGAATAGATTTGTAGGCAAATATCAGAGGGAAAATTTAATTAGATTAATATGCAAGAGGAATTATACAAGTTGCATTAACTCACAAAAAATGGAAGGAAATTATAAATTAACGTTAGCACAACTCAGTAGTAAAATGTGAGGAAAATTTTGATCCACTTTTGCAGTCAATTAGCGTATTAAGAGGCCATTAAATTCTTTGGCAGCTACCACATTCAGGACTTAGAGTCAGTCAGTCAATGTTTCAAGAAGACATTCCATTAGTTCCTATACATGTGTTGATTGCAAGTTGTTATTACGCTGAATCCGAATGAACTGAGTATCCTGACGAGTACTACGATTATGGTACAGGCTTCTCCCACTGTAATAATGTCCATATCTTGAATTTCCGTTGGTACAGGCGTCAACTTTGAGCATTGAATCTCTAGTGCTTGTAGATGCATGCAAAGCGCTGTTGTTCAAAGACCTTGATGAGTACATACTTCTCGTCTCAGACTTCTTGCAGAACACCATTGCACGAATCCTGCCCCTTATCTTTTGGCTAAATAGACAATAAACCAAAGGGTTCATGCAGCTGTTGGAGGTCCCTAACCACTGCGCAAAAGGTATAGCAACCTTGTTAATAAACGTAGACTCTTCGGAATCAGACAGAGGCGTGCCGAAGAGCAATCTAAGATGAATGATATACAGTGGCATCCACGAAAACATGAACAGAACCACCACAACTACCAACATCTTTATTACACGTATTTTAGATTTCTCAATAACGCCCCTGCTAGAAGTTATCCCAGGCGCGTCTCTGTGCCACACGCGGTAGCCAATCATAGAATAGCAGGCAACAATAAAAGTCAACGGTAAGGCATAACACATGAGAAAGATTACTCCCAGAAAGAAGGCCTGTTTATGAAGCAATCGTGGTTCAGGAAACTCGTCGTAGCAGACATCAATGACTTGGACTTTGCTGCTGTATTCACGAAGCTTGTAGTAGAGGGCCCATGGTGTCATCAGTAGCAACGCTAGAAGCCAGATGAAAAATAGAATTACCTTGGCCATTCGTTTGGTGTTTCTTTGCCTCATCACGTGGCAAATGGCGACGTATCTGTGGATTTAAACTATCATAATTATAGTTGTCAGAATACAGTTTTTGTAATGGGACCTTGTGATTAAAAAGACCAGTCTTAAAGTTAGAATCAACGTTACATGCAAAAACATTAGGCAGATACTAACATCAAACAATTAATTTATAAATTAAAAATGAGTTATTAAGTGTTGTATGCACTTCTCATTACTGTAATGCTTGGAAACAAAAAACAGTGAATAAGCAGTTAGAACAAAGATTTTCTGGAGAAAATTCTTTTAATCAACCATGTTCATGTATCGCTCGTTGTAAGAAACAGTTTATAATCCTTCCCTATGGGAACATTTTGAAACTTTCTGCAGTTGTTGCCACTTTTTTCTGCCAGTTTTCGTCTTCAGAGCTGTGTGTGTCTGTTCGAACGGCGTCTTTTGGCAAGGAGGTAGAAGCGGTGGCCACTGCCTCACAATGAACCCTTTTGCAGGGCAGAGAACCATCCCTCTCGTGGCATTGCACACACGCCAATCAGTGGGTCTGGTGTGACCTTCACAAGCTGCGCTCGCTGAGTCGGGGCAGTTATCTGGGGTTGCAAGAAAGCCCAAAACCAATAACCCAAATTTTTTTGCAAGGGTAAAAGAGTGGAACCCGTGGGGATCGTAACAAACAAACTTTTTTCTTTTTTTTTCGTTCACCCTCAGACGTCAACTTGAATATGTTTAAAGAAAGCAGTGGTCAGTCTGAGGCTGTTGACATCTCTATAGATCATTTCTATGAAAGGTACTGGTGATGGCCATATGCTTTCTCTGTTCCTGATATGTTGGGCACCTTTGAAGTAGATGATCAACAGTCATTTTATCAGTGCCACAGTTACACTGATCGGTAGTTCCTATCTTTAACTTGTTGAATAGATGGTATCCCAATCTGTTGTGACCTGTGCGAAGTCTGAAGATTACCACTTCTCCACTTCTGCTGAGCTGGTAATATGGATCATTTTTCCTGTGGCCTGGATGTTCTGCTTCACACATGCTCCTGTATCTGCGCTTGATAAAATTCTTGACCTCTTTATATGTTATGCTTGTGTCAAGTTGAGGCAGCTTTCCCCTTTCCTTTGCCAATATGTCAGGCTCATCATTTCCGGGGATGATGCAGTGAGAATGGATCCACTGTATCACAACTATTTTGAATTTCTGACACAGTTTGTGAAGTGTTCCTCTTAGGTCATCCAAGTCAGCATTATTTTGACTCTTGAGCGTTGCAATCACTGACAGCGCATTTGAGAAGATAGCTATTTGGCTTTCTGACCTTTCTTCTGTCATTACGACTTCTGCTGCAGCTTTTAAAGCATCTCCCGCTGTTCTGAAGTTACACGATGATTGTCCTGTTGCGACTGACAGGTTTTTGTTTGCCTTTACTTAAGCTCAGAAAGACTCCTTCACTCCCATCTTCAGTTGCACTTATTGCTTATTCATTTTTGCATGCATGGATCCAGACGTTTCTTGGGAAATGTTTCTCTATGTATTTTGTGTTTAGGATTCTTGTTTCTGTTTCATTCTGGCTGTTCTTTCTTTCAATACCTGGAATGTTTTCTATCATTTCAGGGAAGCGCTGTGGTTTCCTGTCGCATGTTACGCAATTGCCTAGTTAATTAAATGTGTGAAGACCGGAAAGTGGGACACCAGTATACAAGCCCGAAAAAATGAATGCAGTGATATTTTCTTGTGTGTATCTAGGGCAGCCAATCAGAAACGGGGTTCCCCACGGACAAATAGGAAAGACTTCGACGATTATATAAGGAAGAATAAAATCGTCCGAAACATATTTAGAATTAGAGATCGGGAAGGAGAACGAAATGACAAACAAGAATGAGAATGTTCTCCTTTTGACGGGGATATCTTCATTTATGTGCAGGTACAAGGAAATTTGCAGGGAGTAAGTAGTTGTGAAGAATTTTGCAAGTATACGTGTCCGTGCATTGATAAATCCTGTGTTTTTTCTATTCATAATTCAAGATAAAATCGTTAACACGACCGATATGGGAAGAATACATATGGATATAAAGGTCAACTCACTGAGAATGGAAATCTATAACTCTAAAGGCTTGAACTGGGAAAGGTGCGATGCACGAGACCAAGGTTTGAAACCCATCTAGCACAAACCGCTCAGAGTTATAAATATTTTGGGAAGTTTGCTGGAGTTGCGATCCTTGTTTTTCATACGTCCGGAAGCTCCATATATAAAGGCGGTCGAAAATGATTTCAAATTCACTTGTACAGCGAAGAAGACAGAAGGACAACGGCTGGAGAGAGAGAGACGTGTAATGGCCAATATCTTGTTATTTGCAGCCAAGCAGTTTCTTTTACTCCACAAAAGCCAGTCTTTACTGATCTTAATTAGATCCTGCGATGGTATGTAAAGTTACTATGTAAATTAATACAGTAATTACAACTTTTATTTCAGGATTTGTTTAATCTATATTTTATGAAAGTATCATGCATATTAATTGGTTACTTGGTATGATTGTTGAAGGTTGGAACCTGATATATAACCACCGTGACTGAGTCCGTATCAGGGATAGCACAGTCCTTTACAGGACTAATAACAATTCTTTTCAGGACAACCAACAGTCATTATCAGGGCTTATCCAATCTGTCTTCAAGTTACTGTACTTTCCAGAGCTGACTTGTCAGGTAGGGGGATACTATAACATCATACCATGTATGTGTGTACATATTATTTTGTATTATTTTATTTTATAAAATGTTCCACAGTAGACACCTGTCTTGTCACTGATCCATAATCATGCATTTCCACGTATACATCTGAAAACAAAATAGCCACATATCCTACAATTATCTGCAGGTTCATACTTGTCAACCCAAAGTTAGAGGTCCATGATCAACAATTGCTCGATGATCAATGCTAATCGCCCCAGCAGTGTCTGGATTGGTAGAAGCACGACCTACGAAGCTGTACATCTCATATGAACACTGATTACACTGACTAACAAAAAAAACTTTTTTTTTCTTTCTCTAACATTTCTATGTTTTTCTGGTCAATTTTAATGCGCTGTTTTTAAATCTGCAAACCGTTTTTCTCTATCAGGTCGGGATCTCTAGAAATACGCAATTGACGTTTTTTAACAACGCATACAGTATTACAACATCATTCGTACAAGAAGTATAACAGTTATGTAGGCTTGAATTTCTTTGCAGTCGACTTTCGTCGGTGAATGGCATGTGGTACATCGCGATGAAGCATCCAACAATAATCGGCAAGCATGGTCACACTCCACCATCCTTGATAACGTGACTCCATTACGGCGATATCTTGATGGAATCGTTCTCCATGTTCATCGCTGAATTCGCCAAGGTTGTCAGGGAAAAAGTCAAGATGCGAATCGAGCAAATGGATTTTGAGGGACATCATACAGCCCATAATTCTGTATGCATCTATGCACTGCTTAACAATATGCAACATAGTCGACAGATTTGTGATTTTCCAGAAAGTTATCGACGATCGATTTGAATGCCATCCATGCGCGAAGTTCACTACCATGTAACAAGTTCTCGAATTGTTTGTCTGCAATAACTTTCCTAATCTGAGGTCCTACAAAGATACCTTCCTTTATCTTTGCATCGCTAACTTGCGCAAACTTTTCTCGAAGATAAGTGAAAGCTTTGCTCGTTTTATCTAACGCTTTTACAAAATTCTTCATGAGCCCCAACTTTATATGTAACAGTGGTAAAATGAAGCTGTCTTTGTTAACTAATGGCTCGCGTATTACATTTTTATGCCCGAGCTGCATACGATCCAGGATAGGCCACACCTTTCTTGCATAATGTTCCTGTCTGTTGCGGATGTCCCATTCACATCGGAAGCAACAAAATTTAGTATACCCAGTCTGCATGCCCGTGAGAATTGCAATGACCTTTAGGTCTCCACAAATCCGCCATTGGTAGTCATTGTACTTTATTTTTTTCCAAACGTATAGCCATATTGTCATAAGTTTCTTTCATATGAACAGAGTAGGCGACTGGAATTGATGAAAAAAAATTTCTGTTATGCAATAACACGGCTTTTAGACTAGTCTTGGAAGAATCGATGAAAAATCGCCATTCGTTGACTATGTGCTCATGACCGTTTACATCTTTGCAATAGCAAATGTCATCACCCATCTCAAAGTATTGAACAAGTTCTCTGTGTCTATGACGAAATTTAGATATCGGAGTATTGGGCGCTAAAAGATTTCATTCTTTGAGTCGCGAACCGAGTAATTCCGCTTGTCCTTTGGTAAGAGCGAGATCACGTATTAGATCTGAAAGTTCTGAATGGTTAAATAAGTAAACACCATCATTCACCGGTATGTAATCTGAGTCAGAATTAGTTTCTAAAGCAGGTAAACTATCACTTTCTGATGGTGCATTTACGTCCAACGGATATTGTTCTGGTGGTACTTGGATCGGACACGTGATTGGATCATGAGGCACTGGTTTCGAAACCGATTCAATATTTGGATAAACCACAGACTTTCTAGTTTTAGAAGTGAAACCATGGATATTTGTCAAGCAGAAGTAACAATCAGTAGTGTGATTTGTATGTTCACGCCATATTACTGGCACTCCAAAAGGCATCGACTTATGCTTCGGCGATTTTCGTAACCAACCTGCCAATGTATCGAACAAACTGCATTTGGCTTCCAAGATTTATTTGCATCATCAACTTTCGAATCGAAATAAAGTTCATATGCTTTCTTGAGTAATGGTGTAATGTTTTTCTGGTC
This sequence comes from Oreohelix idahoensis, assembly GCA_024509875.1. NCBI lineage: Eukaryota > Metazoa > Mollusca > Gastropoda > Stylommatophora > Oreohelicidae > Oreohelix > Oreohelix idahoensis. The sequence continues at coordinate 163,445 of JAMPIV010013735.1, read as the reverse complement.
AACACGATCGGTAAAATATCCGCACACGTAACAGAACAGATCAGCCGAATTTCTACAACTTCTAGAAGCCATATTTTGCTCAGAATTATTTCAAAATACAGTAACTATTTGAAAAATCGCGTAACATATGTCATGCATCTTTTAGCAGTATAAAAAGTAGAATTATGTTGCTTTTTATTAATTTTTAATAAGCTATATAGTAAAAATGAAACGGAGCAAATAACGGTTTCTCAAAAATATATTTATTCACAAATATCTTAAGAACCCGACGTGATAGAGATAAACGGATTTCAGATTTGAAATCAGCGCAAGAAACTGACCTAAGAACACTTATTCTTATATAAGAAAGAAAAATGTTGTTTGTCAGTGTTATCATAGAAGTTGAGTGATATTTGTGACAATCGTGCACCCAAGAAGTGATAACTGTCAAGCAGAGTTTTATGATGACAATTTGCATGATAAACTAGTGAAAGCTATAAAGTGAATAAGACAGTGAAGAAGTCTATTACCCAACAAATTGGAAGATTCTAAAGAAATGACATTTTAGTTTTAAACTTGTGAAAACTGTTATTGATTTAACCACTTGGGTTTTTATGTAAATACAAATATTTTTTTCAATAGTCAGTTGATCTGCCTGATGATGATCTCACACACTTCTTGGACGGGAAGAGAGATGCAATCAAGTTTCCACCTGCCAGTGCAAAAGGGCTTTGGGAACAGCTGGACGAAGCCTTGGCAAAAGAGTTGGATAACAACCTGAAGCAGATAAGTTTGGAGAAGAAGCTGGAAATCTTCGGCGACATAATATATCTGCACTGTCGCAAAGTGTTCGGAGTGAGGGAGGCAAGGGAAAGTAACCCACCACGAAAAAGTAGAAGACAAATTAAAATAGAAGAAATCAGGAAACAGAAGAAGCATGCCCGAAAACTTTTCAAGAACGCAGTTGCCACAGAGAAGGAAGGGTTACGACAGGTTTGGGAGCACCTGAAAGGCCAACATAATGCCCTTTGTAGAGCAGAAAGGTTGTGCAGGAAGAGAAGGAAGACTCGAAGGGATAGGGAAAGATTCTTCAGGGAGCCCTTCAAGTTTGCCAAAGAACTGTTTGAGCAGCCACGGTCGGGTACGCTAAACATCAAGAAAGAAGACCTGGAAGAACACCTTAGAATGACATATTCAGATGGTCGCAAAGATGAGCCGCTCAGCAGCATGGCAGGCCTTAAATGGCCGAGTAAGCCAGGAGCTGAATTTAACACCAAGCCCCCAACGGTGCAAGAGGTAGAAAGCATTGTCCAGAAAGCTCGGTGCAAGTCAGCTCCAGGTCCTAATGGTGTTCCATATGTGGTGTATAAGAGATGCCCTGAAGTGCTCAAACGACTGCTCCGTTTACTAAAGAATGCGTGGAAAGCCCAGCTTGTAAGCAAGGAATGGAGAAAGGCGAACGGAGTCTACATCCCGAAGGAGCAAAATTCCACAGACATCAGTCAGTTCAGGCCAATCTCACTACTCAATGTGGAAGGGAAGATATTCTTCTCAGTGATGGCGAAAAGACTCACTACATACCTCCTGGCAAATGGGTACATTGACACTACCATTCAGAAAGGAGGTATCCCAGGTACACCAGGATGTCTAGAGCATGCCACAATGATCTGGGAAGCAATCCAAAAGGCAAAGTCTGACAGAACAAACCTCCATGTAATCTGGTTGGATCTAGCGAATGCTTATGGATCCGTTCCACACCAGATGTTGTGGCAGGCCCTAGAAATGTATCATGTTCCACAAGAGATTGCAGCAATGCTGAAGCTGTATTTCGCAGGGTTTGCTGTCAGATTTTCAACCAGAGAGTACACAACGAAGTGGATTGGCCTTGAAGTTGGAATTGCAATGGGGTGTACCATCTCTCCGATACTATTCGTGATGGCTATGCAGGTAATCCTCAATGCGGCCGAAGGAATGGCTATAGGTCCAAAGCTTGGGGGAATGTGTCACATGCCACCGCTCAAAGCATTCATGGATGACACAACAATTCTGACATCAGATGAACATCAGGCCCGGAGGATGTTAGAACGCCTGGATGAACTAGTCAGCTGGTGCAGAATGAGCTTCAAACCCAAGAAGTCGAGAAGCCTATCAGTCAGGAAAGGGAAGATAGCAGAAGACATATTCGTGGTTTCCAACCAAAGAATCCCTACTGTCATTGAGGAACCTGTTAAAAGTCTTGGCAGGGTGTACGATGCCTCATTAAAAGACTCGAAGGCAGTGCAACAGACAATAGAAATGGCAGACAGAGGGCTACAGATCATAGACCAAAGCAGACTCTTGGGAAAGTTCAAACTGTGGTGCCTCCAGTTCATGTTGATACCGAAATTGCTGTGGCCACTGCTTATATATGAAATAAGCACAAGTACAGTCGAAGCTATAGAGCAAAAGGTCAACAAGTTCATGAGAAAGTGGCTAGGGGTACCACCAGGTCTGTCAGATGTAGCACTGTACTGCAAAAAGTCAAAACTTCTGCTTCCTTTCAAGTCAGTTGTTGAAGAGTACAAAGTTGGAAAGGCAAGGCTTGCAATGATGCTACGCGAGTCAGCTGATGACGTGGTTAAGTCCATTCAGCCTACACTGAAAACGGGAAGGAAGTGGAGAGTGGAAGAAGCTGTTGATGCTGCCCAAGAGTTACTCAAACTGAGGGAGGTAATCGGATACACACAGACGAATAGACGGGGATTTGGTCATGGAGACATCCGCTGGTGGTCCAAGGCATCAAGCAGGGAGCGCAGAGACATGGTTGTTCATGAGATACGAGAGGCTGAGAATGATAAGAGGTTGCAAAAAGCAGTGCAGCAGGTCCAACAAGGCCAATGGACTACATGGGAAGGAGCCCTGCAGAGGTCCTTGACATGGAATGATATATGGCATATGGCACCTCTTAGGCTCAGCTTCGTGGTTAGATCAATGTATGACCTGCTGCCGTCGGCCACCAACCTTGTGAAATGGGGAAAGTCGGATGATGAGCAGTGCCCCCTGTGCCAGGGGAGGCAGACACTCAAACACGTGCTCTCAGCGTGTAAGGTGTCATTAGGGCAAGGGCGATACACCTGGCGCCATAACAAAGTGCTAAATGAGCTTGCTGCGACAATAGATCTAGCAAGGATGAAGGCGAACAGCAAACCCAGGCCGAGCACCGCAAATACATACTTTCTGAGGGCAGGAAAGTCAGCACACCCCAAACCGAGTAAACCAGGTAGCAGTTTACCATCTCTTCTTGATTGTGCAAACGACTGGGAGATGGCGGTAGACCTACCTGGACGAGGGGCATATCCAGAGAGTATCAGGAAATCGCGGAGACGGCCGGATATAGTGCTTCATTCTTCTTCAACGCTTCAGGTCATACTGATTGAACTGACCGTGCCATTTGAATCCAGATTAGACGAGCAACATTCGTTCAAAGCGGCCAAATATAGTGATCTGGCCGCGGATCTGAGACACGAGGGGTTCACTACAAGGGTCATGGCTGTTGAAGTGGGCGCAAGAGGGCTTGTGGCTGCATCAATGTATGATCTATTGAAACTGTTGGGGTTGAAGGGACAGGCGAGAACAAGGGCACTGAAGAGGCTTAGTGAAACTGCCGAAAAGGCATCAGGCTGGCTGTGGAACAACCGCAATGGGCAATGGAAATCGTGACAATAAACGCTGCGGTACAGAAAATACCAGGAATTTTTCTAAGTCCACAAAACGCTGAGTTTTGTGGTGTACTAGTGAGCGGGCTGTGACTGAGGGGCAACAGGCGATGTATATTATAGGAGGTGTCAGTGTCAGAATTTCAGTGGCTAGGCTCGGCGGCTTCGCGATGGTGTCTCAGTGTGTGCGACGGAACGAACGGAATAATTTGTCTTTTCTTTGTTACTTTCACAATTGCCTCCACGGCTGGCGGAGTTGTGGATTAAAGTTGCTACCATAAGTGAAATGGGTTCATTTTCGATACAAGACAACAGGAGGCTGAGACGCTTGGGAGTCATGACCCAAGTGGGCCCGCCCCCCTTAGAGTGTAAAGGAGTATACTGGGCCGAAACACTTGTCTGATGGGGGGACTTCTTCTGATGATCAGATTGCCTCCTGTTGTATCGCTCTGTAAAGAGTTTCCTATCATCACACAATCACCACAATCAGATAGATGTAAATAAAGAGGATATATAAATTGTATTCACCAGCTTTATTAATTCAATATAGTTGATATTGAGTTTGGTTGAATTGTTATTAATATCACAGGTGGTCACATAGCGAAGGTGGCGCAGTAAGGTCTGACTGTTCTCTGAATATTTTCAGCCCAGATACTTTCACAGCCGTGATTATCGAGTGATATCAATGTACTTCTCTGTCACTGGGACCTCACACATTCTGGAGAGAATACTATTTCTACTCTAGCACTATCATCTCACACATATAAAACATTCCGCTACATTTCCAAAATGGTAGCTTGTGTGCAGTTAAGATGGGCGTAGCTGTTGATATTGCATTGATATGGTCTGCTCTCATCTTTGCTTTGGCTGTTTCGACAAAGGTGCTTCGCTTCAGTCTTTCCCTTCCAAGTCCATTTATTCTCTGGTACATTGGGTGATCTGTCAGTCTCCTGAATTTCTCGGCTTGTTGCTAGGCTCTGCTATCTCTTCTATCCTCCAATGGCTGAAGTGTAGCATAAAGGATAAATACGCTTAGTTAGATTGTATTATGTATACACACTGCCTTCGCCAAAGAGTTAATGTGAGCGACATGTACACACTGCACACGCATGCGCAGTCTATACCTCGCAAGAGAAGGAGAGGAAAGGCTAGATTTTAATAATGGCGAAGCAATTTGTGCATTGGGACGGATGGAATTTCTTAAAGGACGACTTTGGGAAGTATCGTTATACAAGAATAATAACGGAGTTCGCTGGTGGGAATGTTCATACATGGAAATCTAAAAGGAAATTGGTCAGTAGGATGTATCTACTGAGATATCGTTTAGTTTGTGAGATGGCCACTTTCGATGGTTAGGCGTAGTATTAATCTAAATAAATTTATTTAGACTGCATGCCCACATGGAAAGCCAATAACAGGGAATGGATTTGAAGCTTGTCACAGGGGATTTCGAAGGATGTTGACCAGACAGTGATAACCTAGGCCATTTAAGATATATATGCCTTAATAAATTGCAGGGTTACACACAATGAGCCCAAAGAAGGCATTTTCTGGAATTATTTTGGGCCAATCAGATACGCCCCCTCTGACGTACGCTTCATTAGTATATAAGGGTGGCAGTTTCAAAATTTATTCATCACACACAACCTTGTTAAGCCCAGCCAGAAGACGCAGAGTAGAACACTGTCATTGCCAAGCCATTTTTGACTATGCAGGGCAGGAATCCTCACTAAAAGTGTAATTCTGTGTTGGAGAAAGATTCTTAGAGGGTATGTAGGGCTATCATACGTATTTATGTGAATAATGTACATTTTATTTCAGGAATTAATAGGCTTGTGAATATACCAAACATATTGATTGTGTGAATAGGATGGCTAAAGCTTGTCAAGCCTTTTAAAACTACCCACAGCAGTCATTGCTAACCATAAGCATATCCAGTAGGGTTTATTAGTACTATGTTACTAACTACCATAAAAGGACCAACTGTGACTTGGCATGAGAGTGAGGAAGGCAAAGGCTGCATCAGGGATCATAGTTTCATATTGATTGTTTATTATTTGATTGAAAATGTTTTGCAGTAGACACCAATCTGTCTCCCTACTCTGTATCATACAGAGCCATTTATCATTCATTGTACACACAGCATCTGAATAAAACATTCTCATCTCAGCACACAGTAGAGATAACAAGCATCATAAGCAACCATTGGACACATATTCATTGTTTCAGGATCCTAGTGCACCATCACAAGTGTGATCATGTTCTGAGGTCTGAGGTCCTTATATCCTGCTATATGTGAAGCCCAGAGATAGAAGGAGCCTATTACTGTCATTCCCCTTACTGTTTGGGAGTTTGTACAGCACAGACTATCAGTGTGTTAGTACAGTGCAACCGACCTGTACCAGAGTTACTGACTTGGACCAGAGTTAAGTCCCATGTACCTAGAAACCAATGTGAGACCAGCTACTACTGTCAATAGAATGTTTTAAATGATGAACTTGAGCTGAAAAGATAGGAGAGACAGATAAACTTTAATTATTCATTATTAAAATAAATACAGAAGGACGGTGAACATTCCTGGTGGACAAGATCTAGTGTAAAGGAACTTGTTAATTAATAGATCCAAAGTGGATCCTTGTTCTTTTGTATTTACTTACAAATAGATTGGAATGTACATACTTTACCATAATCACCATTGCCTCAACATTCACCCATCATTACAATAGTACATAGTGTAGATAATAGATTAATTGAATTGTAAGCCACTTGAGTTATTAATTACTTTTATTCAAAGGAGTTACAGTTCAATTTTCATAGTTACATAAGTACATCATAGGAGATCAAAAAGTGAGAAGGCACCAGTATAATCTGCTTGTCTATATCTAATTCTTGCTACAGATTATTCACAGCATTGATCTTCTTGTGAGAGTGAGACCAGTGAACCCTAGAAACTGGGACTTCACCATTGTTCAGGAGAGAACCCTACTTCTGTCAATACTATCACTACATCTATATATATAAACCTCTCGCTACATGAAGGTATGTAATCTTTTCGAACTCTTCAATGGATATTGACTTCATGCCCCCCGTATTTATTCCCATTGCTTGGTTGTGGGTTAGTTTGACTTAGCTGTTGACCATGCTGCAATGCCTTATTCTATGACTAGTCTCACTCACCCAGTATATAGCTTCTTTAGTACGTACTCTATCATCCGCTCCCAGCCCATGCCAGCAAGTTTTTTTTTGTATACTGCCATTCTCTTCCTAGCTCTTGTCCTATTTCTTTCAATCTGAGTTTTCCAAGTCGAGCGATTATCAAAAGTAATGGCTGGGTAGTTTGGGTTTTCATCCAGATGTAGATTTTTTTTCTATTTAGCACTAATTTGGAACTTTGTGGTTTATTTGAGAGGGAAAACACTGTGTATGTGGTTTTCCTTTCATTTATCTTCACTAGCCATGCTTCGGCCCACTCTTCCAATGATATCAGGTCTTGCTGCACCCGAATGCTTGCCGTAGTGATATATTCTTCAGAGATCTACAGGGCTAAGTCATCTGCAAAAGCGGCATTTTGGGTTCTTGTTGGAATATTCTCTGATATGTCATTTATGCACGTAAGGAACAACGTCAGCGACAGGACTCTCCCTTAGGAAATACCCTGCTTTAATATCATCTTTTCTATTGGTCTACCCTTGTAGTTGCACTCTGGCAGTTCTATTTTCAAGATAATGGCTGATTTCATTGGTACATTCTCCCACAAATTAATTTCACTTCTTGGCAGCTTGACTTTCAGACCCTCTTTCCACACTTTGTCAAAAGCTTTTTCTAAGCTCACCCAAACATCCATCGTGTACTTTTTCTTGTGGAAGGCATCCTCAATTTTCTGAGCTATTTATGTGATCTGGTATTCACTCAGTGGATCCATGTTCCCCTGAATCATGCTTGTTGTGGAGCTAAGAGATGTTTTTCGTCCAAATGCTACATCAGTCGTGCATTAATTATGCGCCCCATCAATTTTCCTACACAGCTAAGTAGACTGATAGGTCTGTAGCCATTTGGTTCTGTATGATCTTTGCCTTTCTTTGGTATTGGGAATCAGTATAGCGTCTGTCGATGCCTCTGGTACTATTCCCCTTTTCCAGCTGCAGTTTAAGATGGCCAGAAGCTTCTTTTGTGCCATTGTGCGTAGGCCTGTTAACATTTAATTTTGTTATCCCACCTTTTCCAGGGGACTTCTTTTTCTTTAGCGTTCCCATTGCTCTTCCATTTCTTCTATTGTTAACTTTGCCATCGTGTGCTCTTCTGGTGCAAGCTTTTTGTTGCCACGACTCATGTGTTCATCAATGACGGCCTTTTTTTTGTCTATTGTGACATCTATGTGGTTAGTACTGCCATAGTGTTCCATGAGTGCATTTGCAGCTTTTTTCCCTTGAGATCATATTTTCACCTTGTTTGGTTGTGATGTGATTTTTATAGGGTTCTTCATTGTTCAAAGCTCTAACTAGTTTCCACAGTTTGTTCCCTTCTTTATCTAGGTTGAGATTTTCTGTTGTTTGCTTCTATCAGTCTCTTGTTGTTTGATTTAATGTTCTTTTGTACTTTGCAGTGATGGCTTTGGGCAGGATGTTTGCTTCAGTTGTTTGTTCTGTCTCCGATGTGATTCTGACTTTTGTTACTTCATCTTCAAGCATTTGCAGTTCTTCAGTCCAGTAGGGTTTGTAGTTATTTCTTGCCCTTCTGGGAATGGTCTCGATGGCTGGTTGAAGTATTGCTCTACTGAACATTTCAACCATAGTTTTCATGCTGTTGTTTCGTGTGTTGAATGTCTTGCAAAACCTGTTTGCCAGCACTGCAAAACTGTCCAGTCAGCTCTTTTGTAATTCCATCTGGGTAATGGTTTTATTACCTTGGGAACAGACTCCATATTTACTACCAGTTTTATTGGTCTGTGGTAGCTGCCTGCTAGCAGGTTAAGTACCAATGCGTCGATGTTACGAAGGATGTCCTCTGTGGCGAAAGCTAGGTCTGGAGTGGAAGTGGTGTGCGATTTTCTGGGGTAGAAACTATGTTAATCATCTGGCCGGTTGATAAGGTGAAGATTATTATATATTTCCCAGTCCTCCGTTTCCTCTTCTCTCCTATCTGTAGCTGGGTATCCCCATCTTTCCGAGTGGCTGTTGAAGTCACTGACCACTATGTAGTTTGAGCTCTTTATTACCATACTTTTACCTAGTTATTAAGTGTTGTATGCAATTCTCGTTACTGTAAGGCTTGGAAATAAGAACAATGAATAAGCAGCTAGAACAAAGATTTGAAGCCCATACAATCTGGATATATAAAAGAATTGGGTGCAACGACTGGAAAAAGAGGGGAAAAATGTTAAAGCCTTATAAGAGCTAGAAATTAAAATAGAATAAACGAAATCAACGTTAGACAGATATAATATTTTGGTCATATAAAAATAGCATGTTGCTGAAAAGCATAATGGAAGGAAACGTTGAAGACAAATGTGCATGAGAAAGACAACTCTGTCACGCGAATAAAACGACTAGAGATGGACAGGAAAGAATCTATCAGAGTGTACCATCAATGGAAGGCTACATAGAACGTCGAGATATAAACTGCAATCAGCTTTGGATGCGAAGATAGTTGCTGAAAGACATGAAAAATAGTTATAGTAATAGTTATTATAAGGTGATCCATACCAAATACAGGACATGAATAATATGCAACACAGTTTGACGTAAAGAAGTGGCAATGAGGTTCACATCAACAGACAAGCTCAGCCTTTACAAAAAATAACAAGACACCTGATCGATTAGTTTCACTTGTAGCAAGACTAGCTCAGTCTGGTCAATTAGATACATACTTCTGGAGAAGGGTAGGTGTATTAATATGTAACATATGTAATTATCCAATACCAATTGACGTTAACCATAATGTTTTATTTATTATTTTTTACATTTGCTACAGTCACTCGCAACGCGCTCAAATAAACAAGTTACCGTATACGTGGAACAGTCGATTAAATCAGAACGCTTTTCATTTTAAGCGATATATTTCTTGATTGTGTACGCTGTGTGTACTGTGCAGTATTCTTCCTCGCGATGATGTGTTTACGCTTTAGTCAGCTTTATTGTTTAAGTTGAAGATATGGAGTACTAAAAAATGGCCAAAAGAGTGGGCGCAGTCATTAGTAATAACGCTTCCAAAGAAAGGAAATCTAAAAATGTGCAAGAATTACAGAACCATTAGCCTTATTAGTCATCCAAGTAAAGTTATGTTAAGGATACTTTTGAACAGAATAAAACAGAAATCAGAAGAAATCTTGTCCGATGATCAGGCTGGCTTTAGACCAAAAAGCAGTACCTCAGAACAAATCTTCAATATTATATTACTGATCGAAAAACATCTCCAGCATCAACGCGATTTATACCATAACTTCATCGATTTCACAAAAGCCTTCAATCGAGTCTGGCATGAAGGCTTATGGCAAATAATGAGAAAATTCAATTTTGATACCAACATCATAGATATAATTGAAGCACTATACAAGGACGCAAGCAGTGCTGTTTTTGCAAGCAATGACATTGGATAATTTTTCAAAACAACTGTGGGAGTTCGTCAGGGATGTATCCTGTCCCCAGTGCTCTTTAATATACTCGTATATCTAGAACATATTATGCAGGAGGCTCTCTACGATTATAAAACAACCATATCGATTGAAGGCCGACCTCTTTGCAATCTACGTTTTGCTAATGATATCGATCTTATAGCTGGAACAGAATCAGAACTTCAAGACCTTACCTCTAGACTGGAGAAAGTAACAAGAACGTATGGGATGGAAATTAATATAGAAAAAGGCAAGATATTGGTGAATAGCCATAAGAAACATGTTCCGACCAACATTACGTTAAATGGGCAAACGTTAGAAGTTAACACCTTCAAATATCTGGGGTCTACTATATGTAGTGATGGAAGATCAAGTAAAGAAATCAAGACAAGACTTGAGATGGCCTCAGCTGCCATGACAAGGCTGAATGTGATCTAGAAAAGTAACATCATTTTCCTGTGAAGATCAAATTATACAAATCGCTTGTATTATCTATTCTCTTGTATGGGTGTGAAGGATGGACACTCACTGCAGATACGGAGCGAAGGATTCAGGCTTTCGAGTATAAATGTTATAGAAGAATTTTGCGCATTTGCTATAAAGAGCACAAAACAAATGTCTAGCTTAGAAAGAAAATAAACACCTATGCAGGCCACCAAGAACCACTTCTGTCAGTAGCGAAACGTCGAAAGCTTGCCTGGTTTGGGCATGTAACTCGTCATGACTTCCTTTCGAAAACGATCCTCCATGGAACAGTCGAAGGTAAACGGAGAAAAGGAAGGCAAAGAAAATCATGGGCTGATAACACCAAAGAATGGGCAGGGCACGGTTTTTCCACACTTGTACGCATTGCTGACGATAGAGAGCAGTGGAGGACCCTGTCTGCTGATGCTTCCACCATGGCACCCCTATGACCCATGACGGGTTACGGGTTGAGATGAGATGATGATTGTTTAAGTTGTTGTGCTGTTCAATAGCTCGACTGCGTCTTTCCTGACATGGCGTTTTCTATTAGGCTGCGTTATATTTCTGTCAATCTTGCAAAAGGTTCACTCTTCGGTCCCCAGATGTCTTGTCTATTCTTGTGAGCCCAGTAGGATCACTGCTGTACTCACCACCTGGGATTACAATCTCTATCCTTGTAGATGAGAATGCCATATCAAATACTGGTTACAATATGTCAATATATAAGTAGGTTTGGTAAGTTTCTTTTTTTCTTTCTTCTGATTTTCTTGTGGTTAACACAATATCCGCCTTACGATACATCTGTTTGTCATAACTTATGCACAACTACATCAGCGCCATCATAATAATCATCATTTTCCTTTTCGATCCCTACGGAGCACGGAGCCACTGCAACAGCTGGCCACATTGCAGGAAATTTGCACCAAGCATTCATGTGCTCCTGCAGCCGTGGTTGTGTAGCAATTATTTCTAGATGATGAGATAACCTGCCTCATTCACAACCTCACCTTAGTCGCCTAGACTGGGATACCATCTACTCAACAAGCTAAAGATATGAACTACCGATGAGTGTGACTGTGACACCGATATAATGACTGCTAAACATCTGCTTCAAAGGTGCCCAACATATGAGGGACAAAGAAAGCGCATACGGCCATAACGATTACCATTCCAGGAAAAGCTCTTCGGAGATACCAACAGCCTCCAGCTGACCACTGCTTTCTTTGATCAAATTCAAGTCGACGTCTGAAAGTGAACGAGGAAGAAGAAAACGAAGAAGATATTAGTCGTCTTGTACGACGTGCTTTCTAATTCGATCTTTGTTTCATCAGAGACGTCAAGGCACTATCTGAAACATGCAGAGTTTGGCTATTGAACATAAATAACACATAAGGAAGGGAAACCCGAGGCCTGTAAACAGTAAATTAATATTAGACAAACATAAAGGTATGTTTTCAGGCACTCGTAAGAAATAAAGAAGTAGAACACTTGGACAACAGAAAAACAACAGACGTGAGTGGCTTACCCAGGGTTCGAACCCCGTACCTTAAGGGGCTGAGTTGCCCACTGTATACTTCCGGTGTTATCTTGTGTTTCTTACTGATAAATAGCCAGTAAAGCATCTTTTTTTGGGGATGCCTAGCTGGCCGTGGGGTCAGTGTGATTCGCTTGATAGCTAGGCGGAGTTGTCGTACGGAAGGTACGGGGTTCGAACCCTGGGTAAGCCACTCACGTCTGTTGTTTTTCTGTTGTCCAAGTGTTCTACTTCTTTATTTCTTACGAGTGCCTGAAAACATACCTTTATGTTTGTCTAATATTAATTGGCTATTGAAAAATACTGATTGCCGTTTCGCTGACCTTGACAATCAGAATTAAGATGTCTGAAGTGTAGAAACGCATACAGGGTTTGGGATATGCAAAGAAATAAAATGATATTGAAATTATATTAAATATAAATATTACAAAAGCGAAAATGGAAACTACTGTGTCACTTAAGTGTAGTTGTGATATAAGCATTTATCTTCTTTCTGTGCACGTAACGCGCAATCTTTTTCCATAACGTTAAATTTCGCTGTTGTGCTTAACATTTCTTTTCTTTTTCTGTACTTATTAGTTCATTCCCCTTACTCCCTCCTCCCGATGATCCTCGTTTACACAAGGGCGTGTATAGATCTTACGGTTCCGGAGTGCATACTTAGTGTTCAGATAAAGTATAATCCCGATTGAATGTTCAATTGCCTAAGGGGTTAGAGCGCTTATCTGTCGGCAGCAAGATTTACCTGGTTTCGGGATCAAGACCGGGTAACTTAAAGTTGTAGTCTACCCAGCTGTAAATATGTATCTGACTCTGCTTTGAGTTAGGGAAGGCGAAGGCAGCGATGAAGGGAACTGGCCATCCCGCCTTATAAAGCTGGACCTAGTATACTCAAGTCTTTATAATTTCACTCCTGTACCGTAGTTCCTGCTATGGGACTACATTTACCTTTATAATCCTGACTAATAGGCCATACGGCCGCTGCCCTGGCAAAATAAAAATAAAAATGAGGAAACCTACCAACTACAAAAATTATTTATAGAATGTGTGATTCCTATATACACACTTTGGGATCCTCGCCGGTGCTACGGAGTTCGTGCACTGTGCTGAGATCTTCCGTGCATGATGTAACAGAGGAAATCAAAGCACTGATGGAGTTGTCCATGTGCAATGAAGATGGGCCTCAAAATCAAACCAAACTAAACCAGACCGGACTAAACCAGACCGGACTAACCCTACCGGCACAAAATGGTGGACAGATAACACTGACAAACAACATTTTTCTTTCTTATATAAGAATAAGTGTTCTTAGGTCAGTTTCTTGCGCTGATTTCAAATTTGAAATCTGTTTATCTCTATCACGTCGGGTTCTTAAGATATTTGTGAATAAATATATTTTTGGGAAACCGTTATTTGCTCCATTTCATTTTTACTATATAACTTTTTAAAAATTAATAAAATGCAAAATAATTCTACTTTTTATACTGCTAAAAGATGCATGACATATGTTACGTTATATTTCAAATAGTTACTGTATTTTGAAATAATTCTGAGTGAAATATGGCTTCTAGAAGTTGTAGAAATTCGGCTGATCTGTTCTGTTACGTGTGCGGATATTTTACCGATCGTGTTCACCCGAAAAACTTTACACCATTGCTAAAGAAAGCATATGAACTTTATTTCGATTCGAAAGTTGATGATGCAAATAAATCTTGGAAGCCAAATGCAGTTTGTTCGACTTGTGCAAATACATTGGCATGTTGGTTACGAAAATCGCTGAAGCATAAGTCGATGCCTTTTGGAGTGCCAGTAATATGGCGTGAACCGACAAATCACGCTACTGATTGTTACTTCTGCTTGACAAATATCTATGGTTTCACTTTTAAAACTAGAAAGTCTGTGGTTTATCCAAATATTGAATCGGTTTCGAAACCAGTGCCTCATGATCCAATCACGTGTCCGATCCCAGTTCCACCAGAACAATATCCATTGGACGTGAATGAACCATCAGAAAGTGATAGTTTACCTGCTTTAGAAACTAATTCTGACTCGGATTATATACCGGTGAATGATGGTGTTCACTTAATTAACCATTCAGAACTTTCAGATCTAATACGTGATCTCGCTCTCACCAAAGGACAAGCGGAATTACTCGGTTCGCGACTCAAAGAATGGAATCTTTTAGCGCCCAATACTCCGATATCTAAATTTCGTCATAGACACAGAGAACTTGTTCAATACTTTGAGATGGATGATGACATTTGCTATCGCAAAGATGTAAAAGGTCTAATGGTGCACCTCGGTCATAAGCACATAGTCAACGAATGGCGACTTTTCATCGACTCTTCCAAGACTAGTCTAAAAGCCGTGTTATTGCATAATGGAAATTTATTTTCATCAATTCCAGTCGCCTACTCTGTTCATATGAAAGAAACTTATGACAATATGGCTATACTTTTGGCAAAAATAAAGTACAATGACTACCAATGGCGGATTTGTGGAGACCTAAAGGTCATTGCAATTCTCACGGGCATGCAGACTGGGTATACTAAATTTTGTTGCTTCCTATGTGAATGGGACAGCCGCAACAGACAGGAACATTATGCAAGAAAGGTGTGGCCTATCAGGGATCGTATGCAGCTCGGGCATAAAAATGTAATACACGAGCCATTAGTTAACAAAGACAGCATCATTTTACCACCGTTACATATAAAGTTGGGGCTCATGAAGAATTTCGTAAACGCGTTAGATAAAACGAGCAAAGCTTTCACTTATCTTCGAGAAAAGTTTCCGCAAATTAGCGATGCAAAGATAAAGGAAGGTATCTTTGTAGGACCTTAGATTAGGAAAGTTATTGCAGACAAACAATTCGAGAACTTGTTACATGGTAGTGAACTTCGCGCATGGATGGCATTCAAATCGATCGTCGATAACTTTCTGGGAAATCACACATCTGTCGACTATGTGCATATTGTTAAGCAGTGCATAGATGCATACAGAATTATGGGCTGTAACATGTCCCTCAAAATCCATTTGCTCGATTCGCATCTTGACTTTTTCCCTGACAACCTTGGCGAAGTCAGCGATGAACATGGAGAACGATTCCATCAAGATATCGCCGTAATGGAGTCACGTTATCAAGGACGGTGGAGTGTGACCATGCTTGCCGATTATTGTTGGATGCTTCATCGCGATGTACCACATGCCATTCACCGACGAAAGTCGACTGCAAAGAAATTCAAGCCTACATAACTGTTATACTTCTTGTACAAATGATGTTGTAATACTGTATGCGTTGTCAAAAAAATTCAATTGCGTATTTCTAGAGATCCCGACCTGATAGAGAAAAACGGTTTGCAGATTTAAAAACAGCGCATTAAAATTGACCAGAAAAACATAGAAATGTTAGGGAAAGAAAAAAAAAATTTTTTTTGTTAGCCAGTGTAATTGTTTCCTCTAATAAAAAAACCAGATACTAAGGGGAGGAGCTACATTGAAATGCTGCTTTCGTTTTTAATCACAGGATTTCAATGAAAATGCACATACTTAACCTACATCAGTCATAGATACTCATAATGAAGAGTTTGATGGTATTACATCATCGGTTGTCATGGAAACGGCCGCCATATTGGATTATATTTTTCTATTTCGATTTCCTACTGCTATTTTATTTATTAATCTATCATTTCCAAATTTAAGCAAACTGTTTATCATTATATTTTAAAACTTTTGTCAGATTGGATTTTTGATCCCATAAGTAGATTTTGAGATATATAATTTTAAAGTTTGTATCTATAAATAATCACAATTTTTCAAAAGTTTACAACATTATTTGCAATAAATCAAAATGTTGATAAGATAACAAAAATCGGATCTGACGAAAGTTTTATTATCCTATGGAAAGTGTTTGTGCCAAATCGGATATTGATTTACAAAAAATTGCAGAAGTTATAAGAACATACGTAGCGTAAAACAAGGTTATGAGAAAATCTAGATTTTCTTCTTAGGAAAAGCATAATTTCTGAAGAAAATACTATTTACAAAATCAAAATATACCTACTTAGAATGTGTTCTGACAAATAATTTTCACAGATTTAGATTCAGGGAAATATAAATTATACGAGTCTGGAGTAATCCTATTTTTCATGTTTCTGCTGTTTTGACTTAACATGCCCCGTAGCTCCTCCCCTTGATCTCCGTCAAGCTATTTCTTTATTTACTGAATTCATCCCCCGCAACAAAGAAACAAAACCAAATCATCAAGCAATCTTTAAAGACAGTAAGGAAAAAAGGATTAATGTTATGGAATACACTCTTAGTCATTTATTGATAATAATGGAAAACGTAACAAAGAACTGACTATTTAACTATATATCAGATATATACTACTGGACAAAAGTTAAGGGCCGCCATTCAGTTGAGACAAGGTTTATATAATTCTTCGTGAGCAGGGTCGATTTTCCAAATGTCCGGTAGCTTGAAATCTCTCAAGAAGTCTCTGAATGGTAGAGTGGGACACTGCTAATCGTCTTGCAACATGACGAACAGATTGACCATCCTGAATCCATGCCATGGCTCGACCACGGTCTACAGCGCTGAGACTTCTTCTTGGTGGCATGGCTAATGCAGTGATCATTTCGACCACTTGTCATACTGATTTATTGCATACCAACGGTGAACACTCTTTACCGATGATCATTTTCCACGTGCATTCAAATTCAACTCACTTTTTCACCTTTTGAACTAGTGGGGCGTGTTGCAAAAACCACGAGTTTTTGCAGCAACAATGGCATTTTTCCCGAGCGGGTTAAAGTGACCCAGTTTTTGGACATTTAAAAACAAATTAACCTAGTGCACACAGAAATGTATACACATTTCTCTGAGCTCAGTTTTAATGACATTTTCAATTGTCTTTACAGTTTGCCAATCAATTATATAAACCTTGTCTAAACTGAATGGTGGCCCTTAACTTTTGTCCAGTAGTATATATCTGATTGGTTTGGTGTTTAGAGACCATTTTCATTGCACACAGACAACTCCATCTGTGCTCCGATCTCCGACCCCCCCAAAAATATACCGGAAATTTCATTCAATAAACGGGAGAAAAATTGCCTTAGCATTGATTTGGTTTGGTTTGGTTTGGTTTGGTTGTAAGAACCATCTTTATTGTGCACCGATAACTCCATTAGTGCTGTGATCTCCTCCCTTAGATCACACAAAGAAGATCTCAGCACAGTATACGAACTCCGTAGCACTGACGAGGATCCCAATATATGTTTGCAGGAATCACACTTTCTATTCACATTTTTGCGGTGGGTAGGTTTTCGAATTTTTAAAAATTTTGCCAGGACAGATAAGCGACCTACTATTTACGATTTTCAACCGTTGATACATTTTTAACGCGCGCAACCCTTTTACTTCGATCTTATCCTAGAAGGCTAGGCATCTAATTTCACTACCCAGGAGATCAGGAAGGAATGGGGGTGGAGGGGTGGGGGGGGGGGGGGGGGGGGGGGGGGGGGGGGGGGGGCGGGTGGAGGGGTGGGGGGGGGGGGGGGGGGGGGGGGGGGGGGGGGGGGGGGGGGGGGGGTGGAGGGGGGAGGGGGGGGGGGGGGTGGGGAGGGGGAAGTATGACATCATTAGAAACCACTGGTTGTGAAAAAAAAAAAATTCCTATCAATTATATTCCCTGTAGTAAGTGTGAGCGAACCAGTTCCTTTTTTAAAGAGGTGGACGCCGTACCTTTTAGCCACTCCAAGAATTAAAATATTAAAATTGATTACTTGCTTATATCTTTTAATCATTAAATTTCATTTTCCCAACAGCAGGGACCATCACTAACGCCTGCTAAGTCCTCCTGTCCCACGCCATCAGCTCAGGGACTTTCCATGTCCTCGTCAACATTTCAGTTTCTAGTTCTTCTCTCCACGTGTTTTTAATCTACCACTTCTCGTTTTACCATGGGGAGTCCACATCAGGGATGCCCTGGTAATACTATCAACAGGTTTCCTAAGTGTGTGTCTTATCCATCTCCAGGCTCTTCCACGACACATTCACGAAATATGCTCAAGTCAAGTACTGTCTAGTAATGCAATCAACAGGTTTCCTTAGTGTGTGTCTTATCCATCTCCAGGGTCTTCCACAACACATTCACGAAATATGCTCAAGTCAAGTACTGTCTAGTAATGCAATCAACAGGTTTCCTTAGTGTGTGTCTTATCCATCGTCAGTGTGTTCTATTCATGTTTTGTTCCACTGGCATTAGTCTGGTTTGTGGTTACCAGTATGTATGTATATATGTTTATATATATTTTTTAAGGTAAGGTGTTTGCTACTTGTCTTTGTAGCACGCCCCTTTCAACCATCTACCAAATACGCTGAGCTGCTGGTTATATCAGGATGCGCTTCATTTATTGTAATATTTTTATTGTTTGTATTCATTTTATGCTTTAAACTATATTATTTCTATCGTCTGTATTTTTACATTTTAGTTACAGTACATATTGTATTATTGTTCAAAAAATGATATTGGTTATATTGGTAAGCATTTAATGTTGATTGGTGAATTATTGAATCAATCCGTATTTATCTATGGGGAATCTGCCGCCACTGTAGACTACTGGTTTGCAAACTTATTTATTTGTTGTTGTTGTATATATTAGCTTTTGTTTTTGTAATATATATAAAACAAGATTAGTAACAAGAAGAAGTCAACCTACCTGTCAATCGCTATAACCACTAAGGTATTAACCGAAGCACACACAGCCACACCCTGTAAGTACGGGACTGCCTTGCACATAAACGCTCCGAAATGCCAACCTGGAATATATAACAATGATTTCATATTACAATTTTGCTGATAAGGTTAAAGAACATGCTGAGGGTTGCTTTAAGACGATGATAAATCGTGGGAAAAACACAATTAGGGGGGATAAACACAAAGAATTACTTACGTTGCGGCCACAAGTTCTTTGTCAAGGGCATAATAAAGAACAAGAAGAGAAATGAAGCGAGGACTAAGTTAAATATGTGAAAAATATATAACGATGATATCCTTAAACAGCCGTCTCTGATGATGCTCCTGTAAAAAATCTGAATGAACGATATGACCATTAGAATAGATCCTCACTGAGATACGCCTCATGGTGGAACAGACTTATTCTTTCTTTGTCTCTTCAGAGACAGTAATGATGGTATGCTAAAGCAATCGTCAACAGAAGCAGGAATACCTCGCATTTAATACAACAACTGAGGGTTTTACCAGGGGATAGCCTGCTATCCTATCAAACGCGTCAACTAGGTGGTGGATGGTTTAGATATAGAGAGCTATTAATACTGAATAAGCAGCGGCGGACCCAAGCAGGTGTTGTCACTATAGGTGACGCGGGTAATTTTTAAACGCTTTTATTTAACTTCAATTGTATGTCACTTTCTTGTCACTTTCAAATCTTGCAATCGATTTCTCAATCACTTCCAGATGAGCAATGGCTCTGAAACTTGGCATAGTTGTGTATTCCCGATGACAATACAATAATCAGTCAATTATTTAATAATTTAATATTGTAATTATGACATTATGAGTAATTTAAGTTTTTCGTAAAGAAATGTAAACAAATCAGTGGCCATAATCAATGTAATTAAAAATTCAAGATTGCGTGGTGTGCTTTATTTTTCTCTGCGTAAAACAGGGCAGTACTAAAAAAAAGTGTCTAGCTAAATCAAGGGAAACAATCCAAATTATAAAATTATGAATTTTTATGACTTAAGAGCAACAGAAACAGTAGAACAGCATGAAAATCGTTTGGAGAAGGCAAGAGCAAAGTATAAAGAGAAAATTCAAGATGAAGCACTTAACACTAAAAAGAAGAAAATAAAAAATATATAAAAATATTTTAAACACACGCTTTTAATGCACTAAAAAAGCCAAAAATAATTTTTCATGGAGTTTAAAGCTTGCAGTAAAAAAATATAACATCAAATTGACAAAACGAGTGGGGTGCTGATTCTGCATGAAATTAACTTCTGCTTTATACTTCATTAGACACTTATGGATAAAATATATGATAAGCGCTTAAGCGCCCCACGCTGTTTGTCAATTTGATGTTACATTTTTTGACTGCGAGCTATAAACTTCTTGAAAAATTATTTTTGGGCTTTTAGTGCAATAAAAGCGTTTGTTAAAAATAATTTTTAAAATATTTTTTATTGGCGGGGACAGCTATCTGGGTAAAACATCGGTAAATTTTCCTACTCCGACTCTTGAAATTTTAGAAGTCCTACTCTGACTGCTGTTTTTTACTAGTCATATGGCATAACATTCGGAGTCGGGGCCCAGACATTTTTTACTGACTCCACTAAAAAAAACCGACTCCACAACTTCGACTCCACAACCCTGACGTGAATTAATGGTGAAAGGTAACAGACATCGCGAAATTACTGTAATACCAAACCAGTTGTTTTCAAGGTGAAAAGGAAAGAGTTTTAAAAAGCCTTTTTTTGTAATCTTTTTTTTTCCTTTTAGTGCCTATTTTGCGCAATGCACCTGTTGTGATACACTTTTGCACGGCAAATGGGAAATCACATTTGAAATTATGCGGATCCACTGGGCCACGGGCCTAACGAAACAGTGCAACTTCCCTTAATGATGATGAGAAGGTATATCTGCCAGCAGAAAGCCTTCTCGCATGGAAAAACAAATGTGATCAGTTGTTTATTTTAAATAAATAAAATCAAAATGTGAATCTTGCGTTCGGACTTAATGTGGCACTTAGGCGACAAGGCACGTTGCTAGAAAAACAAATCTTTTTCTTCTTCAAGTATAAGGTTACCATTTATGTGGACACGTCCTTATTTTGGGGGTAAAAATTACTGTCCGCGCACATTTTTGAGAATTCCCTGTTTTGTCTTCATTTCCAGTGATTGGACGTTTTTTTTTCTTCACCCTGGCAGTACCCCACGTAAAAATAGGAGATTTTCTCTATTGGTAACAGTGCAGAAGAAGACGCTGGCGATGGATAGGACATACATTGAGGAGACCTTTTGATAGCATTACAAGGCAGTCCTTGTTCTGGAATCCACAGGGAAAGAGAGGCAGAGGTAGACCAAAAAACACATGGAGAAGAGAACTGGAAACAGAGGTGAAAATGATGAGGAAAACATGGAAAGAACTTGAGCTGATGGCACAGGACAGGAAGACTTGGCATGTGTTTGTTGAAGGCCTACGCTCCTTGGGGAGCTAAAGGGTATTGAATTGAATTGAACAGTGCAGAGTTAAATTTAGAATTCAGAAGTTGGCAAGTGAGTAGCGTTTCCACTTCCGATATTACATTTTTAGCATCGCTTTTGTGCTACGCGTTTCAGGTTCCGATCTTCATTAGCAGCCAGCTTCGCTTTTCGGTCACGTGTGGATGGTGTGTAGCGTTAGCTTTTGTCTGACATTAACTGCAACACTTGTAAACTAACTTCCTCAGAGAAATGTGTTCCATTTACTTGGGATAATTATAACACAATGGTATGTGTAACTAGGTGTAATGCACTTGGTAACGATATGTTTCTATCAGTATTTAAAAAAGTAATCTAGCTTTGTTAAAGAAGATTTTTATCATCATAAATATATCAATAAAGATCATTTGATGAACTTTATGTCCTACCTTTTGCTCTACAGTTTCACTATAATGTCCTCTCTTGTCCTCCTTTTCCTGACTAAAAATTGAAAATTGTCCTCCTTTATACGTTGAACGATATGGTAACCCTATTCAAGTACCATGCCTAATGACGTAGAAGATCATGTCTCTCCACAACTTCCTGTCTCCAGCACAGTTTATCAGTTCTGTTGTTGACCTCATTCCATGCCGCGAAGTCAAACTGTCAAGTATTTGCTCTCTTTGTCTTCCTTCATCTCTTTTTATGCCGAGCACAGGAAATGTTGGACTTCTTCCGCAGGAGACAGTATCCTCATCCATCTTATGGGTTGCCTTAAACCCCGTGGTTTGAACACCCAGCATTCTTTTGTCTGAGGCGTCCTTTTCTATCTAGTCCCATTTCTATTATATATATATATAATTTTCTTATATCTCTCTCTCTCCTCTCTCCCCATATTTATTTCCTTTTTTTATAATATTACTTTTCCCTCACTCAGTTTTCCAGTCCTTTTTGTCAATTATGTTTTATTTATGCTTGAATTTATTTACTATCCACTTCCGGTTTCAGGTTCAGTAGCAAGCATTTTAATTTCAGCACATGACACACATCTGGGAGTGTTTTCTCTTATTTTTAAAGTTGAATGTTTCCCACTTAATTATCACTTTCTTTCCCTTCTGTTTTTTGTTTGTCTGTCCCTGACGAAGGCCTTGTGGTCGCAAAGTACGTTTTTATCTTGTCCTTTCTCCTAGTAAGACGTATTACAATTTTTTTTTTAATTCTGAAGTTCTTATAACGTGACTACGACTTTTATCTTGTACGGCTGATAATAAAGTTTGTGGTCAGCAGGTGCATCTAACCGTGATTGTGAAAGTCGGGATTGAATACTGGGGTAAAAGAATAGGACGGAACCATACACAATGAATGAATGAATCAATCAATCAATGCCCTTTAGCTCCTCAAAACAGCACATGCGTTCAACAAACTCATGCCACGTTCCTCCTGTCACGTGCCATCAGCTCCGGTTCTTTCCACGTCTAGTTTATAATTTTCATTTCTGTCTCCAGTTCTCTTCTCCGTGTGTGTTTTTTTTGGGGTCTAGCTCTTCCTTTCTTAGCCTGGAGATTCCAGAACAAGGACTATCTGGTAATGCTATAACGTGTTCCCTCAATGTGTGTCCTATTCATTGTTGCGAGTATGGAAGAGCTGATGTCTGAATGTAGACAGAGTTTGAATGAGTAATGTGAAAGTAGAGAAAAATAGAGTCACTAATGAACTTAGAGAGATATGACTTGCGGAGAGAAGAGATATATAACCAGATATCTAATTTCTTCCTAGTCACACTCGAGATGATGATTAAGATGTCATACCCGCATCCGTCCTCTCTTGCTAAATAGATTATTCTATTACAGTAAGGAATACAACACCAAACATCAAGTGACAGGTACAATAGACGTAAATTATGACTCGCTTAGAACATATAATTATATTTATTACGTAAATGTCCACAAAGAAATTAAAAAATAAAATCTCACTAGCGCTATTAGGACGGTGATTTTGCATCATACTCAAGACCACAGGAAAACCACTACTACACATAAAATTATACAAAACCAGGACAATCTAACTAACAGGAGGCCCCCAGTTCTCTTGACGAAAACGGCCGCTTCTGTGTTGTTAATAAATCAGGGAAGATAATTACTCCTCAGCTAGGAAATATTACATTTTTCCCATTAATTGGGTGTTCTCATGCGACGTAGCTCAGCTCTCACTGTGACAAATACCGACTAAATCCAGATGCTTTCAAATGCCTATGGCTTGAGGCGATACTAACAGGCGAGGGCTGTGACAATTACACCCGCTGATATATATATATATATATATATATATATATATATATATATATATATATATATATATATATATATATATATCCGACAGTGGCTTCTGCTGGCAAACGAGTAACAATGAAAGGTCCAATGACGCACCTCTTGTACTGGTTAGTGAAGACTTGAACACCAAGCCTAGTAGTCGGTCCTTCAGAGACTGTCTAATGTTTAATATTGTCCTCCCAGCGAACTCTGGGTCGTCCATGGGGTCTAGACCCCTGGCTCTCGGTTTCCCATATTTGTCGTGGTAGCCAATTTTCTCCCATTCTGCAGACAAGGCCAAACCATCGTAATTCGGACTGTTTCACCTGGGTTTGCAGGGGCTGGGATTTGAGGTCATGACGTGTCGTCTGGTTGTGGACCATGTCTTGGTTTTTTGTTACTTCAACCACTTTCCTTAGATATCTCATTTCTGAGGTTTTGGAGCTGGTGTTTGAGGGATGCAGTCATTGCCCGTGACTCGCATCCCTAAGTCAAAACATTTGAGTTAAAGATTATTGTAATTCACCGAGATATGCTCAGAAATTATGATAAGACTTACATTCGTACAAGCATGCAGCCCTTGATTCCTTATAAATACAGGGACCGAAGACGCAGCAAATGAGACGAATGCAATCAGCGACTCATAGCTTGACTGCTTGCTTCAGGGTCAGCGAACCAGAGATGACCACGTTCCTACTCCACCTCCAAGTGGTGGTCCTGGAAACAGGCTGCATCACTGCAGTCTGACCGAGAGAGTAGGGATCGAAGAGGAAAGGCAAACCTAGTCCCAAATATGCCATGCTGAAAACGAATGTGTCGGGCACAAAGGCGAAATTATAGCAGCTTCGCTGTAAACGGCGACACAACGTAACTAACGTCTTTTTCAGGACGAACGCAGAAGAAGAAGAATTATACGTACAGACACATCGCCATACTTAAAATAGACTATCCTACCGTTAGAATCTTTGTTAGTGTCACAGAACAGTTTCATGAGTATGAATGATGATAGTGATTGGTGTTAAGGTTCACTGAACTGATGTTGTCGACACTTGTTTAAGTGTAACTCAGGTATTGAGTTAATGTCTATTTTTATGTCAGCATTGTTGTGACTTGTGCGTGCGCTGGGAGAAAGCGTTTAGTGAATACAAGTCTGGGGTGACTGGGATTATTCGGTGTTTGGCAGCCGAGCTGTGAGCTCGTATATTGTGACTGTGGAGAACCACAGATGTGTTTTTTTTTTTTTTTTTTTTTTTTTTTTTTTTTCGTACGCCCGCTAATACTCGAGGCGAAATCTCAGGTTATTACTATGTCTAACCTGACATTGATTTTACGTGAGTATCCCTTTTTACTTGTACAGAGACAGGTGTCCCTCGCCATTCAGGCAAATACTCTCCGATTTCGGAGGTACCCATTGCAGCTGGGTCGGCTCAGGAGCCGCCAATCCCTGGTCGACAACACTCCTTCAAATGTTCTCGCCAGGTCTCGAGTTAATCCAGTCCAATTCCCGGTCGACGAAAAATCCTCAAATGCCGTCGCCCGGGTTTGATCCTGAATCACCCGGTCGCCAGAGCGGTGTTGTAACCACTACGCTAGCGCGGCTCCCTTTTAAAGGGTAGGTCCTACCTATTGTGGATAAGGCGACGGTTATTGTTCCGCCTGATAGTGTTCCTTTTGGAACCATATTTATATTCCTGTTCGTGGAGAACAGTATAGGGCGTTGCAGTGTCCGCCCCTGGGGGCTACTGGGAAGAAAGGCGACGCGTGAGAGGAAAGATATAATGATGGTGATAATATCCTGGACAAATAGATGCATCAGATGATACCAGGATAGTGCCAGATAAGAGACTAGTCTTACAAGAAATACCCCATTCTCTGAAAAGAGTAATGGTGTATCGACATCAAAGGTATAGTCAAGCTGTATAGGTTCCTAGATGAGATGGTATTGTGCCATCTAGATTCCTATGGGCTCCTCTCCAGACTAACCTTAGACAATAACTCTGCTAGGGGTAATTAATTACACAACAAGAACTTTTAACCAAATTTAAATAATTCACGGAAGACTCTGGGTACAATTTAGAATTTATTTATGTACAAGATCTTTCCTTCTTTTTTCTTTGTTAATTTTTCAAATACAATTCAATTGCATACAAAATAAAATTATGGGTCACTTTCATATATATATATATATATATATATATATATATATATATATATATATATATATATATATATATATATATATATATATATATATATATATATATATATATATATATATATATATATATATATATATATATATATATATATATATATATATATATATATATATATATATATATATATATATATATATATATATATATATATATATATTGTGGTGAACTTCTAAATACAATATCTAAATTAGAATATAACAGTATAGTGCATAAAGTCAAGATAAGATAGTACTAAACAATTTTCGGCGAGAATCGTAAGTTGTCGCCTACGCCTTCAGCTTATTATTTGCTAACGCATAAGCCGAACAAAACGGTACCCAATTTTTCAAATTCGTCCTTGACATAAACGAACCACTTTTCCTAGTTCTAAGAAATATTTGCCTAACTGCATTTGGGGAAAGGAGGGGCAAGGCTAGATAACACACGCAAATCACGTTTCAAATTGGTTCTAACTCTACAACCGACTTGCACCCTTTGCCCTAGGCGGGTTTCCCCAATACGATGAAAAAGTTAGAAATGTGGACACTACGGTCATGGAAACACGCTTAGCTCTTATTGCGAATGACATAAGCTCTCGTGTTTAGCTTGAAACTAACATAGAAAAAAAAGATAGAATTTTGAACCAAGCCACATAGCCCCATAAAAATTGTATATTCGTGTACCTGAGGACTTGCTGACCAAGAATATGTTGTTAGTTATCTAAATAGTCCATTAAATAATCAAATATTGATAAAACAATACATAGAGAATCAGAGATACTGTCAGGTCAAGTCATATCTGCTTAGATTGGATCGCATATTTTTTTGGAAAAAAATTAGGTTAAAGCTAGGCTAAGATGGTACGATACAGGGGATTGGGTGGAATATGAAGTGAGACGAAATATTATTGGCCGACCTCGTACTAAACATATATCACCCGAGTAACGTAATAGAAAATTGAATTGTATTTTTGAAAGACTTTGTTTACAAGTGAAATAAGGATAATCATTGGCCAGAGTAGTTGATATTGGGGAAAAAGCATTAGTTGGGGACGCCATTTTCTAACAAAATTTTGACTAGTAGCGATGAGATCAGGCTTGTGCTGGGAAAACCATATTTCTCAAAAGCCTGGACAGAACGGCAGATCGAAAGTGTGCCAGTCATCATTCACTGTGTATTTCATTGAATAAATGTGGTAAGATTAACATGTATCTAAAATAAAAATTGAATGTGAAATAATAATATATGTCTGTAAGTGAGTGGGTCTGTAGCAACCATTAGGCAAAGCCTAGAGATTGATCCACCATGTGATAGATTGTCAGAGAGGTGTAAACTACAAGAAAATATGTATGATTGTCATCAAGGAGAATAACACCTATCCTATTATATGGAAAAGATGACAGCTGGAATTGCAGTGGCGTTGTAACTATTAGGGGAGAGGAATACTGGTGTACATTGTCACATCAAAAGATAATGGTGGCATGGGTTGGTATAAAGCTATGACCCTTTTCGTTTGTTTGTAATGTACCTGTACTTAAATGTGGAATAGTTTAGTATACTAGGTATAAAGAAGAATGCATAACCTTCACATTTCAGGGTCCTGGGTACTGACGTTAATGTAGTACCAAACGCCTGAGAACTGCTCGATTCAGGACTCTATCTGTATCCTTCGAGCCCATGCTAGTGGCCATTGCCTATCAAAAGATGGAAAAGATTGTCAAGCGAGCAGAGGAAACGTTCTACCTGTATGCTCCTGCCAAGATAAGTTCTTGTTCGGCACCTGGCAGCTCAACTTGAAAGAACTTAAAAGAACTTAACAGACTAGAAAGTGATATTAAAGAAAACTGTGCCTAGTATTAATATTTCCACAAGTGACAAACGAAAACAGACATAACTTAAAGGGAGTGATTATAACCAACAACCTATGGTTTAATACCAGTATTACCTCAAAGTAGAAGAATACAACTACACACTTATATTAGAAAAATATTGTATGTATGGACAGAAGATCTACTGTGTTATTGAAATGTTGTAAATGATTCTTTTGATTTCACTTTTGATTGTCAGTCCTGGTTCAAAATAAATTAGAATCAGGATAATAAATTGAAAAAATATGTATTTACACAAATTTCAACCACTGTCTTAAATAAGATAGCCTTTTAAAGTGTCGTTGGTATGTTATTGTTGTAGTACTGTTGGTGGTTGTGGAAAATAAACTATTTGTTTGTATATTTGTTGGTTATTGCACGTTACACTCCACATTCATAACCCTAGACACTACACGAAGTCATTTTAATAATAATACTATAGATTAATTTTGAATGAGATCAAAAGGGTGGTAGCGGAAAGGTACTCTGAAAGGTTAAAATACTATTTGTTAAATTCAGGGACCTTCATAGCTGATCTCATTTAATACAATAATAATACATAACAACAATTCATAACATCAAAACCCACCACATATATAAGTATTTATTTGACCGACATCAAAGACTTTCTGTTCTCCTAGCGGTTTTACCTGTAGAATGCTAGTGTTCCGAGATCAAATGATATTGGGAATTTTTTTGATTTACCCTGAGCAACTTCAAAGAAGTCTGTTATCTCGCTCGCGCTCTCTCTCTCACCCTCTCTCTCTCTCTCTCTCTCTCTCTCTCTCTCTCTCTCTCTCTCTCTCTCTCTCTCTCTCGTGCTGTCTGCCATGTATTATATGATTGACTTCTATTCATAATAACTTCGGCTCTACAGCACATCCAGTGAATCTATTGCTTTCCACCTAAAGCTAATGATTCCTATTATCGAAATAGGTCCTTCTTTATCTAGGTATTCCATGATTAGTTGCACACTGCCTTCCGAAATATCATTAACATCTACACTTTTGTTTCCTCCATGTCTAGCGTTCTTCCGACACTATTTATACCAAGCTGGCTTGTCAATGGTCATTACATCCACGGGGTTTTTACGGTGATAATTTTTGAATAATGCCGAGATATGAATCAGACTTCATTACAAGCTGTATTGGAATAAATACAGGCGTTGTTGAATTCCCGCCTGGAGGAGATTCTGAGAGAATCTATATGGCGATGATTAATGCCGCTAACCACTTAGAATAAGTGAATCACACCTGGATGGCGTTATGATTGTGCGAGGAGGGTATGCCGCACAAAGGATTTTATGTGTACTGTTAGTGTGTGTTCCTGTAAAGCCAGTTCGTGAACACGAGAGTTAAGAGTTATTTTCTGCAGGCAATGTCAGCCTGGATGTGATGTTAGTATGCTTGCTAAATGTAATTGATTTCCACGATTTATCTATCAGTCCAATAAATGTTATGGAACTGTACCAGTGGCGTTTGGGTTAATTCGTACGAGCCATTGTTGATCTTCATCTACATACAACCCACACGCACCATAATATTCTTCCTGACTTAGCAATAAAGCGGCGTAGCTGCTATTTATAGACTTCGGCTAGTAAATTAAACAGGACCCTCGAGGCACAACTCTGAATTAAAAAAAAAAATTAAAGAATGACGAAAGAGGATTGTAACATGTGAGAGAGAGAGGGAGAGAGGGGGCGGTGGAGAGTGTGTTGAGAGAGAGAGCGCGCGAACTAACTTTATTTTAAAAGGATTAAGAATTGGGAACGTGTGACGTGTACTGGAAAAGAGCCTACAGTAATCTGACAGCTTATGGTAACCTTATAGCTGCTCTCTGATTTGCTAGGTAAACATGCATTATACCAACTGTCTATTTCTGCAACGTACCATTTTTTCCCCGCCTTCTTTTCTGTAAACATGGGCTAACGCAGTGTTTACCATCTTTGTTGACATGTCAACCATCTTCTTTGATCCTTAGCCGCCGACCGTCAAAGCAGTCAGTGGCCATTACGCCTGGTGGCGTCTTGTAGGGCAACAACAAATTCTTTCCACTTTGCAGTCCAAGAGGAAGTCAACCATAACAAGAAACAAATCACGCTTGTTTTACCGCGTTCCACTCACGCGAGCTTATCTGTCAATCATATAATACATGACAGACAGCACGTGAGAGAGAGAGAGAGAGAGAGAGAGAGAGAGAGCGTACCTATTTTTTACAGCTTCAGTTTCTCGATTTACTAGCAATTATCTGCTACATTGAACTGAATTAGCTATTATTCAATAGAGTGTCCGATTGGCTAGGCAGTTAGGTTTCCGCTCGCGGCCCAGTTATTGCGTTCCGGGATCAAAACCTGGCAAGCATCACTCTATAGTCTATTCAGTTGTAAATGGGTATCTGATTTTGCTCTTGAGTTAGGGAAGACGAATGTAGCGAAGAAGGGAACAGTCTCCCAAACTCATACAAAGCTAGACCCTAGTATGGTGAAGTCTCTAAGAATTCACTGCATTACTGCATTTTCTACTATAAGACTATTTTTACTTCTTTTTTTTCCTAAAGCCTACTACTGACTTTTCCTGCTAGCCCGTGTGACAGTACTTGAAGTCGGTAAGAGAACAATTGTTCTAACCTTGTTGTTTAACTAGGGCTGCTGAGCTTCTCGCTCTTTCGCAGCGAATAACAAGTTGAAGACTCCTTGGTATTTACACTGTAGATCTAGGTTTTTCCTGTGGCTTTTCTGTCATTCTGAAACGTGTTGAGTTGAAGTCATGAGCTTCAGTTTCTCCAGCTTGGCTGGCATTTAAAGGATCATCGTATCTGGTCCCAAGCTAGGAGGAAGAAGCGCGTGGCATACGGTGCATTCCCCGCCATCCAATGGGGCTATCCAAATATGCAGAGCTAAAATATTGTGCTATGGTTCTGGGCTCTACCAAGGAAACGTCCAGTCCTACACAGAGCCACTTCTCAGCTTCCCCCTGGCCATCATGGGGTCCATAATGAGATCGTCCTGCATGCTTTCAACCAAGTAAAAAGCCAAAGTTACGTCTGAAAGTCAAGTGACTCGATTTTACAGTATTCAATAACTTTAGTAGAGTTTCCTTAGTAGTCCGAATTATCATAACAATTTATTGTTTCATAACCAGTTAAAATTGGTCAAGCTATGGTGTCGTAAAATAACTTTCGAAGTAAATACAGAAGTAGTTCCAATATTGATATTAACAATCGCTGTATTACAATATCTTCGTCATGACGAAAGATTTTACAAATTAACAACGACCCAAAGAATTTATGCACAAAAGAAGACTGAAAGTATCAACACAGTAAAAGATTGCGTATTGTTCGAGATGAAATTTCTTTTTTTGAAGCAACAACGTCTAGGATTTATAGCTAATGTGAAACTTGGAGTTTGAATCGATTTTCTCATTTGCTCATTGTGATAATGAGAGAAAAACAGTACATTTTTCTGAAATACTTTTTCAGTATTCTGGTCTGACAGTGATAGATGTAAATGAGTTAGCCGTCAAAGATTTACGTAACTGTATTTGTGATAAAGAAGCAAAATAAGGAAAGAAAGAAAGAAGTCTGCCACGAAGAAATGAGAGAAACATGATTTTAAACAAGTCAAAACAGAACGTTCTCAAATATATAACATCTGCTGAGAAAGTTTAGATTTGTTAACTTAACGACTTAAGAATGCATATATATATATATGAAAATACTATACTGCGCACCCCCCCCCCCCCCCCCCCCCCCTCCCCCCCCCCTGTAGTACCCAGAGGTCTCTCAGGAGATAAAGATTAAATTGTCCAGCAGCTCAAACGGGCGTGTTGTCGGAGGTTAATATAAGGTTGTGCTCAGAACTTCAACGTGTAAAATACATCTGTAAGGAAACTGCAACATAACATAAATGCGTTGATGTAGGCTGCTTGAAATCTGCTACAATGATGGTCCCATGGTCCTGTAGGAACAAGAAAAGGAACAGATGATGGTACAGCACAACAAGTCTCTTCTTTATGAATCATCAGGTATCCTTGCATCCCTCTTTAGCAATGCGCATACCCTGCTAGTTTAAAATAGATACTTTAGACCAGTGATTCTTAAACAGGGATGCATGCACCCCCTCTGTGAGTGCGCAGTACAACTTCCGTGTATTTTAGAAGGTGAATCATCATTACTACACTATAATAAACAAGAGTAAAAGCCCGACATAAGACGGGAATTAAATTCAAAAGCACCAATACTTAACGGCAATTTTACTTATTCAAATACTAATGGAAAAAAATGTCAGATGTGAAAATCCGATTGTCCATCAGAAGACCAGTGTTAAGGATAGATTTGGGGTGCAGTCAAAATAGTAAGGCATGCTACTACACGCTAGCACATTTCCATTTTTATGTGAGGAATTGTGTTCGCCTGTAGGCAAACTACGGTTTGCACGAGGCGTTCACCCGTGATGAGCGACGGTCAACTAGTGACGTTTCGGTCACATGTCGTGGGGTTCAGTGTGTAAATTAATTGGGCTTCCGTCTTTGTGTTTGCGTCCGAGAGAGATGTAATTTTTCGAGGCTCCGGGATAATGGAGCGTGATTTATAAATATATATTGTGGCATTGTTTATTCTCGGAGGCTGCCACGTTATGTGCAAGATGGTTCATAAACTTATCTAGAAGTTCATACCCTAATTTATTACACGTAACTTTGAGATATGAGGCAACTAATATTTGGTTTGCACTGATTGCTTCTGCCGCATTACTTTGGTTTTCGTGGATTACCGAACCTTTAGTACAACGGCCAGAATTGAGTGGAGATGAGAGGATTGTATTATTATTATATTATTGCCACTTAAAGATGCCTAACGTTTGAACCTTATTGACGGACCAGAGATAATCTACTACGCTTATCCATTGCCATGTACTTTTGATGTTTGATGGACCATTGTGGAGTGACTTTGTTTATTAAATGTCAACCATGTTTTTCCCGTGGACCTGTTCACCTACCGGCTTTGTTATGTGTACTGACAATATTTGTCCTGAATGAACACCTGCTATCATTCGTGTATCCATGCATGATCCTCTAATTTATCCCAACGTAACACCATATAATTTGGTGAGCCAGTATGGTATCGGATCGATACTTTCATCAGGACATAGTTTTCAAATTCACGTAAGCAAGTATACCTTCGTACTTTGCAAAAATACAGCTGACATTTAATCTGTATATGCGATCGTCACTCATGTTCAGCGTGTTATTGTGAACACACCGCTTCGTGAACTCAGTCATTATCAACGGGTCCAGTTGGATAACGAACGCTGCCACTGCGCATATCCAATGTTCCAGTTTCAATGTCCTATTGTTCGCTGTAACGTTCAAGATAACAATTTCAAACCAACCGGTTTGCAAGTTTACTTCGTGTTCCAGTCTACATCACAACGTTTGTAAGATTCTTTCAAGTTTCAAGTCTATGCCACGGCGATATCAAGTTACTTTGTACCAAGTCAACACAACGTTTCAAGATCTACACAGTTCATGATGCCCATCTGACGGAGACCGTGTACTGTTTACATTTTATCGTGCTTCACTTATATATGGAGGGACAGCGTTTTCTAGTGTTGACACCTTTTTCCGAACTTGCATCTGATCGGATTGCGATAAGATAAGTGCCTGTTTATTACACTCTTGTAACTTTGCCGTGGAGTAAGCCTTTTTGATATCTATGTTATTTGTTTTCTTCGTTTCTATATCTTTGTACACATCTGTTGTTAACGACACATGTCATTGGAAAATGACCGCTCAGCAGATATTTCTATAGCTTTTGCTTACATTTCTCAAGCAGTGAAATTTCCGGCTCGAGTTTATCTCACCGATGTGGTTCACTGCCTGTTTAGTGTGACCTAAATTGTTTAGCTGTGCTGCTTCGTCCTGCTAATTGTCAGTTCTTGTTGTGTGCTGGTTTTGTTTTTCTTCTCCTTAGTTGACAACCATTCTGTTCGTGATGCTAGTCTAACCTTCTATCACTTGGTTACATTTATATATATTAGGTCCTGTCCTGTATTTTTTTTTTAAGCAGTAAGTCGGTTCTATTTGTTGTTTTTCCTTAGTTTCCCATTTGCATTCTTTTTCGTTTACTTGCTGCTGTTATTACATTGCCTTGGTCACTTGTACTTGTCTTTTTGTTTAGTTCCATCAATTCTGTTCTTGTACATTATAATAATTTTTTTTTCTCTGCTCTCTTTCTCTTTTCCCTCGTATCTTTACTACTGTTGGTCTTTCATACTATACTATTTTGTTATTAATTAGTAATATTAAGAATCTATTTGCATTGATAATATTGCAAAGCACAAAGCTAGTGAATTGGTATAGACGGACTAATCGAGATACATTTATTACATAATTTATAATATTGATAGTAAGATACTGAAGAAGTAAATAATGGAGTATCAGGAATTTATTACTATGGGCCAAGAATATGGTTATAAGGCGAAGGAATTAATGGACTTTGCCAAAGCGGAATTCAATGCCAAAGAAAATCAAGAAGCCCTAGAGAATAAGAGACAAAGAGATGCACGGTATGAAGAGCGAGAGCTCAGAAAAGCAGAGCTACTTGCAGAAGAGAACAAAAGGATTGCAGAACAGCAATTAGAAGAAAAAAAAGTTGGAAAGACAATTTGAGGAGAAAAAGATTCAACAAGCTGCAGAAGCAACGAAACTTACTCATGAAAAAGAATTAGAAGAAAAAAAGTTGGAAAGACAATTTGAGGAGAAAAAGATTCAACAAGCTGCAGAAGCAACGAAACTTGCTCATGAAAAAGAATTAGAAGAGAAAAAGCTTGCACATGAAGAAAAAATGGCGACTTTACGTATTGAAGAACAAAAAGTCCAACATCAGAGTAGACAAAATGACGACTCTGAACGTAGAGGTTCCTCTAGCAACCACGATAGCGGTTTTGTTAAATTTCGTTTGCCTGAGTTTAAGCCAGAAATAGACGATATTTCGTCCTTCCTACAACGCTATGAAAATGTTTGTGAAGAAAATAAGCTTGATAGATCTCATTGGTGTACAAGATTGATGGATTTCATGACTGGTGAATCCTTAACTGCTCTGTGCCAATTGGACGGGCCGAATAGACGCAATTATGATGCTGCTAAAACGTTATTATTAAAACTTCATCAGTTAGACGCTGAAGGTTATCGTATGAAGTTCAAACATATGATTCCTGAAACGGGTAAAGATTTTACACAGTTTGTAGCTGCAACTCGTCTAACATTTAATAGATGGATACAACTTTCCGGCATTGAAGAGAATTATGAGGGCCTTAAGGACTTGTTATTGCGAGACAAAGTCTTGTCTTCCGTGAGCAGACCACTGCGAGAATATCTACAGGAAAGGAAGCCGTCAAGTTTGAGTTCAATGGAGGAATTATGTAGGCAATATTGTAATGCACATCCGGGAGTTTGTGTCAGTAACAACAATATTAAGGAAGCTTTACCTGTTGCCGCAGCTACAACTTGGAACCACAACAATTATAGACAAAGATCCTACAGTTGTGATGGGAATTTCAAACCAAGCAAATTCAATAACTCACAACCATATAGAGGTAGACAACCATATAGAAACTATTCACCCCAAAACAGAGGTAATTTCCAACAAAACTCAGGAGAGAGAAGGAATGATAATTTTGGTAACTATAATAAGAATTGGAATAACTGGGGACCCAATAACCAAAATTATTCACATCGTAATAGGTCACAAGACTATAGAAATCAAGGAAACAACAATAGGAACCAAAGAAATAATGACGGGAGTCAAAATAACTCTTTTTACAATCAGAGACATAGATCACGCTCTAGAAATAATGCAAATTCGAACTACCATGCCAACTCAGCAAATACTGCTGCTACACCTGAGAACGCGCAAGACAACAATGTTGTTAATCATTCAGCTTCATGTTGTTCGTTTGACTTTGATACTGCTTCACAGTGTCCAGATTGCCAAACTCTATTCCAGTCTAATGTGACTTCCTTGTTAAAATGTGGTCATCCGCTCCCAGCAGTTACTGCTTCATCAGCACATGATGGCACAGGAGTACTACAGCTTCATAAAGGTTTATTGAATGGCACTCAAGTTACAGTACTCCGTGATTCTGGTTGCACGACTGTCGGAGTGAGACAGTCATTAGTACATCCGTCTCATGCAACGGGTGACTTTGTTAAATGTGTAACTTTCGGCGGTACAGTGGAATTTTATCCCACAGCCGTGGTGGATATTCACTCACCATTTTTTACAGGCAAGGTTAAAGTGTGTTTGTTAAGGAATCCAATAGCGGATGTCACACTTGGCCGGATACACGGCAGCAATGATTGCTCACCCGAAGAAATTGTTCAATGGGAACGTCAAAATTTATCAACTGCTGCTGCAGTTACTACGCGTGCCCAGGCCAAGGCACAAAAGGAAAATGATGATACCGGTCCTGGAACTCAGGACGATTTTCACGTTCACTCTGAGATAGACAAACAATCCTTTATCAAACTTCAAAGAGAAGACAACTCTTTGAAGAAATTCTTTAGATTAGTCAAAGATAATGATTACGTTGATGATAGTTTGTCACCAAAACAGTGGTACACACTTAAAAATGATGTATTGGTTAGGAATTTTAAAGATTCATCTTTAATCAGACATCAGGTGATGGTTCCCCAAAAACTTCGTACGTACATTCTACAACATGCACACGATTCGCACTGTGCTGGCCATATGGGCTACTCTAGGACGCGATCCAGAGTTTTGTCCTCTTTCTTTTGGCCGGGAATTTCCAGAGACACCTCCATATATTGTCGCTCTTGCGTTATTTGTCAAGAGGTAAAATCAAGAGGAGCCTATCATACGGCCCCGATTCAGGCGTGTGATATACCTGTACGCCCCTTTGAGAAAATGGCCGTAGATATTATCGGTCCTTTACCTGTTATGTCCGCTAGAGGACACAGGTATGTGCTCACATGTATCGACATGTGCACTCGATGGCCCGAGGCCATCCCTCTTAAGAACATCACCACTAATGACGTTGCTGATGCCCTTTTCTTGATTTTTTCTAGACTTGGTTTTCCTCGAAAACTTCTTTCAGATCGAGGTACCCAATTTGTATCTGACACTATGACTGCTGTTATGAAACGCCTCAATATCGACAGGTCTCTCAGTAGTGTTTACCATGCGATGAGCAATGGCATGGTGGAACGTCTTAACCGGACGTTAAAGCAGTTATTGGGCAAAGTTACAGTGAAATATCCTCAAGATTGGGACAGGGTTTTACCCGCCGTGCTGTTCGCATACCGTGAGGTAGCGAATGAACAGACCGGTTTCTCGCCTTTTGAGCTTGTGTTTGGAGCTCAACCTCGAGGTCCCATGTCACTTATTAAGGACCTGCTCATAGACTCAGAGATGACTGAGGACATCCAGTCATCGTATGAATACGTCGTTAACCTCCGGCGTAACATTATAGATGCATGCCAACTGGCTACAGCTTCTTCCGAGGCTGCTAAAGCAAGATCACGCCAGTTCCAAAATCGCAACAGACGATTACGTCAACTATTGCCTGGCGATGAAGCTTTTGTATTGCTTCCAAGGAAAGAAAATAGACTTTTAATTGCTTGGAATGGTCCATATAAAGTGTTGTCACGCATTTCTGATGTTGACTACATTTTAGAGATAAAAGGGAAAAGGAAGACCTTTCACATAAACATGCTTAAAGAATTCCACACTAGACCGGAACATCTTCAAGCCATCTTTCAAGCAGTTGATGACCACCCTAGACCTGGTACTCACTACTCTGCGCTTTCAGTAATTCAGGAGGAAGAATCGGCTTTTCCTGATGTTCCCATGAACTTACCTGTCTTTCCTCTCCAATCGACTGAGACATGGAAGGATATTGCTATTTGTCCAGCTTTGTCTTCTGAACAACATTCCCAAGTCTCTAATCTTCTAGAATCCTTTCCAGACGTCCTCACAGACATCCCAGGGCGTACATCAGTCATTTCGCATGACATCACCCTTACAGATGATCGACCAATTCGTCTACGCCCCTATCCTATCCCTATTCACTACCAGCACCAGGTGGAAGAAGAATTAAAACAAATGCTTAATTTAGGAATTATAGAACCTTCCAATGCCCCTTACTCATCACCTATGGTCATCGTTCGTAAGAAAGACAAAAATATCAGATTGTGTGTAGATTACCGGAAGCTGAATAACATCACAGTCTTCGATGCTGAACCCTTACCCCTACTTGAAAATCTTTTGTCTCGTCTCGCCAAGTCTCTTTTCTTTACTAAAATTGACCTTACCAAGGGATACTGGCAAGTTCCCTTGACTGACAGAGCTAAACCACTCACTGCCTTTGCTACACAACAGGGTCTTTATCAGTGGAACGTAATGCCTTTCGGACTTATGAACGCCCCGGCAACGTTTGTCCGTATGATGAGAAAAATTCTCTCTCATCGGTCCGATATAATCACATATATAGACGACATCTGTCTATTCAGTTCCACTTGGGAGGAGCACTTCTTAGGTTTACATTCTCTTCTGGACACTTTACGTCTCCATCACCTAACAGCCAAGCCCTCAAAGATCTTTATTGCTTTTGAGGAAATTTCATTCTTGGGACATAAGGTGGGTCACGGTTGTCTTCAGACCGTGCCACAGAATGTTTCCAAAATCCTAAAATTATCTGTGCCCACTACTAAGAAGCAAGTTCGTAGTCTTCTCGGCTTGATTCAGTATTATAGTAAATTTATACCAAACTTGTCTTCAATCACTGCAGACCTCTCTGCCTTGCTTAAAAAAGGCTTACCGAACCACGTGCACTGGACACCAGAGTGCCAGGCTGCGTTAAATTATGTTCAAAATATTTTTTCTGTGCCACCAATTTTGAGGTTACCAGATACAAATCTGACTTATTATCTCCGCACAGATGCTAGTTCAAAAGGTATCGGCGCATCACTGATGCAAGAGTTCGAGGGAAGATTACATCCAACCCTCTACATATCCAGAAAGCTCAATGATGCAGAAAGAAAGTACCCAGTGATAGAAAGAGAGTTGCTGGCTGTTATCTGGGCGGTAGTCAAGCTGGAGCGGTATTTGTTGGGCGCCCCTTTCATCATACAATCAGACCAGAAATCCCTTTCCTCATTGAAGAAGGCGAATCACAAGAACCCAAAGCTAGCCCGTTTCGCCATCCTGCTTCAACCTTTTCAGTATGAAATCGAGGCAATACCAGGTTCTGCAAATGTGGTCGCAGATGCTTTATCGAGATGCCCACAGCTCGAACTTGAAGATTCATATTGATTTAGTTAATTGACTTTATATTATACATGTGTGAAGCCATGGTGTTTACCCACTACTAGTCACTATGACAAAGGATGATGGATGCATGAACACTAAGAGGATTTTCAAACCATTCATATAAACATTTGTGATTTACATGACTTTGAGATAATCACTATTCACTTTAACTAGTGGTACATTGAATAGCGTTATACTACTTGCAGACACGAACAATTTCCAACTACGATATCATGTTATTATTCTGGAATGCACATTCACATTAATTAAGATTGCTATATTAATGCTACAAATCTAGTCCTGACACGGATAGTTTGGAGTATGATTACATTATTGCAAGTTTGATTTGGACATTACTTGTCTTGCCAACGTACAAAAGGTACTTAGAGTAGAATAATTAAGTAATAGAATAATTGTGTTAATTGGTTATACTTGCGTTCTTGTACTATTTTTTTTCTTTTTCTGTGACATATTCATGTACTTTACCTGCATTAATGTCATATCGCATTGCTTCTTTGATTCATGTCATGTTTAAATTGCGTTTAAGCTTAATTTTAGGATTTTTGACAGCATTGTTAGTTAGAGATATAACTTTCTAAATCATTTT
Source organism: Oreohelix idahoensis (assembly GCA_024509875.1). Taxonomy (NCBI): domain Eukaryota; kingdom Metazoa; phylum Mollusca; class Gastropoda; order Stylommatophora; family Oreohelicidae; genus Oreohelix; species Oreohelix idahoensis. The sequence goes on along the minus strand of JAMPIV010013735.1, from coordinate 123,655 downwards.
TTTTTTAAAATTATAATTCATGCATTTTTGAATTTTTGGTTTCAATTTTTTGTTTTATTTTATTTTATGTATCTCATACTATTCTCATATATGCATGCTATTTCTTTGATAGGTTTATTGTAAACTCACATTGATCATACATTTATGTATTCTTTTGACACATCATTGGAATATCGACTGTATATGACTTGTTACTTATTGACATATGACTGTTTATGACTGATGACAAATTCATCTAGCATGTTATTTAATGATAAGTTACATTATGCAGACTGACTGCGACTAGATTAATTTCGATGTGGCCCAATATTTGTGATATAATCAATTTTGGCCGCTATTTCCGCATAGGAAATATTTGAATTGGACAAAACAAACAAATAAATTTGTTTTTTTTACACCACGAAGGGGGTGATATGTTAAGGATAGATTTGGGGTGCAGTCAAAATAGTAAGGCATGCTACTACACGCTAGCACATTTCCATTTTTATGTGAGGAATTGTGTTCGCCTGTAGGCAAACTATGGTTTGCACGAGGCGTTCACCTTTGATGAGCGACGGTCAATTAGTGACGTTTCGGTCACATGTCGTGGGGTTCAGTGTGTAAATTAATTGGGCTTCCGTCTTTGTGTTTGCGTCCGAGAGAGATGTAATTTTTCGAGGCTCCGGGATAATGGAGCGTGATTTATAAATATATATCGTGGCATTGTTTATTCTCGGAGGCTGCCACGTTATGTGCAAGATGGTTCATAAACTTATCTAGAAGTTCATACCCTAATTTACTACACGTAACTTTGAGATATGAGGCAACTAATATTTGGTTTGCACTAATTGCTTCTGCCGCATTACTTTGGTTTTCGTGGATTACCGAACCTTTAGTACAACGGCCAGAATTGAGTGGAGATGAGAGGATTGTATTATTATTATATTATTGCCACTTAAAGATGCCTAACGTTTGAACCTTATTGACGGACCAGAGATAATCTACTACGCTTATCCATTGCCATGTACGTTTGATGTTTGATGGACCATTGTGGAGTGACTTTGTTTATTAAATGTCAACCATGTTTTTCCCGTGGACCTGTTCACCTACCGGCTTTGTTATGTGTACTGACAATATTTGTCCTGAATGAACATCTGCTATCATTCGTGTATCCATGCATGATCCTCTAATTTATCCCAACGTAACAACCAGCTTGATTTTCGGTTGTTTTAATTTCTACTTTTACATTGTTATGATTTCTTGATCGAGACAATGTGACGTACAGCTGTCCGTGAGAGAAAACTAGCTCGATCAAGAAAATACTGTTAAACTCTAAGTAATTATTAAAGCCGGGGTAGCGGGGTAGGGATAAACCCTACCAATAGTAGATGTAAGGCCCCTCCTTCCATCCGCTAACCTGCGGGACACCTCACGGGCAGGGGTGGGGTACCCGCTTAGCCCCCCGATCAGGGTCACGTGAAGTCACGGCAGGAAGGTGATGGATAAAAGAGGTGAGCAGCTGGAAAGTTTTTTTCAGGAACTGGTCATCTATTTAACTGTGCTAGGCAGAGGATGCCAATATAGGTACAATTGCTAGGACAACCCGCCAGGTATGGGTACTGCCCTTACAGAAAGAAACTGCAACCTACTGTGAGTATTTATGCAAAGCAAATCATGACTCAGAAACCAAATTAGATGATAGTGAACAGCGTGTATGGGGTTCAAGGGAACACCTCGCTCGGTAGGGAACTCCGTGTGCGACAGCAATCGTACATCTAAAAAAATCATGTTAGAACAATGCTACTGAGAGGTAAGCTGGAAAACATTAAGAAAGACATGAAAAGAATGAACATAAATATTCTCGGCATATCAGAAGTCAGATGGAAGGGAGCCGGATCGTTGTCATGGGATGGATTTACCAGATTGTATTCAGGTGGGGGGCAACATCAAAGAGGAGTTGGGATTATATTGGACTCAATGGAGCCGCGCTAGCGTAGTGGTTACCACACCGCTCTGGCGACCGGGTGATACAGGATCAAACCCGGGCGACGGCATTTGAGTATTTTTCGTCGACCGGGATTGCGACTGGATTAACTCGAGACCTGGCGAAGACATTTGAAGGACTGTCGTCGACCAGGGATTGGCGGCTCCTGGGCCGACCCAGCTCTAATGGGTACCTCCGAAATCGGCGAGTATCTGCCTGAAGGGCGAGGGACACCTGTCTCTGTACAAGAAAAAAGGGATACTCACGTAAAATCAATGTCAGGTTAGACATTAATAATAACCTGAGATTTCGCCTCGAGTATTAGCGGGCGTACGAAAAAAAAAAATATTGGACTCAGAGACAACAAAAACAATGGAAGGTTCCTGGTCAGTTTCAGATCGAGTGATCATGGTTAAGCTACAGGGAAAGCCTTTTGACATAGGTATAATACAGATCTATGCCCCAACAGCAGAACAAGAAGACTCAGAAATAGAGGGATTCTAAGAAGATCTAGACAAAGCTATGAAACAACTACAATCACAGGACATAAAGATCGTAATGTGGGACTTTAACGCAAAAGTCGGACAAGGAAGAATTGAAAATATAGTCGGTCCATTTGGATTGGGTGAATTAAATTAACGTGGTGAAAAACTTATAGAATGGTGCAAAGAACATGACTTCTCGATTTCGAATACATGGTTTCAAAATCATCCAAGGAGACTTTGGACCTGGAAAAGCCCAGGCGACAGAACTACAAATCAGATTGATTTCATACTGATACAAAAGCGTTTTAAGAATGCCGTAGAGTCATCAAAGTCGATGCCACGGGCAGACTGTGGAAGTGATCCCATTCCAATTGTGTGTAATCTACGAGTGAAACTGAAAATACTCAAGAAATCAAAAAGAACCCCCAAGTTCCAAGCCAACATGTTGAAGACCTATGAGGATATGAAAGAAAGGTTCACCATATCGGTAAGGAATAAATTCGAAGCTCGCTGGCCTTACATCGATAGAGTGGCAGGAATTCAATAAATGTATTGAGATGTCAATGCAAGAACATATTCCCAATTCAGGAAAAAAGGAACATAAAAAATGGATGACACAAGAAATTTTAGACCTCATGGAATTGAGAAGACTGGCGAATAAATGATGAAAAAGAATATCAAAAATTAAATAGAGAAATAAAGAAGAAATGCAACGTGGCTAAAGAGGAATGGCTCAACGCGCAATGCAAAGATATCGATAGCAACAAAAACAGAAATAATAAAACTATGCACCAAAAAGTAAGAGAAATATCAGGGCAGCGTACCTGCATTCAGACAGGATGTATGAGTCAAAGGAAGGAAATATTCTAATGGACAAGGAAGATATTTTATATAGATGGTGTAGCGAAATCTGTGAAATAATCGCTAAATTCAGTAAGATTTTACTCCTATGATAATAAATAAACCCGGCCGTGGGTGTCTGCCTGTAGTCGTCTTCTACGCCAGTGGAGCGCCGAGTTTTGTGCGGCGGTAATGCTTAGAAAATGATCCCGCCGTCAAATCTTACACGCTTTCCTAGTTTCGTAATTGAGACTTACAGTTAACATTGTGCCAGAACTGCGACACAAACTGCCGTTCTGAATTAACGTAATATTTTAACTTTAACGCCACTAATTGTAGCAATCCGGACAATTTCCAGAAGTGTAGAACGAAACTGCAGCAAGAATTAACGCAAAAATTAAAGCTGCCTTGCAAAACCCCTCTTCGCTCGACACGCCGTTCCATGCATATATCCACGCGGTTGGACCCGCCAGAATGTATATATATACACACACAGACTGCTCTCATTTCATGCCTAGTAGTGTATTTCTGACGTAACCCAAACAAGCTGGTTTATTTTGAATAAACATGATAGAGAAAGATGGGGGGGGGGGGAGATGGCCGACTTATGAAAAAGTTATAATTGACGATTAACAGTGACAAAACTGAAAATCCAAACGACAATGAATATGGCCATTAAAAAGCATATGTATAGATAGCTTAGTGTCTCCTTAGCAATAATATGTTTTAATATACACAGTAGCCCAATTATTACCCAAGATATTGAAATAATACTATATATCTACGAACGATAAGACGGACTGTTGTTTTTGCTCATTCTATTTATAACATTATTTGGGGACGCAAATTTAAAAAAGAGGCATTAGAGTGATTCAAATCCGATTGGTTAGTATAGGAGTATAGGAAGGAGGTTATTGGTGGGCTCAAAAGCTAAATATATTTTGCAGACTCACTCCTAGTATGTTTGGAGTTTTGTTTTTTTTTTAAATTTGAATTGAATAGCTAGACCCTCGCTGTGATTGGGCCAGTCTAGTGATATTGGCAAAAAGCTTTCAAAGGCTTGTCGCCATTTGATACAAAATTGTTAGTATGCAAGCTGCGTTGAGAACAGCAGTGCTAAGAGTGAAATAAATAAAAAACCTTGGCAGTCTGGACGAAGGGCAAAGCTGAACTTAAATATTAATGCTAATGCTAGTCAACGTATGTTTGTGATAATTTCATTGAATTGTGGTAAGAACGAATTTATTAACCTTGTTATTACAAAAATTTGGTGTATGAGATACTGCTTTATTGGGAAGGTTTTGCGACTAAGTACATGGGTCCCCTAGCAGACTTATGCAGGGCCTGTGGTATTGCTCAAACGCAGTAGAACTTACATGAGTTGTGTAACTTAAAACGATTTCCACAGTACCAGTGGGAAGGCTAACCCACATTATCTTATGGGAGAGGATCATTGTTGAAGTGACAGAGGCGTTGTAGCCATTAGGGAGAAGAATAGGAGCACTGGTATGAGTTGTTATCTCAGATGAAAATGGTTGAAATGGGGTGGTCAGAGGGATCTGACCCTTTTCTTTTTATTGAAATATATCATGTATTACTTGTGGAATGATATTGTAGATGTGTTATAAAGAATCATAACCTTGTTTCAGGGTGTTTGTTCTGGTACTAAGCTAGTGCCAGAACCCTGGTGTATTTATCTTCGTGAGAGAAATTGAAATTTTTGCTGGTACACGCTGTCTACCACACTACACCAGGAAGTGTGTCAGATTGGTCATTCGATTGAAATTTTGCTGGTACACACTGTCTACCACGAATCAACTCTTGAAATATAGGAGATTGTCAGCATCGTAACTACTATCACCAGAAAGATAAGTGCCAGTGTTTCGGCACTAAATAGTTCATCCACTGATATTAATACCTAAAATAATAAAATATTTGACTGTTGAATAAACATTCCACAAGAGATTATAGAAAAGCGAGGGGATGATGAGAACTCCTGTGACGTACGTCTAGTTCGACAAGTGAATTTCCCTGATTTGGTGGATGATTAAAGGGACTTTTAGCTTTTCATAACATTAGAACCCCTGAACATTTGTTGTAAAGATGTGACGTACATATTATATGCAGTTAGTTATGTTCTTATTGTAGTGGGTTTGATGGTATTGTATGATGGTGATATTACTAAATGTAATGTATGAGGCCAGCTGTGAAGGCTCCTGAGATAAAATGTAGTTGTGAATTGTCAGAAGGCCTTTCTTGCTACCACTACGACCTCACACTCAATTTTTTTTTCTTAATGAATGTAGCTATGTAAAATGTCTAGGGTAATGATATGTAATGTGGTGTGATAGTTATGGATACACCCACAGATAATTAAGCAGACTAATAATATTTAACAAATATTATAATACACTGAACTAACTCAAGAGTGTAAAATGTTTGATAGAATTATATTACATTTATTTGTTCTGGATCAAGTTTTATGTTGACCAGAACTTTTTAAAAAAAAAAAAAGGATTTAAAAATTATGAAAGAAATGCATGGAATGTTACATAATAAATGCAAGAGTGTACATATATAAGTACTAGACTAGTTAGTTTTATTAAAATGTTCTAGTAGTCATCTACTTGGGAGGATAGTTAATGCTTGTGCTGTTGGGGTGGCCTCATCACACCTGTCTATATTGACTACACAGTGTCCAGTAAATTACAGGAATTTTATGGGGTATTAGTAACTAAAAGGCGTTGGTGAACTTCCAGCAGACCAGAGGCTCACTCAACTTGCATATGTAGCTCTGGTGCTGAAATCTGGTGGTCCCACCTCTCCGTGCTGGCGGGCAATAATAGTGGTCTCTGTCACAACGTACTGCACAGATACACTCGAGTAAAATCACCAACTGAATGGACACCGCCTTGTTGACAACTGAAACTCACAGCTCTGCAATCAAAGTATTGGCTATGTGTCAAAATTCTATTCTCTACCCACGTCTGGACACAACACGGACACAACAACCACATCATACAGACAGGTCAGATCTCTCTGACCAAACAGCACATTTACCATGGTGGTTTTACATCAGATAGGTCCTCCCAGACTATAGATTCTGAAAAATATTTATTAGTTTCCTTCCCTAAAAGTGGATAGGTAATATGTTTCATTATTCTCAACACTTGATCTGTCTTTCCTAACCCTTGCTGGAGTTTATGTATATTGTTGGTCCCTAGACCCTGACTTGGGCGGGGGGTCTAGAGCAAATCCCTACTTGTTTGTAAGGCTAGATTATGATATGGCAGTATCAAATCACTCGAACATTAAACAATATTCAAAATATACAAAGAAATAATTTCAATCTTACCAGATTATGAATAAAGAACACAGAAATGCTAGCAAAACTCAGCTGAGCTGCTGGCTATAGTATGGCGTCCCTGAACTTATTTCACTTTCTTTCATTTGGAAATCACCACACTTTAAAATACTGTGTCTATCATCGAACAACTATTGAGGAATGGCCCCACTTCTCGTCTGAGCGCCGATAAAATGATTGTCTGTGGCCAATCACTGCCTAGGTTTATTTCAAATTCAAATTTCCTACCCTAAAGTCATTTCAGTCATGCTTCAGTCAAGTATGGATGTTTATCTGTTAGTCTGTCCGTCTCTACTTGTTTTTTTCAAAAACGTACTTGATTTTTGAACCAACCTTTCTCTCCCCTCCAAAATTTTGTCGTTAAAAGTTATATTTAGACACAGCTCCCACCAATGTCCCTTCGCTTCCCTACTACGTAGATTTGAACACCTGCGTCTCAAGGTCGTGTTTTTTTTTTGCAAATAGCGACACTTTTTATTCCATACAGTCTGTCGCTGATGTGAACAACACTGTCTTTTGTCATTATCTTCAATATTATCTATCCGTCTGTAAAATTAAGAACATATTAGTTCACTGCTCAGAATGGGCCATCCGGCCAGCTAATTTTTATATTCCTAACATTAATATTACGAAAAAGTTACTTTTTAATTTTTGTAATATTCCAAACATCTGCGATCTGCTGCTGAATTCAAATCAAAGGCTTGGTATCGCAAAAGCGACCAATAAATGACTGTGGCGTAATATATCCAAGGTCCCTTCTGTCGAGTTCCTTACTTTATGTCAACTTGGGAAACGTGACTTTTCTCCGTTTCCCCCCCAATTGCGTCTCCTTAGCCTTTCTAGTCTCACGCAATCTTTCCAGTCATATTTTTTCCTTTTTATCCGCCGTTCCCCTCCTGTCTAGCAAGTCAATTTTTATGGAGGGTGATGACCCGCGGTCTGGGCGATCATGTACTATCAGCAGCCTACGCATTATGTTTTTATCCTTACATGTTATCTTTGGAGGTATTTTACCGTTGTATCTCTGTCAATTTCACTACACTTATATCTAGCTTTTAAATAGCTTCGTCCACAAGTTTTTATTACCATCCGTCGCATTGCGGCAGAGACGACGTCACTAATCAGTATGCAAGAGAGGTCAAAAGGTGGGCGAATGAGAGCGAAGGGTTCAGGGGGCATTAGGGGATGTGTCGTTGAACAGGGAGGATGCATGTGTGAATTGCTCATGCTCAAACTGTGCTAGCTTTTGTTCTTTTTCATCTTGCCTCCTCTTCTCCGCTAATTCTTGCTCTAATTTTTTCTCAGCTGCTTCTCTGTCTTCTCGCCTTCTCATCTCAGCTAATTCTTGTTCTAATTTTTTCTCTTCCTTAGCCACCTGCTCTAACGCAAACTCTTTCAAGGCCTTCGCTTGAATCCCAAGTCTTTCACCCACGGTGACAAAATGTTCTAGGCGAGACATGTTGAGATACCCTGATATAATCAATCAGGTACACAAATAACAACTCTTAAATAAAATTATATGACTTTTCAACAAATTGCCTTATACTCAATATCAGAACTGAACAATTTTGCACTATTTCCAAAGGATACAGTAATATATTTCCAAAGGAGCAACCAAGACAATACAATTTAAGATATATTGACTTTGTTGTTTCGCCAGAGCGAACCGATTCCACCGGGGCACATTAAGTATGCGGCATGAGATCTAAAGACACTGAGACGATCCCCAGAACAGAGAAGCTAGTTCTCGCAGGAATTTCTCATCTCCGTGCGAACACTGAACCGCTCGCAAGAAGAACCAGAGCGGTCAGAAGAAAGCGGAGGCAGAGAACAGATCAACGTCTCGCAGAAAGATGACACGGCAGTGCGAACCAGAGTAGACGAAGAAAGCTTCTTGCAGACCTCGCACTTCTGTGGCAACCGGCAGACTTGCCCGAAAGACTGAGAAACAGGAGAGACGGAGATCGGAAGCCAGGGGGCAATCGCGGTTAACACGACGGCTAGAAACCTCGACTTTTCCTGGGTTCTAAAGAGGCGCTAGAATCTAACAGGTCCCACTCATCTTGAATTCCATTTAGATATATACAGACCCTGAAGAATGCAACTTTATCACTCGTTTCGCCAGACCTTGACAGAAGCACTAGCATAGTGAAATCCTGTTTGATTCACTCTGGATACTCAACTTATTTGCAGTGAATTCTATTCTGTGCTAAACGGTATAATATATTTGTTTTAAAGTGATCAGTGGTCTAGTTCATTCATTCATTTTATTTCACTGGATTTTGTGATTAACTTAAAGCTATTAAATTAAACTTATCTCAAATAGTTCCAGTGGAATAGGTAATGAAATATCTATTACTGTATATTATTTCCCAAAATGATAGATACTTAAATGCTTAAAGTAACATTTAAAGACGCGAGGGAATTTATAACTAAATTTAATTGAGTTTAGTTCTAGTTTTTACGTATGTTTTAACTATTAAATTCGCGTGGAGTTCTTCCTGAATTTTATAAAAATTATAGACGCGAGTGTATAAATAGTTAACTGTAAATTTATCGCGCTTTGGAAATGATACTTGATTTTCGGTATGAATTACATGTTTTCTATCTTTTATCTAGAGTGATCGTTACCTTAGCGATCCCAGCAAGAAGAAGTACAACCTGGTAAAGAGTCTCCAGACTCAGTTCTTAAACCCCCTTCCAGAATCTGATGAGACTGTGTATTAAATTTTAAATCTTTGAGGCGATCCTATGTTTGGGATCCAGCTATCTAAATTAATAGAAAGAAAGCACCCCCATTGACAAATTTAAACACCTCACCAAGTATATTCAGTTGTAACTGGAAGAAGAACAATCGCCAGAGTTTTTTAAATTAAAATTACTGCTACAGAGAGAGAGAGAGAGAGAGAGAGAGAGAGAGAGAGAGAGAGTACATATTTACCTGAACTGTGACGGTACCTAGTTTTTCCTCACCGGATTTAAAACCTACCTCACTGGACAGTTGTAGTCACCTCGGTTTTTTTTTAAAGCAGAAGGTTCACCACCAGCGGTGAAATCTAAGAAGCCACACCCCATTCTCACCAGTATCTAACTGCGACGGTGCCATCCCATAGACTTTTTTTATATCAGAAAAATAAACCACAAGAACATTTAGTCTTCACGACCGGCGATAAGCGGGAATATTTGCTACCAGCCAAACCTCGCTAAATCTGGGGCCGGACATTGAAGTAACAGACACTCTCAATATGTCAAGTGTTAATTGATGAGTTTTTTTGTATAATTCTATGGATTGCCTGCTTCTAAGATCGGTAAGTCTGTGTGTGAGTTTGTGTGTTGGCCAGCACGTGCGTGCATGACTAAAAGGAGATTTATGTGCAACTATTTTAATTGCTGTACCTGGTAGACACTTTGTTAGTTATTCCTTACATGGTTCACTTTATAAGTGGGATTTCTTAACCTCTGTTATTTCCCCTTCCTAGTCTGCTTAGTAGAAGGGAAAACAGTTAAAGATAATAGGACTAGTTTCCTAATCCCTCTTTTCAGGATAGATTAATTGACTGTTGGGTTAACTTATCTACTTCTGTTAACTACCTGTCATTTGGACCGGGTTCCTTTTTCCATTTTTCTGTACAAGAGGGAAGGGCATATTGAACACTACTCTTCAACAACCCCCCACCCTCCTTGTTTTTTTTTTTAAACTTCGATTTCTGCATGTAAATTGATAATTGTTTGTGACTTGATTTTTTTAAAATGCTAAATAAAAGGAATAAAACTTTTAGCATTTGTGTTGGCAGGCCCAAACCCAAACTTTCCCATATTCGTTATCGTAGTTTGTATTCACGTGCGTCTGTGTGTCTGAAGCACCAAATCGGTGTGAGCGCAGTTGTGAGTCTGGAAACTGGCAAATAATTGTTTGTCCAGAAGAGTTTTTTTGGAGTAGAATTGAGAGGCAAATTGTCGTAAAACAGTCTGTCCTTACTCTTCCCAGCACTCTGTGAATCAACTATTTACTTCTAAAACCCTTACTATCACATAGCCTTTTCCATCATTCTCCACTCTAAACAGGACCACTATTTCCAAGACTCTTCCTCTCAAATAAATTTACGACAATATTGGCTGGCTCGCCGGGATAAAGATATTTTTGAGTCTGATCTTTTAGTCTGGGTCTAACTAGATAGAGTGTGAGTGAGTTGTCTTTTGTGAAGTAGGGTATAATAAAAATAATTACACCCCCTAGACAACGCCTTTTTTAGTATTTGGGTCGACCACACAAAAATATTTACAGGATTTGTTCTTTCCACAGCAGTAGGAAGTTGCAGATAACAAAATATTTGGTACTTATAATTTTTCTCTGGCAGAAATATTGGAAATTTTTTTTTCTATAAAATTGCTGGGATTGCGTGATTGCTAAACAATCACAAAGGTTTTTGAAGCGTTTGAGTTGAGCTAAGCTAAAGACGGATTGTTCTGAATTTTTAATTAAGTTAACAACGTCTCATCTCATAATTGACTTCAGGGGCGGAGTTTTGTTGACGGAGAATTAAAAACATTTTTGGAAATTTTTTTTTCCTTTAAATTGTTTTAATATAAATTTTTCTCTACTGTTAAGTAAAAGTAGATTGTTTCCTAGTGTAACTTACCATTTTTAGTGGCAGAGTCGCTTGCGTTAAGAGTCTTAAGTGACAATAATAGCAGCGATAAGTTTGCACAGTACAAGGTAGGAGGTAACACAAGTAAAGTTATACTTTGTGTTTTTTTTCTCGTAGCGGCTTTGAGGTTTTTTTTCCCTCCTTGGTTCTTCTTACTATTCTCTAGTCTTAGAAGCATCCAGTTCTTTATCATGGCAGAGAGAATTAGGATAAGATCCATTCTGAGACAGGAGGCGAAGGACTCAGGGTTAGAAGGAGAAGCCGCGAACCTGTTTGTCAACAGGGAACTTGAAAGGTATGACGCGGAGCAACAGAGAGAGGAAAAAGAGAAGAAAGAAGCGGAAGAGAGGGCAGAAGCTAGGAAGAAAGAAGCGGACGATCGTCAATTATAGCAGAAGAAAATTGAGGCAGAGATGGAAGTTTGCAGAGAAAGAGAGGAGAGACAACGCGAAGAGAGAGACAAGGAAAGACAGCACGAACTGTCGCTTAAGGCTTTAGAGAGTCGGGGCGCTTCTACTTCGAATAACGGAGAGCCGTCTTCGCCCCAGTCTCAGTCAATGGATCTCTCCAGCACTCAATCTGCCCAATTAACTGCGATGTCTTTTGCTTTAGAGTCTTTTCCTAGCCCCAATGAAAAAATAGACACCTTCCTAGAGAAATTCGAGAGGCTCGCAAATCTGTATGGGTTAGAGAGTTCCCGTTGGAGTCTTAAACTCTCAACTGCGTTGAAAGGTAATGCTTATGACGTGTACACAAAGCTGGGAACCAACCAACATGATTACGACATGCTGAAGAAGGCCTTGCTAGAACGGTTTGAGATGACCGCCCGAAAATTTCTGCAAATGTTCAGAAACAGCCGGAAAGAGAGCACGGAAACATTTCCGCAGTTCTCTTCACGTCTCACGGGCTATTTGACAAAGTGCATTGAATTATCTGACCTACCTCTTACATATGAGGGACTACTTGAACTTGTTCTTGTGGAACAGATAAAGTCAACTCTGTCAAACGAAACCCGTAGATTTTTGGCTGAACAGGGCGCAGTCAGGCTTGAGGACATCCTCAATAAGGCAGAACGCTATACCAATGCAATGGCCGAACTTCCCAGCACTAAACGTAAACCCACAGATGAGGCATCTCAAAAACAAAATCTAGAGCAGTCATCTTATTCTTCCAATCCTTCTCAACATTATAACCAACGAGATAATAATACCCAGAGACCTCCCCAGGAAAAATCGAAATTCTACAAAACCCGATTTCCCCCAAATAATACTTCTGATCAACCCACCAAGCCTACGTGGCAGCGCGGCCACCAAGGTCAAGGAAAAGGAAAGACACCTACACCAGGAACGTCTGATCAGGGCAAACAAACCGGTCCAAACCGCATCGGATGTTTGCATACAGCCTCGAAAGGTAGAGTCAATGTCAGTGATTCTCAACCTGAGGGGGACCGACCCTCAACTCGAGGAACTGTAATTTTGAATGGTACCTCTACTACTTGTCTCTTTGACACTGGATTAAGTTTTGATTGTATTGTCGCCAGACACCTTGTCAAACCCGGTCAGGAGACAGAGGAAACCGTCAAACTATGTGGAGTTTTCAAGAGTGATGCACCCAGGACGCTTCCTATCGCACTGGTAGAGATACACTCTGATTTTGTCAGAGGTGTTATCAAAGCGGCCATAATGGATGATCCGATCTACCCAGTTATCCTGGGATGTAGATATGTGTTTATTGGGAGACCAAAGGAGCCGATTGTGGCAGCGGTAACCACAAGAGGGCAAGCCAAGAAGGAGAGGGAACCTGCGCCAAATTTGTTGCCGAATGAACTGAAGGAGGCGCAACAAAAGGACCCTACTCTGGAGCCCTGCTTTAGAAAACTGCCCATGGCTAAGGACCCCAGACACAACGGAGACATCTTTTCTAAGGATGGCGTATTGTATCGTAGAACGGGCAACCCGGACACGGGGAATAACCAGCTCCTAGTACCGACGCAGTACAGAAGCCAGATCTTAGAAATGGGGCACTCTCTTCCCTTTAGCGGACATATGGGACAAAACGCCACTATTCAGCGAATAAAAACCCACTATTGGTGGCCAGGAATGAACTCTGACATTATCAGGTACGTGAAATCCTGCGCCCAGTGCCAACGGGTAGCACCCAAGCACTTGACACCCCCAGTACCCATGGGGCAAATGCCAATAGTAGGGACTCCATTTGAACGGGTTGCTGTCGACATCATTGGACCCCTGGAAAGGACCAAAAGAAGGAACAGGTTCATCCTGACCTTAGTCGACACTTGCACAATGTGGGCCGAAGCTGTACCGCTAACATGCATAGATTCCAAGCATGTCGCAGAAGCCCTCGTGCAAATTTTTACACGGTTGGGATTCCCTCAACAAGTTTTGACGGACAATGGATCCCAATTCCGTAGCCTGTTAATGGAGGAGATCTTTAAGATCTTGAGGGCCAAACATATCCACACAAGTCCCTACCATCCGGCCGGAAATGGGCTCGTGGAACGTTTTAATGGCAGCCTCACCATGATGTTACGTAAGCTGGGTCAGGAGAAACCGGAAGACTGGGACCTATATATATCTGCTGCCTTATTCGCCTACAGAGAGGTACCCCAAGCGTCTACGGGATTCCCGCCTGCTACACTTTTATTTGGCAGACCTATTAAGGGGCCACTAGAAGCCTTACTTCGGTCCCTGACAGACCAAAAGGCTGACGAGACAGTCGTCTCTGCAAGCAAGTATGTATCTGAGCTCAAGGAAAGGTTAAAGCTAGGATGGGATCTAGCTACGACCAACCTTAAGAAAGCCCGCGCTAAACATACTAAAAGATACAACAAAGCTGCAAAAGAGAGAGAACTACAACCAGGGGAGAAAGTTTTGCTGCTACTTCCAACCGGAAGCAATAAACTTCGCATCGGATGGCAAGGGCCGTTTACCGTCCTTAAAAAGATCTCACGTACTAATTACAAGATCTCCATTAAAGGAAAGGAGAAGGTCTTCCACATAAATCTGCTTACGAAATATCTGGAAAGACCAGTGCCATCCTCCGAGCATCTCCTGGCTGTCGCCATAGCAACGGAAGACGAGGATGATGATGATGGTTGCATGGAATATCCATTGCAACCCACAGAATCCTTTAAAGATGTCAAGTTCGGCGACAATCTCTCAGTAGAACGACAAACAGAAACCAGGGCGCTACTGAAGCAGTTCAGTGCAGTCTTAACGGATGCACCTGGTCGAACAAATCTCATCGAATTTGACATGAAATTAACAAACGAGACCCCTGTTCGTACCAGAGTTTATCCCATCCCGTATGCTAAAGCTGATGCACTTCGCGGAGAGATAGACAAGCTGCAGCAAGCAGGAATTATCAGCGAGTCGACATCTCCTTAAAGTTCGAGTGTAGTGCTGTTAACGAAGCCCAATAAGGAAGTTCGGCTGTGTATAGATTACCGGCTGCTAAACGCGGTAACGGAATTTCAGCCCGAACCTCTCCAAACCGTTTCTGAGTTGTTCACTAAGCTCAGCAAAGCAACAATTTTCTCCAAAATTGACCTGAGTAAAGGTTATTATCAAATACCAGTCAAGGAGGAAGTTAAACCTTTGTTAGCTTTCAGCACTAGTGAAGGACATTACACATTTAATGTGATGCCTTTCAGATTGCTAACGCACCAGGAGTGTTTACCAGGATGATGGGAAAGCTGGTAGACATTACACATTTAATGTGATGCCTTTCAGATTGCTAACGCACCAGGAGTGTTTACCAGGATGATGGGAAAGCTTTTAGAACCTTTGCAAAGTCCCCACATCCATAATTTCATGGATAACATCTTAATTGCATCCGAAACCTACGAAGAACATACTGCTACGGTTGCTATGGTCCTCAGGAGACTACAGGAAACTGGTCTCACAGCCAGACCTAGCAAATGTCTCATCGGGTTTGAAAAGCTGGACTTCCTGGGGCATACTATTTCTCACGGCTGTAGTTGGCCTATTAAGAAGAACGTGGAGAAAATAGCGGCAGCAAAAAGACCCCGAACAAAGAAAGACGTACGTTCCTTCTTATCACCATGTGCATATTACCAGAAATACATCCAAAACTTCAACGGACTCACAGCACCTCTGACTGACCTCACAAAGAAAGGCGTCCTGATAAGGTCATTTGCGATCAACAATGCGAACACGTTTACAACACGTTGAAAGGACAGTTGTCGGCATACCCCATTCTGAGGTTACCTGACCTCAAGAAACCTTTCGTACTGAGAGTCGACGCGTCAGGTCAGGGCATGGGTCAACATTGCTTCAAGCCGAGGACAGTGACCCGAATATGCGATTCCCAGTAGCTTACGGCAGTCGGAAACTGAACAAGGCTGAACGCAACTACAGTGTCGTTGAAAGAGAATGTCTCGCTCTGATTCATGGCATCAGACGCCATCATGAGTTTCTGTATGGTACGTCTTTCACGGTGCAAACAGACCATGCATTTGTGTTGGCAGGCCCAAACCCAAACTTTCCCATATTCGTTATCGTAGTTTGTATTCACGTGCGCCTGTGTCTGAAGCACCAAATCGGTGTGAGCGCAGTTGTGAGTCTGGAAACTGGCAAATGATTGTTTGTCCAGAAGAGTTTTTTTGGAGTAGAATTGAGAGGCAAATTGTCGTAAAACAGTCTGTCCTTACTCTTCCCAGCACTCTGTGAATCAACTATTTACTTCTAAAACCCTTACTATCACATAGCCCTTTCCATCATTCTCCACTCTAAACAGGACCACTATTTCCAAGACTCTTCCTCTCAAATAAATTTACGACAACACCCCAACCCCACCATTAGTTACCAGTGTTTTTTTTTCCTTACGCCCGCTAATACTCGAGGCGAAATCTCAGGTTATTATTTTTTAATGTCTAACCTGACATTGATTTTTACGTGAGTATCCTATTTTCTTGTACAGAGACAAGTGTCCCTCGCCATTCAGGCATATACTCGCCGTTTTCGGAGGTACCCATTAGAGCTGGTTCGGCTCCGGAGCCGCCAGTCCCTGGTCGACGACACTCCTTCAAATGTCTTCGCCAGGTCTCGCGTTAATCCAGTCCAAATCCCGGTCGACGAAAAATCCTGAAATGCCGTCGCCCGGGTTTGATCCTGAATCACCCGGTCGCTTGACCCAGTCCTATTTATGTGTTAGAATTAAAGTGTAATTGTATTGATTTGTCTTACACTACATTATACCTTCATTACCCTAGACACTTAGACGTAGTCACATAACTAATAAATAAAAAGATAGAGCCAAGTGAGATCATAGGGTGGTAGCAGATAGGTTCTCTGAAATACTTAACCATCAACTACTAAACTCAGGGACCTACACAGCTAACCTCACTTGGTAAACAAATAATATTAAATAATAACATCTGTAACACCAAATCCACCACATATATTGGTAGGCTTGTCCGGGATTTAAAACTTCTCCTAATACATGTATAGGAATCTCATATAATAAAATTAACAGTATTCTTTTGTGGAATTTAAATAGTGGATGAACTGTCAGTGCTTATAGTTGTTGTTTAGTCAGAGTTGATAAGTTACCTTAGTATATTGTTAACGTTGCTTGATATAATATGGCTGACTTGGCTAAGTTCAGATCTGCTGCTGTGCACACTGCCAAAGAGATGGGTATGGATGGACCAGAGCTGGTCCAATATGTAACCTCAGAGTGTGACAAATTTATTGATAGGGAGGATAGGAAGTTAGAAGTAGAAAGAAGAATGCAATTAGAACCAGAGAAATAAATCAAAAGGTTACAAATTGAGGCTGACAATGAGGCTAGGGCCTTAGAGGCTGATAGAGAGGCTGAGATTAAGAGGGTCCAATTTGAAGAAAAGAAAATGGAGGCTGAGGCTGAAGAAAAACGACTGCAGAGGGAAGCAGAAGATAAAAGATTAGAAAGGGAAGCAGAAGATAAAAGATTACAGAGGGAGCACGAGTTACGACTGTGGGAGTTGGAAATTCAAGGTCATGCTCCTGAAAATGGTCACAGCCCCTCTACCTCTGATGCTACTGCTAGTCAGGGGGCCTCCAACTCAGCCATGGGGTTCCATTTAGATTATTTTGTTGAGAGAGATGATGATATTGAATCATATTTAAGTAGGTATGAGGTATTAGCTACAACGTATGGGCTAGAAAAGGAAAGATGGAGCCTGAAGTTATCCCAAGGTCTTAGGGGAACAGCTTATGAAGTTTTTTTCAAAAATGAGCAGGGATGAACAAGACAATTATGACATGTTAAAGCAGGTTCTTTTGTTAAGATACGAGAAGAATGGTGAATTTTATCGTAAGAAGTTTAGAAATGCCAAACTTTTGTTTGGGGAGACATACCACCAATTCTCTGCCAGATTGGAATTCTATCTGGAGAAATGGACTGCTCTGGGGAAGACCCAAGATCTGAAAGAGATGATCATGATAGAACAATTAAGAGAGTCCATGGCTCCTGACCTGAGAAAGTTTCTCATGGAACAAGGTGCAGAGAAGTTGGGCGAGGTACTTAATGTCGCTGAGAGGTATCAGGCTGCCCAGGCAGAGGTAGCTGGCGCTAGAAAGAAACTTATAGAACAGAATAAGGCCCCTCATAACCAAAATAAGTTTGACCATAGAGATCAAGTTAACAAAGGTAAACCCAACTTTGATAGGCCAAGAGTCGATTATCGTGAAAAAAAACCACAGTTCAATGACCAAAAATATGATGAAAGAAAACCTTTCAGTCAAGGAAAGTTATGGTGTAAGTGGTGCAAGAAGAATAATCATGACACCAAAGTATGTAATAGGAAACCTTCTAACTTTGCTGCAATGAAAACGGGGAACGAAGGATTAAAGGACAAACCCGCTGGACAGCAGGAACCTTATCAGCCCCAGTTTGTGAGGATGTTGTATGTAATGGTGTCACCATTAGGTGCCTGTATGATACAGGTTTAGATTTTGATTCTGTCGTGAGTTCTCACCTAGTGAACCCAGATCAGTATACCACAGAAACAGTGGAGATACAAGGGGCGACTAAGGATGTAGCCTCCATGACACTTCCCATCGCAAGGATAACTGAAAACTCGCTATGTGGAAGGAGTAATCAAAGCAGCAGTGATTAACGAACCCATCTACCCTCTGATATTGGGGTGTCGTTACGTCTTCTTGGGGACTCCCAAGAGACCTGTGATGATGGCCACAGTGCAGACCAGGTCACAGTTGAAGAAGGAAGAAGATGAACCTATAAATACTCATCCAGAGGAGATGAGGAAGGCACAGGCTGAGGATAGGTCACTGAAGCCGTGTTTCAAGAAACTCCCAAAATGCCATACCCCTCCTAATAAAGGACAATTTTATATGAAGAACAAATTGTTATATAGGAAGGCCGGAACTTGTTCAAATGGTCACGGACAGCTGGTCCTTCCCACTTCATATAGCGAAAAGGTGATGGAGTTAGGACATGCTACACCCTTCAGTGGTCACATGGGGATTAGCGCAACAGGACAGCGTATAGCTTGTCATTATTTCTGGCCAGGGATAACGGAAGATATAAAGAGATATGTAAAATCCTGTCTAGAATGCCAAAGAGTAGCTCCAAAGCATTGGACTGCTCCAGCAACTCTAGGGGAAATGCCCATTGTGGGAACACCTTTTGAGAGAGTTGCAGTGGATATTGTGGGACCTCTCACTCGGACCAAGAGGAGGAACAGTTACATCCTTACTCTGGTGGACACTTGTTCTATGTGGGGAGAGGCGGTAGCCCTGTCGTCAATCAATTCGAAGCATGTGGCAGAGGCATTACTTACTATATTCACGAGGTTAGGATTCCCGCATCAAATCTTGACTGATAACGGCTCACAGTTCAAGGGTAAACTAACGGAAGAAGTTTTCAGGTTATTTCAAGCCAAGCACTTTCATTGTAGTCCGTATCACCCCCAGGGGAACGGCCAGGTAGAGAGGTTCAATGGGACTCTCATTTCTATCACGAGAAAGCTGGCCCATGAAAAACCTGATACGTGGGACCAATTTTTGCCCGCTGCGTTGTTTGCGTACCAGGAAGTTCAACATAGTTCTACCGGAATGGCAGCGGCAACCCAGATATTTGGGAGGCCACTAAAAGGTCCATTGGAAGCCTTGTTGAGGACGTGGACCGATGAGAAGGCAGAAGAGACTGTTACCTCGTCATATCAATATGTGAACGAACTGACCACTCGTTTAAAAACTAGCTGGAAACTGGCAAATGAGAATTTGAGACAAGCCAGGATAAAGCATGCTGCTTATTATAATAACAAAGCGAAGGATAGTAAGCTTGCTGTAGGGGAGAAGGTGCTTCTTCTATTACCAGACAGCAGCAATAAACTTCAAATCGGATGGCAAGGTCCATATACAGTTTTGGAAAAGGTATCCAGAACAAACTATAAGATAGACAAGAAGGGAAAGGAAAAAGTCTATCATGTGAACCTTCTAGAGAAATATCTGGACAGGCAAATCCAGGAAGGAACACACTTAATGGCCTTGTCTATCGCAACCGAAATGAAAAATGACCCTCTCACCTCATTTGAATATCCACTGAAACCCAGTGAAATGTTTGCACAGGTGAAGATCAGTATCCACCTGACAAAAGGACAGAGGGAGAAGATTCAAAAGGTCCTGGAGAAACATACAGGCGTGTTAACGGATAAGCCGGGGCACACAAATTTGTTGGAATATGGTATGAAACTACTAGACACAACATCCTTCTGTATGAGGCCCTATTCTATTCCGTTCGCTAAGGAAAAAGCTTTGAAAGAGGAGATAGATTATTTGTTACAAGAAAGGATTATTTCTCACAGTGAATCTCCTTATAGCTCTAGCGTGGTTTTGTTGCGGAAACCATCTGGGGAACATAGACTGTGCATAGATTACAGGAAACTGAATGCTGTCACAGACGGTCAGGTGGATCCATTACCTGATACAAATCAACTATTTGCCAGGCTGAACAGGGCAAAATATTTTTCTAAGGTGGATCTTAGCAAAGGCTATTATCAAATTCCAGTAAAGCCTGAGGTTCGACCTTATTTAGCCTTTAGCACCTCGGAAGGCCTTTATGAGTTCAACATGTTGCCGTTTGGGTTGAAAAATGCCCCGAGTGTGTTTTCTAGGATGATACGAAAATTGTTGGATCCCCTGAAAAATCCATGCATCTCGAATTTCATGGATGATATCCTTATCGCTACGGAGACATTTGAGGAACACGTTAACTCTTTGAATATGCTGTTTGAGAGACTCAGAGAGGCTAACTTGACCGCTAGACCAACCAAATGTTGTATTGGATGTAAAGAGTTGGAATTCTTGGGACATACCGTACATCAGGGTAGCATGACTCCTGACCCCAAGAATCTGGTGAAATTGAAAAGAGCACCGAGACCACAGACAAAGAAAGATGTGCGATCTTTTGTTTCGTTGTGTGGGTTTTACCAAAAGTTCATTAAACATTTTAACTCTATATGTGCTCCTCTGACAGTTTTAACTCGTAAGGGACAACCTGATACAATTAATTGGTCAGCACAGTGTGAATTGGCATACCAGGAGTTAAAGGAAAAACTCACAAGCAGGCCGGTATTGAAATTGCCTAGCTTGAATCAAGAATTTGTCATGAGAAGTGACGCAAGCAATGTGGGCTTAGGGGCTACATTGTTGCAAAAGTCCTCCTCACAAGATGGGGAATTGAACCCAGTCGCTTATGCAAGCCGCAAGTTGAACAAAGCGGAAAAAACTATTCAACAAGTGAAAAGGAATGTTTAGCGTTAATCTGGGCTATAAAAAATTCCAGATCTATCTGTATGGTAGGACATTTGTGGTCCAAACAGATCATCAGCCCCTTGTATTTTTATCACAGGCAAAGCATAAAAATGCTAGGTTATTAAGATGGTCGTTGCTATTACAGCCTTATTCATTTATGATTGAATATATTCCCGGTTCTCAGAACGTGGGTGCCGACTTTTTTAGTAGACAACCGTATGATGAAAATCAGAAAAACGCGTAGGACTTCATTTGCGCTAAGTTATCTCACAGATTATAACCTGCAATGAATGCATGTTTTAAGAGGGGAGGTGTGTGTTACGCACAAATAATTACTTTTTTCAAAGCCTTTGTATGATCATTTTTCGTATGTATGATCATTTTTTGACTGAAGTGTGTATTATATATATTTACGGTCAAAGGGACAGAACCCGAAATATTGATACTGCTATTTTTTAGGAGTTTACCTTCTCTTGTATAGAGACACGTTCGGTCTATAATTTCTTGAACGAAGCGTGACCATATCTCCTTATTTGGTAGTATCAGTCAACTGTTGTAGATGCCTGAAACCTTTCTTAACGCTTCTTTTCATGACCATAAAAGGCGCGACTGTGTAAGACTTTTATCTCGAATGTTCTTAGAATCGTCTTATTGTGAACGGCGACTCAGAGATTGTCGTTCTGCGCATGTCTCGACCTGGTTTTCGTTGGTTGTTCCGGCCAGCTCGGGGAGTTGAGAAATGGTCTAAGTCGCGAGCAGACGCGACCTGCGTCTTGTGATTTTCTGAGGGAAATACATTGTCTTTGTGAGTTAGTTAGCTAACTAGACTATTTCCCAGTATTATTCAAGCCTGCCTGGAGGCATATGTTCATGGTTGATTTTCCGAAATAAGGTAATTCCTCTTGTATCGAACTTTATGCTATCATCTAGAGGTTCGTCATTTTGTCGCCTTTTTGCTCGCCTGTGTGATTCAAAATGGAGAGGTACTTTGACTAGGATTAAGTCACCGGTATCTTTATACCTGAACTAGTTATATATATATATGGGTCGCTCTAGACCAACAAGACTATTGTCTGTGTTCCAGGATTCGTTATATCAGAGATCACGTCCAAGTCAGATGGTTAGACTTAGGAAGGTTATAAAGGTCGAGCTGACCTGTAAACCATGTATGCTATTCACGTGCAGACAGTAAACGGACTGATTGTATACATCTGATCTGCTAGCATCAGGAAGGGAATATTTATTATTGTCTATGAACAGTGATGATCTGCAGCTGACACTGTTGCAGAATTTATATATATATTATTTATACAGCTTCACGAACTAGAACTCTATGATTTTGAATGCTGAACTCGTTGAACTATGTTGATGATATAAATATCCTGACTGTTTTGTGGCGTGCAATAAATGGGAAAAAATTATACAACGAAGTTACCATTTCTATGACTCTACACATCATGTTGCCTGTGTTATACCCTGTGAACTGTTCTACTACCACATACACAGCAACATCCTAAAATCAGAGAAGACACCCACATCTTGCACTTTAATACCAGGTGTCGATAGGGGTGGCAAGTGGTCGTCAATCTTATACGGAGCTAACGTACCTGGCATTGTGGCGCACCATTATCATTTAGCCTAAATCCACCCTTATCAGTGTGTAGCGAAATCTGTGAAATAATCGCTAAATTCAGTAAGATTTTACTCCTATGATAATAAATAAACCCGGCCGTGGGTGTCTGCCTGTAGTCGTCTTCTACACCAGTGGAGCGCTGAGTTTTGTGCGGCGGTAATGCTTAGAAAATGATCCCGCCGTCAAATCTTACACGCTTTCCTAGTTTCGTCCTTGAGACTTACAATTAACATTGGGCCAGAACTGCAACACCAAACTGCCGTTCTGAATTAACGTAATATTTTAACTTTAACGCCACTAATTGTAGCAATCCGGACAATTTCCAGAAGTGTAGAACGAAACTGCAGCAAGAATTAACGCAAAAATTAAAGCCGCCTTGCAAAACCCCTCTTCGCTCGACATGCCGTTCCATGCATATATCCACGCGGTTGGACCGGCCAGAATGTATATACACACACACAGACTGCTCTCATTTCATGCCTAGTAGTGTATTTCTGACGTAACCCAAACCAGTTGGTTTATTTGAATAAAAATGATAGAGAAGGAGGGGGAAAGATGGCCGACTTATGAAAAAGTTATAATTGACGATTCACAGTGACAAAACTGAAAATCCAAACGACAATGAATATGGCCATAAAAATCATATGTATAGATAGCTTAGTGTCTCCTGAGCAATAATATGTTTTAATATACACAGTAGCCCAATTATTACCCAAGATATTGAAATAATACTAAATATCTACGAACTGTTGTTTTTGCTCATTCTATTTATAACATTATTTGGGGACGCAAATTTAAAAAAGAGGCATTGGAGTGATTCAAATCCGATTGGTTAGTATAGGAGTATAGGAATGAGGTTATTGGTGGGCTCAAAAGCTAAATATATTTTGCAGACTCACTCCTAGTATGTTTGGAGTTTTGTTTTTTTAAATTTGAATTGAATAGCTAGACCCTCGCTGTGATTGGGCCAGTCTAGTGATATTGGCAAAAAGCTTTCAAAGGCTTGTCGCCATTTGATACAAAATTATAAGTATGCAAGATGCGTTGAGAACAGCAGTGCTAAGAGTGAAATAAATAAAAAACCTTGGCAGTCTGGACGAAGGGCAAAGCTGAACTTAAATATTAATGCTAATGCCAGTCAACGTATGTTTGTGATATTTTCATTGAATTGTGGTAAGAACGAATTTATTAACCTTGTTATTACAAATATTTGGTGTATGAGATACTACTTTATTGGGAAGGTTTTGCGACTAAGTACATGGGTCCCCTAGCAGACTTATGCAGGGCCTGTGGTGTTGCTCAAACGCAGTAGAACTTACATGAGTTGTGTAACTTAAAACGATTTCCACAGTACCAGTGAGAAGGCTAACCCACATTATCCTATGGTAGAGGATCATTGTTGAAGTGACAGAGGCGTTGTAGCCATTAGGGAGAAGAATAGGAGCACTGGTATGAGTTATTATCTCAGATGAAAATGGTTGAAATGGGGTGGTCAGAGGGATCTGACCCTTTTCTTTTTATTGAAATATATCATGTATTACTTGTGGAATGATATTGTAGATGTGTTATAAAGAATCATAACCTTGTTTCGGGGTGTTTGTTCTGGTACTAAGCTAGTGCCAGAACCCTGGTGTATTTATCTTCGTGAGAGAAATTGAAATTTTTGTTGGTACACGCTGTCTACCACACTACACCAGGAACTGTGTCAGATTGGTCATTCGATTGAAATTTTGCTGGTACACTCTGTCTACCACGAATCAACTCTTGAAATATAGGAGATTGTCAGCATCGTAACTACTATCATCAGAAAGATAAGTGCCAGTGTGTCGGCACTAAATAGTTCATCCACTGATATTAATACCTAAAATAATAAAATATTTGACTGTTGAATAAACATTCCACACGAGATTAAAGAAAAGAGAGGGTATGATGAGAACAGCCCAACCCCACCATTAGTTACCAGTGTTAACTTAGCCTATAGAAATACCTAGATATAATTAGATTGTAATAGTTCTTTATATGGACAGAAGATCCATTGTGGTATTTAATTTTATGTAAATAAAACCATAAATTTCATTTTGTTGTTGGTCCTGACTCAGAAAATTCTGAATCAGGGAAAATAAATTGTATTATAACCTAGTACATAATATTCAGCCACAGACTTCTATAAGATATATCACAGAGTGTTAGTCTGTATGTGGTTGTTGTATTGACCCAGTCCTAATTATGTGTTAGAATTAAAGTGTAATTGTATTGATTTGTCTTACACTACATTATACCTTCATTACCCTAGAAACTTAGACGTAGTCACATAACTAATAAATAAAAAGATAGAGCCAAGTGAGATCATAGGGTGGTAGCAGATAGGTTCTCTGAAATACTTAACCATCAACTACTAAACTCAGAGACCTACACAGCTGATCTCACTTGGTAAACAAATAATATTAAATAATAACATCTGTAACACCAAATCCATCACAGATGGTCAGAATATATAGAGGAGCTATATGTAGATGATAGAGGCGATAAACCAAACATAAGAAAATCATGGAAGGTCCACCCATATTGAAAGACGAGGCTGAATACGCTATATTTCTGTAGAAATCTATGAAGCATTATGAGAACTTGGCATAGAGGAAATAACAAAACTCCTGAACAAGATATATGACACAGGAGAGATACCCCCAAACATCTGCAGATCAGTATTCATCACTATACCTAAAAAACCAGAAACAACAGAATGCGAATCACATACTCGTAGAACAATCAGCCTAATGAGCCATGTCACCAGAATACTCATTCGCATCATAATAGAAAGGACAAGAAATAGAATACGACCAGAAGTTTCTGAAACTCAATTCGGTTTCGTTGCTGATAAAGGTACCAGAAATGCAATTTTCACACTGTCAATGCTCATGGAGAGATGTATTGAGGTACAAATAGCCCCCTATCTATGCTTTATAGATTACTCAAAAGCATTTGATAAAGTGAAACACCAAGACCTTTTTGATATTTTACATGAACTAAATATAGACGGGAAAGATCTTAGGACAATAAGGAACATATATTGGGAGCAGGAATCCGCGATCAGATTTGAAGGAGAACTAAGTGAATTCAGAGCAATTAAAAGAGGAGTTGGACAGGGATGTGTGTTATCACCTGATCCTTTTAACATATACAGCGAGACGATACCGAAACATTGAACACCTCGAGGGAATTAAAGTCGGAGGACAAAATATCAACAATCTGAGATATGCAGATGACACAGTTTTAATAGCTGTCAGAGGAAAATCTACAAATCATTCTAGACAAAGTAGTGGAAGAGAGCGAGTTGAAAGGATTATCTTTGAATGTCAGCAAAACTGTATGCATGGTAGTTTCAAAGAAAATACAAGTACCAGTATGCTCTTTGAACAGCAAAAGAGAAAAAATCAAACAAGTCAATCTCTTTAAATATTTAGGCTACACATTGACATCAGATGGCAGATGTGACACAGAGATAAAGAAAAGGATCGCCATGTCCAAAGAAACCTTTACTAGGATGAGCAACGTAATGAAAAACAGAAACATCACCATAAGCACAAACATTCGCTTACGAAGGGGCTACGTGTGGTCCGTTCTTTTATATAGATGCGAATGTTGGACAATGAGTAACCAAATGGTGAAAAAACTGGAGGCAGCGAAAATGTGGTTTTTGAGAAGGATACTGAGAATATCCTGGACAGAGAAGAAAACAAATGCCGAGGTATTGACAGCTGCGGGTGGTAATAGATCGCTCATCAAAACCATCAGAAAAAGACAAATGAAATTAATGGGACATTAACAGAAGAGGTGGAGTTGAGGAATTAGTCTTATGTAGGAAAATACCAGATAGAAGAGAAAGGCAGAGAAAGATGTATGTGGAAAGCTTAAACAACTGGGCAACAAACAACAGCATGGGCAACAACAACCTCATTAGACTATCAAAAGACAGAGAAGATTGGAGGGTCATGATTGCCAATGTCTGTTCCAGACCAGGCACCTGAAAAAGAAGAATTATTAAAGCTGTTGATCTATAACTTTTCAGCTATAGTTGGATAAATCATTATTGAGTGAATTGTATGTATGCACTCCTAAGACTCATATTGTGTTAAGAAACCCAAACATATAGAACACGGTTGTTTGCCCACTATTAAAAGTCGCTACGTTAGTTCTGAGCCATTTCGGTTGACCCAATTTTCCTCCAGCGAGGTCACAGATTTTTCTGCAGCGGGTCATACCTTATTTACTTACTTACGTACTTAGTCGATCCTCTTCTACCGTGAAGTTTAGAAGTTTGGAAGAGAGAGCACCATACTGTCCTACCGGCTGTCTTCCTCTTGGCCTGGTTCCATTCTAGTCCTCGGTCCTTCAGAGATTGTCTAATGTTGTTCTCTCAGCGGACTCTGGGTCGTCCTGGAGGTCGGGATCCTGAGCTCTTAGTTTCCCATACTTGTCGTGGTAGCTGACTTTCGCCCATTAGGGAAATACCAGGTGATTTTATTCTAACAAAAGCGTGGAACTTAAATCATTGTACACTCATTCCTGTTAATCATAGCACTAAACTAATTTTGTACAGTCTAAACTCGCACGCCATTCACGGGGAGATGTTAATGGAGCATGCACACCGTCCTTCGCGCATTTTTCTTTGGTGAATTTTACTATTTTCAGGAGAGTATTAAAAAACCAAAATATTTGTTTTACATTCGATGTTAAACAATGTCTGAACATGCACGCCGTTCACATGGCACATGCACACCAACCTTTGCGCACTTTTCTTTGGCGAGTGTTTTTATTATTGGGAGCGTTACGAACGGAAAGAATGACAGAATGAGCTGGAAAACTATATATACTACTCGTCAAAGGTCAAGGGCCACCCTATTATTTTCAATACACTTTTATATAAGCGCATAGAATGATTAAATGAAGGAAGTTTTTAGTAAAAATGGGTGCAATATCTTCCTCTGACAGTCCTCTATGCACGTTAAGCATAAAAACAACTCACCGGCAACCATGGTGATCACGTGCAATTTGGTTTGCTGACCATAAATTCACATTTTTAATCTGTTTTTTCAAACTTCCGTAGAACCAAACAGGTAAAGTAATCGTGCTGATTGACATTCCACGTGCAATGGCGACTTTTCGTGAACAGAGTTCACTCTTAATTTGTTGTACAATCAGCAGACTTAGGGTAGTTTCATCACTTGCAAAAACCAAAGAATGTGGGCTATAGCGTGGGTTGAAAGTGGTTTATCTGTCCGTGAGGTTGCTAGACACACTCCAAGATCCAAAGAATTTTGGAGAGATTTCAGGCCACAGGAAGTGTGGAGGATCGCCACCGACCAGAATCTCGCTTCACTGTGTCATTCAATGATGGCAGGATTCGAGTTTGGAGACGACCAGGAGAGCGATTTACTGATGACACAATTCGAGAGGTGGATCGTTATGGAAGGGTGTTATGTTACGGTATATGATATTAACGCCGTCTGCTAAAGGTTATCAGACGTGCAATTGTAAGAGGTTAAGGCATTTAATATATTGCGATAGAGGTTTCAATTTTGAACGCTCCACACACGATCGATTATGACGTGTATAGCGTTGTTTAGGACACAGTCGGTAACTAAGAAACGCTACCCTTTGTTACTTGACCGCCAAGCTGAATAGCTGCGTTGTTCTAACCTTCCAATGCAATGGCACGATATAGCCATTTATATGTGTATTTTTTGATGGACCAGGGTCAGTCCTAGAACTCTTTATGAGAGGGAAATTTATGGAGGTTAGTATTTTAACTAGAATTCTCAGAAGGAAAAGAATAATCGTCAAATTCGTATGAATATATTCAGACTCGCAGTCTCACTGTCGGCAGGTAGCCATGTCTAGCTGCGCGTGCATATAGCTGTGATGTTCTGACGACAATTACTGCTCTGTATCCTTAAACGGACATTGACACGTAAAACAGCAGTCTACGCCATTGATTAATTTATGCATGACTCATGTTCTGTCCCTATTTGAAATGTGTACATGTGAATTAAATGTACGGACTCAATGAAATGACTTATCAAATCAATCGTATTCCAAAGTTCAAGTATTGTTTGGAATCTTCCACCCCAGCATTCGCTTAATCTTCCATCAAAGGCACGATGCACTAAAACTAACATATCAAGGAAGAAAACAATGGCCAGAATTTTATAATTGTTTTATTCATAACACATGGAACATTGTTCAGACCAAACCACCACGCAACAAAGGGGTTCTGTCATGTTCTGGGGGAGGCTTCTACAGACACGGCAGGACCCAACTCTACATCATCCAAGGCAACGTGACCGGCCCAAGATACCAGAACGAAATCTTGAGACCAATTGTTCAGCCTGCTCTGGAGGAAACAAGTGGTAATGCCATCCTCCAAGATGATAACGCTCGACCCCATCGAGCTCGTGTGATGAATGAGTTTATTCAGCAACATGGGATCATCAGGAATAAATTTTGAAGTCGTGAATGTAAACATGATCGATAATAGACGGAAGCCGACATACCATATATGGCGATTGTAAACAACACATTTATTGTCGCGTTTGTTATGTAGGATTTTTTCATGAGAGAAGGGGAAATATATGCATCTTGGATGCTATTGGTAAAAGTACAACATTTATGCTTAGAGCCTTGTCATATAGTAGCAATCTGGATGTGGGCCGAATGTTGCCTTATAATTTAGCGCCTTGTGAGTTTACCGCACTGTGAAATTCAACTCGTCAAGAAGACAGCCAGACAAGCCAAAATAAGAATAGGAGCAGGATTCCACTTTAATGGACTGGACAACGTGTTGGAGCATCTTGTGGACTTGTATCCCAGGAAAACTCTACTTTCATTAATACGGAAAGCCTTGAAACTTCGGAACCTGAACACTAAGTCATAGTGGGAGTCTATTGTAAAGTAACACCTAAGACCACAAATAAGAGGCATTTTTATCAATTTGCTTTAACTATTTCTCTGAGTCAGAAGTTAGTCTGTATTCCCAAATATATTTGGGGTAAGTTGTATATTTTATAATTCTATATTTTGCATTTATTAACATGTCAAAATAACACATATATTTTTGCGTTTGTTAAGGCGGAATGTTTCGCGAGAGAAGGGGAAATATACGCATCTTGCGTGCTATTGGCTTGGCATTTGAGATGTAAAAATATAACATTTCTGATTGGGGCATTGTCATATAGTAGCACTCTGGATGTGGGCCGAATGTTGTCTTATAACTTAGCGCCATGTGAGTTTACCGCACTGTAAAACCCAACTCGTCAAGAAGACAGCCAGACAAGTCAGAATAAGGAATAGGATCAGGATTCCAATATAAAAGACCGGACAACGTGCTTGAGCGTCTTGTGGACCAACAACCACAACTCTCCATTTAGGTAAAAAGGTAAAGGTAAAGGATCCCGTTACACGCCCATTGAGGCATATTGGGAATATGGTGTTAGGCCCATATTTTCTTGACCATTGGCACACTAGGGGTGATGTGGTCAGCATCACGCCGGCCGCCTTAACCTTCCCAGAGTTGCTCTGGTACCCATTTGGGGCTAGGTCAACCCAGGAGCCGTTTCCGGCCTAAAATAATCCCACCTCATCTGGGTATCGAACCATAGACCACTGCGCTAGGAAGCCAGTGCACTAACCACTATGCTACCGCGGCTCCCCAACTCTACATTTATTAATACGAAAAGCCGGGAATCCTAGGAGCCTGAACTCTAAGTCATAGTGAGAGTCTATTTTAAAGTAACACCCCAGACCACGTGGAAGAGGCATCTTAACGAAGTTGCGTTAACTATTTCTCTGAAGTCGGTATTCCCAAAAGAGATTTTGGGGTGAGTGTTCATTTTATAATTCTATATTTTGCATTTATTAACATGTGGAAATTGCTAGTGGATGTCCACGTCATACGAGGCTGGCAACCTCAGCACATAGAATGATGGTTTCATGAACCACCACTGCAAGAGCTGGTGACTGCTTTATGTGGGTTTCTCATAGAGAACCAAAAGCAGAGATAGTCCCAAGTTGCAGATGGAGCAGGGAGTGGATGGTGATAGAACCGATGTACATACTTATTACATTAACCTTTTCAACCAGTGCAAATGTAAATGTAAACATGTTCAGTATAAATGCACTGAATGTTTTCCGCTCATTAGGATTAATATTAATGCTCAGATAGGGTAAAGTTCCGAGGCAGATGGATGGTGGAATGGAAAAAAGGGGGGGGGGGAACCTGATTTCCGTGTCAGGAAACCCAATACTCAAGACGGTATTTGTTTCTCTCTTATTTCATGTGTCGTGAATTATTCTAATCCCCATATATAAATTAAAACGTAAATGCAAAGCCTAACAAATAAATTTAATAAAAGGAAAGAAGAATGGTAAAGAACAGTGCTGTCACAATGACTGTACTCGAAATTCCCCTTGTTTTCTACTTCGTCTGCAAATTGTAACGCTTTCACGTTGATAGTAAAAGCCTACTGTATTATTACCCGCTTTCTTCAATGAAACGTGTACTGTATTTCTTGGAAAAACCTTGAGATACGCAAGCTGATCAATGACCTAAATTTAATATTTCATTCATTCCATTTTATACACGGCGTAACTAAAAGACAGATGGACTAAAGGATAGAGAGAAGGGAGAGGCAGAAAGCAGGGACACCTGCAACACTAAACACGCGTCGCGCGATACACAATTGCTGCCATCACGCGTGTAAGGCCACATGCACTAACCTTATTTCAAATCGACAGTGATAAAATTCACTACCCATACCAGAGTTAGGTTTTAAAATCCTGAAAAACGCTTATTGGGAATTATGACATTATACCGGTTTACGTTTGAAAACATGACAGTACCCAGACACCACATGGGGATTGAAGTGAACAGGAGGTGGTAGAAAATGCACATTTTGAACGCAGCCACCTAGCTCCCTTAGATTGAGATATTTGGATTCCTTAGGGTTTGCTGACAAAGAATATGTAAAACGTTACGCAAATAGTCTAGGAATTACCAAGTTATGGCCAAAATAAAATAGTGGGGGTGCCTGACAGCATGAAATCATTTCTGCTCATAAAATTTTTTTTATAACGTGTTTGAAAAAACATTACGTTACGGAAATAGCCTACCATGTTAACTCCTATGTGATTGGAGCGCAACAAACGAAAGACTAAACACGATTGGTCGGACTATAAATACTATCTTGTGTTGTCAGGGGAAACGTGAGAAAGGGGTACTTTTTTGAAAATATGTGTAGACGTGGTGTGATTGGGTAGAGCTGCGAATATACTCAATTCAGAGCGTCTGTTCATTGCCACATCTTGTAATAAACCTACTAAGAAACAGTACGTTGAGCACCAGTGTATATTTTTTATAAAATAAAGCCTGGGACATCGGCAGATCGGAGTTGTGCTATATTCATTGCCAGTCAACGAAACTGTTTATTATTATTTCCATGAATTGTGGTAAGCTTGAAATATTCAATATCTTTTAATGAAAATTGAATGTAAATTGATAATTTATGTCTATATATATGTGTGGTTCAGTAGCGAACATGATGTAAAGCCTATAGTGCTCCAGCCTGAACAGAAGGTGTCGGAGGAAAGTAAAACTGCATGGAATGGCCAAACAGTACACTGACACCTAGATTATTAACTAGAAAGAAATAATGCTGGAATTGCAGAGGCGTAGTAACCATTAGGGAGGGAAATACTGGTATAAAGTATTTCAGATGAAGCTGACAGTTGGCCTAACGCTCTGAACTCAATGTTTGTGATGTATTGTGCTCAGTGTAGAAATGGAGTATAAATTAGTTCTGACGTAGAAGGTACAACCTTCTTGTTTCAGGGACCGTGGTCTTAAAGTTATTGAGCAGCACCTGGTCAGAGCTTTGCTGAAGCCAGAGGTGGACAGCACACTCCTTGGTCCATATAGCAACCAGTGGGGTGGCTCCAGAACTCATTACAGTAATCGAGCAGAGGAGTCTTTTACTGCAGTCATCACGCAAGATAAGAGAGTGTGGCCATGGAGCTCAACATTATGTACCCCATCTTAAAATGACATTGTAAACTAAAATTAAGAGGGGAATTTAATTGAGGGGGGGCCATCGGGGCAAGACAGAGAGTCGCTTTGGAGGTTGATGAGGCGTTGTGGAGTTCCCCTGGGGATCATTAATTTAATAAAGAAAACCTGTGGGGACATGGCGTGCAGAGTTCTTCGTGAGGGACAGCTTACATAACCATTTGGGATAAGAACAGGAGTGCGACAGGGATGACTCTTGTCTCCATTTCTTTTCTTGCTGGCAATGGATTGGGTTATGAGATCATCGACAACACACAACAGAGATGGAATCCAGTGGACTCTGACTAAGCAGTTGGATGATCTGGATTTTGCTGATGACTTGGCTCTCCTGTCCCATGGCCGTAATCAGGTGCAGGACGGGTTGAGAACGCTCGATGAGAGGTCACAGCAATTGGGTCTGAAAATACACAGGGAAAAGACAAAAATAATGCGAATAAATGCAGGTAATGAAAACAGGGTTGAACTTGAAGAAACACCAATACAAGATGTGGAGTCATACACATATCTTGGCGGTGGTGTAGACAAGGTTGGAGGGACAGACAGCGATATCAAAATGGGAATACAGGGGGCAAGAGGGGCTTTCATTGCATTGGGAAATATATGGAGATCAAGAGAAATAGGATCCAACACGAAAATGGGAATCTTCAGCTCAAGTGTGAGGTCAGTCCTGTTGTGTGGCTCGGAGACATGGAGAGCGGCAGGGACAACGGCCAGAGAGCTGCGGACTTTCATAGATGGGTGCTTGCGTAGAATGGAGGGATTGGGGTGGTGTGACGGGGTTACCAATGTGGAGCTGGTGACGGGGGCTGGACAGGTGCCGGTGGAGCGGGAGATGAGAGGAGGACGATGGCGATGGATAGGACACGCACTGAGGAGGCCTGTTGATGGCGTTGCAGGGCAGTCCTTGTTCTGGAGCCCCCGGGGCAGGAGAGGCAGGGGGGACCAAGAGGTACGTGGAGAGGAGAGTTGGAGACAGAGGTGAAAATGATGAGGAGAACATGGAAAGAACTTGAGATGATGGCACGTGACAGGAGGACTTGGCATGTGTTTGTTGAAGGCCTATGCTCCTTTGGGAGTGGAGGGTTATGAATGAATGAAATGAATGAATACCAGGAACTGAGAACATCTCCAATACTAGTTCCAATAGAAACAAACTATTGAAGTCATGATGACAAATACCAACAGAGCTTGAACAAAACCAAACCAGTATTACCTCATATTAACACTACACAACTGACACACATAGGATACCAGTAATAATATATGTCACTACAAGAATCATATTAATAAATTCTGTACATATAACTTGTAATTAAAATTGATTGTGATTCCTGGTTCCCTTTGTATTTGAATCAGGACACATATACATTCATGACAGCACTGAATACATATTGTTATTTGAAAAGTTATCAGTGACTCCTTTAAGATATCCTCTTAGAGTGTTATATGTATGTGAGTGTCACAGTGTTGTCAAGTGTGGTGGAATAAATTAAATTGTTTATCTGTCTGTTGTTGTTATGACTTACACTTCATCATACACATACCCTAGACATATAACGTAGTCATCACACTATTCCAGAATAATTCTGACTGAGGTATACATATGTGGCAGTAAGTAAGGTTATCTATAATACACTACTCTTATTAGATATAGATACCTTCACAGCTGATCTCAGTCAGTACACTAAGTCCCCTATAAATATTTATAACATCCCACTTTACCACATCATGATACTAGTCGGTGGTACTAACTGGTGGTGATATCTGAAGAACTTGTGGGTGGTATAAGAGGCCTACCTATAGCAGACGGGCATTAACAGACGCAGGACCATCTTTGCATTACTCCACGATACTACGAGGAACGTTTTGCGGCCACCAGACTTGACCAGTGACGAGAGTGAACCAGTCTATTACTTGCAAAGAACAAGCATCGGCTGGTACAGAAACCAACCAACATTTAACTGGCAGATCAGTACCCATTCAAAGCTGCTAAGTGAACTCTCTACTAATGAATTTTTTTCCAAATCAGACCATCACCTGTGAGGGAATTTCATAGAATCTATCTCAATTCACCCTACCCTTATTTATTTTACAGTTGTTAACGATAATTGACTATTAAATTGTGTTGTCTGTAAATAAACAAATTTATAGTTGATTTAGTCATTTTGAGTGAACTGCACCAGTATGTCTCAGTTATTTTAAATACTTACAACAGAACTATTTAAGTAATATTTTACTGAGTTAAATCTGTTGCGGCCTCATTAGCACGAGCGAAACCCTAACTCATAGAAGGTCAGGAAAGATAAAAAGTTTACACGGCCTGGATCCTATCAGACGTAGTACTTGATTTCTTAAATTCCTATGAGGCTCCCTAAAAGTGAAACATCATTCTTCAATTCACATCTCTACCAAGAGTAACCTTGAGCAAAAGGTAGACACCTTTGAAGACCCTCAGTAGATACTCTGAATTTTGGCCATTGTTGGACCATCACTGCAGAGCAAGGGAAGTAAATGCCGTTACATCTGGGCTCACTACATGCATTGTTATTGTTGATCAGAATCGGCGTCATTGTACTCCGGGCAAAGCCACAAGGGCTCAGTCTCCCTCAGCAAATGTCGAAGTGTATGAATGCTAATTGTTCCTGTTGTGCCTGGTTGTATACACGCCGGATTCATCCTGTCGTACGTCCATCTCTGCTAGTCTTACGTTTGATGCCCCAGTTCCAGCAATCTTAGTCTTGATGATCCATCGATTGCAGTGTCATTCTCTTATAGGCAATCATTAATTGCCCTCAATAACTACCACCTATCCATGTCCAATGCACCTTCTATGGGTGCTCTTGAAACTAGTCTGTCAGCTCTTTCATTTCCGCGTACACCTGCATGTCGAGGACAATCGATCCACACCAATTCCTGACGATTCAAGGATTCGATGGAGGTTTTCCATTCATGCCGGAGCCATACACTGTGGATCTTCCAAAGCATGGATTGTGAGTCTGATACAATAACTGGCCTTTGTAATGAAGTTAAAGATAGCCACCGTAAGGCTGCAGTAGCTGCTTCTGCCTCCATTCTCATGCTTGAAGTTGTTATCATGTAAGCCCCGTTATGTGCCCTTTACTCTAACCGAGAAGCCCCACTCTGATTTCTCACCACGGATTACAGACCAATCAGAATCTACAGAACATCACTTGAGGCACTAAGAATATAAATAAAATGATATTTTATTTTTAAATTAATGTAACAAAATATACTATAATCTCTCTCTTACTTTACTGGCAAATTTTATGACCTTGAAAATGATGAGAAAAGAGGCTTCTTAAGATGAAGATAAAGGGTACGGGACCTGTAAAAGCTTAGGACGAACTGCATTAGACAGCAAACAACATTATATTCCGCACAAGTGTTTATCGCTAGATGTTATTCTTAATTTTCTTTGGCTCTGAACCCATCAAGAGACATTGATTCTGCACTTTCTGGCAAATGTTCGTAAAATGTCGCTTTAAATGTGTCAGATCTTTCAGGAACTTTCGGCTAAATTATGGGTTCAAGACATGTTAAACAAACAGAGATAAACACGAAAATACCGGCAGGTTTTTCTGCGGAGCGCAAAAGAGAGTTCGCTTTTGTCATTCAATGTTCAATAATTGCGAAATGTTTGTAATCCACACGTCAACCAGTGCTACGAGGATGAAATCGTTCGCATTCATTTATTTAATTATTTATTAGAGCAGTGCGTGACTAACTACATTTTTCTTTCACCATCAACACACGCACGCACGCACTCAGTAACTCATTCTACGCGTATTTGATGCCGATGCATGCATTAAGAAATACTAATCTTTCATTCACGATTTTCTCGTGGCTTTTTTCAGATTTATAGCTTGTATTTTTATATTTTTATTTTGTAGATTTGGATTGTTTGCGTGTCGATTTATTTTTTAGATATAACTGAACTAAGGATAGATATACCATGGTGGTATATCTTCTTCTTCTTCATCGTACACTCTCAGACGTCTACGTGAATATTTTCAAAGAAACAGTTGTCAGCTTGAGGCTATTTGTATCTCCGCAGAGTTTTTCTAGGAATGGTAAAGATGGCATCCATCGTGCATTCCCTGTAGCTTATACATCTTTGAAGTAGGGGTTCAGCAGTCATTTTATCGGTGCCACAGTTATACTCATCGGTAGTTCCTATCTTTAGCTTGGTGAATAGATGGTAGACCAATCTGTTATGGCCTGTGAGGAGTCTCAAGATTACTAACCTGTTCTCGTCTGTCGGGTACATCAGATTAACATGAATAATGTCAGGAGAAGATATCTTGTCATTCATCATTCATTTCAGTTCAGCTTCAGGTAAAGGGATGAGAGGGGGGGAGGGGCGCTGGGTGGGAAAGTGTCAGTCTTAAAAAATGCAGGCCAAATCTTCCTGTCCCTTGTATTCCGTTCAACGTTTTACCATGTCTTCCCAATCTCCTTCATGTCTGTTTCCAATTCCATTCTCGACGTGCCTTGTGGTATCCCTCTGT
Source organism: Oreohelix idahoensis (assembly GCA_024509875.1). NCBI lineage: Eukaryota > Metazoa > Mollusca > Gastropoda > Stylommatophora > Oreohelicidae > Oreohelix > Oreohelix idahoensis. Next base: position 86,272 of record JAMPIV010013735.1, on the reverse strand, counting down.
GTTCATCAACTTGGGGATTCCGAAATATGGACTGACCTGTAAAGCCATCAGCCTTCTTCTTTTTTAATCCTTGGCGCGGCCAAATGTCAAAGCAGTCAGTGACCATCACGCCCGTGTCGTCTTGTAGGGCAGCAACAAACTGCTTCCACTGTGCTCGACTGGCGTCCATCTTTCGTGTATTCCCACTGCTCTGGTTCATTCTTTACATCTCGGCCTCCACAGTCCTTCACTAAGTTGTTTTTGGTCGGCCTCTCTTTCGCTTTCCTTCAGGGGTCCATAGCATAGCTGTTCTTGTGATCGCATCGGGATCTCTTCTGAGGACGTGGCCAACCTAATTCCAACGTCTGCCAGCTATGATGGTGTGCATATCCTCCGAGTAAGCAAATTTTGGTTGGTGATGGTATTTGGCCAAAAGATTGGGACGGTTATCCTAAAGCAGATTGTGTGGAAATGTGGTAAAGTGGGATGATATAAATATTTATAAAGGACTTAGTGTACTGACTGAGATCAGCTGTGAAGGTATCTGTATCTAATAAGTGTGGTGTATTACAGATGACCTTACTTGCTACCACATTTATACCTCAGTCAGAATTATTCTGGAATATTGTGATGACTACGTTGAATGTCTAGGGTTATGAAAATGGTGAAGTGTAAGTCACAACAACAACAGACAGATAAACAATTTAATTTATTCCACAACACTTTACAACACTGTGACACTCACACACATAAAACACTTTATAAGACTATCTTAAATGAGTCAAGTGTTAAAGGTTAAAAATACATGTATTAATTCCTTTCAATACTAGATATCCTGATTCAACTACACAGTGAACCAGGAATCACAATCAAATGTAATTACAATTTATATGTACACAATTTATAGTTATGATCTTTGTATTGACATACTTTATTATTATTATCCTATATGTGTAAGTTGTGAAGTGGTACTATGAGGTAATACTGGCTTGTTCAAGCTTGGTTGTTGTTTTTCATCATGACTTCAAGTGTTTGCTTATGATGGAAATAGTATTGGGAAAAGTTCACAGTTCCTGTCAATTGAAACAATTTATTGTCCCCCTTTAATTAGTCTATAATTAGTCTGATATAAGGAAAAGACGATGGTCATATATCGGTCATGTCCTACGAATGCAAAGCAGCGGAATGCCGCTGCAGGCGCTCGCTTGGGTTCCTGGGGGTAAGCGGAAAAAAGGAAGACCAAAAGAAACACTCAGAGGAACAATAATAAGAGAAGGGGGAGCGTTGGGCCTAAATGGTGTGCAAGAGCTGAGAGGAGTGGCGTCGCGGCGAACAACCTGGAGAGCACTGGTTTCTGCCTTATGCGCCGTGTTTGGCGCTTAAAGAATTTATTATTATTATTATTATTTAATTAGTCTACTGTCAATTTTTGAGGGGGGGGGGGCACATAGGATTGAGCTGCTCTGGCCACAGAATCTTATCTTCAGTGAGGGCGGCAGGATACAGACTCCTCTGCTCGCTTGCTTCACCGTGTACTTGAGACACCTCACTAGTCGCTATCTGGACCAAGGAGTATGCTATCAGCCTCTGGATTCAGCAAAACTCAGACCAGGTGCTGCTTCAATAATTTAGGACCACGGTCCCACAATTCATGGAAATAATAAACAAATACGTTGACTGGCGATGAATTATGGCACAAATTCCGATCTGCCTCTGTCCCAGGCTTTTATTTAGAAAACTATAATCTGGATCTCAACGCACTGTTTCTTAGTAAGTTTATTTTAAAATGTGGCACTGAACAGACGCTCCTAATTGACTATATCAGCGGGTCTAGCCAATAGAACCATGTTTACACAAACTTTTGAAAAAAAGTACCCTTCCTATGTTTCCCCTAACAACCAAAAATAGTATTTGCAATCCGACTAATCATGGTTAGCCTTACATATCATTCCCGCCAATCAAATAGGATTTAACATGGTGGTCTATTTCCCGTAAAATGGTGGTTTCAAAAAATGCCACTGAGCAATTATGATTTGGTGCTGTCAGACATCCTCACTATTTTCTTTTGGCTATGATTTGTTAATTCCTAGACTATTTGCGTAACACTTAACATATTCTTTGTCAGCAAGTCCTAAGGAACCCAAATATATAAATTTAATGGAGCTAAGTGGATGCGTTCAAAATATGTATTTTCTTCTAGGATAGTCGTGCTGTTACCACCTCCTCACTTCCAAACGTTAGGGTGTCTGCTGTACTGTCAGACTAATGTCAAAAGTTTAGACATAAAACAGTAGAATGTCATGTTTCCTTATAAGCATTTAACAGGTTTTTAAACCTAACCCTCGTAGTTTAGTGTTTTTTATCACTGTCTATCTGAAAAAAAGTTAGTGCTTCATGCCTTTCGCGTGTTGGGGGTGGCATTAATTGTATATCGCGCGACTGCGTGTTAGTGTTGCATGCGTCCCCTCAATACCTCTCTCTCTCTATCCTAAGTCCATCTGTCTTTTCGTTACGCAGTGTATAAAATGAAATTAATGCTAGTATTAATTTAGGTCATTAATCAGCTTGCGTATCTCAAGGTTTTCTAAGAAATACAGCACACGTTTTATTGTTAGAAAGGCGTGTATGCTGCTATAGGCTTTACTATCAAACGTGAAAAAAAAAAAAAGAAAAAGGAACCGTATCTTGAGGCATAGGTATTTTTTATCTAAGAAAGGGGTGACAGCACACCGTTTTAGAGTAGTTAGACCCAAGGAGCCGTTTGTAAAAATTTTCCGCTGCTAACCATAGATCACTGCGCTAGGAAGCCAGTGCACTAACCACTGTGCTACCGCGGCTCCTCAAACGTGAAAGCGTTACAATTTTCAGACGAAGTAGAAAAAGGGGGATCTCGAGTACAGTCATTGTGACAGCACTGTTCTTTACCATTCTTCTTTCCTTTTATTGAATTAATGTGTTAGGCTTTACATTTACCTTTTAATTTATATATGTGGATTTAGAATGTTTCACGACAGGAAAGAGGACAATTTCGATATTTCCTTCTCCGTTACTCTCCAGCATTCCGTCACATGGAGAAGAACAGAAAACACACAGCTGTCATATAATCTTAATTTTGTGTTTGTGTTGTACTGGGAGGATTTCCAGATGTAGTTTAGACTAGCAAAGGCTGTCCTCGCTTTATTCATTCTGTTGTTGATGTCTTTGCTTGTTCCGCCGTCTGGTGTTACTATACATCCTAGGTTAATAAATGTGTCTGTCTGTTACAGCTTTGGTTCATTATTGTTATGGGCTCACGACTGTACACATTGAGTGTCATAACCTCTGTCTTCTTGAGAATGATGTTCAGACCCACGTGTTGGCTATACTTATTCAGTGTATCTATTTTTTCTTGGGTTTGTTGACGTGAATGTGCGAATAGTGGAATGTCATCTACATATTCCAGATCTTCCAGTGTAGAAAACGTTGTCCATCTTATTTCTCTTGGACAGCTGTCTGTTGTTTGGTGCATCACACAGTCTATGACTGTCAAAAATAAAATGGTTGATAAGCGATATCTCTGTCGTACTCCTGTATTCACCTCAAAAGTTAGGTTTCTTGCCCAACACAACATGTATTGTTAGCATAGAGACTTTTTATAATGGAAACAATGCAGGTTTTTTTTATTTTAAATAAAATAAAATTTTTCCTCGTTTTGGCAAGGCGCGTCGCGTTCAACCTAGTTGGTTATAATAGGGCGGATGTCCAAATATAAAAAACCTTTAGGTCTGGATATAAACAATGCATGTGAGAATTCCATAAGCCCTCAGTATTTTCCATAGGCTGTTCCTGTGTGTGCTGTCAAAAGCCTTTTCAAAATCAATAAAGTTAATGTTTAGCTGTCTCTGCTATTCTGAGCGCTGCTCTACACTGTTCCTGAGGGTGAAGATCATCTGCACAACTTCTATGCTTTCTGAATCATGCTTGTTCTTTCCTCAGTGTATGGTCAACTGCTTTTGAAATTCTCTTGATAATTATCCTGCCTAGTATTTTACTGGGAATGAGAGAAGAGCAATTCCTCTCCAGTTGTTGCAGTCTGCAAGGTCGCCCTTCTTGGGCAATTTAACAGTTATTCCTTTATTCCACTCCATTGGTGTTGTCTCTGTTTTCCAGACTTGCTTTTCCATTCCTTAACTCTTTGATAGCTGTGATGAGTTCTTCCATTCGTGGAATGTCTGAGGGACTTCGCTTCTGTTTTCTTTCTTTTCATTTCCTTTCTCATCGCTATGGTGTTTAATGTTTCTGTTGTTATCCAATCTTGTTTCTTCCTTTCCTGGAATCACAAGCAATATTTGCTGCTTTCCTTATAAATTGTTGAAATGGTGTTGAATTTCTGGTCAATATCATCAGTCGATGTCTTTTCCTGGCTTTTGGTAATTTGATATCGTCTCTTTATATCAGCCACAAAAGCTTTTCTGGTAAGATGGTCTTTCAGTTTGATGACGTCATTCCTTTTCTGTTGCAATTGGTCAAGCAGAGTTCTGCGTTTCACTTTCAGTCTTGCTACTGCTAAGTGATGATCGCTTCCCACATCTGCATCTCTTCTTAATTTCACATCTTGTAAAGAATGCATCACACCCGTGTGTTACCGGGGCCTGAAAGGGGAGCAAAGAATAGTAACAATGTTCCCTACCATGCATGTTGTATAAAGCAACTAAGGAAAGTTTGGCATGGGTGTGACGATATTTGTGTACGTTCTTCTACATTCCTCATTTTCTCCCGCATTACCGATTTATTTCTTCTTTTTTAACACTCATCGTCCTATTATTTGGCATATTTTATGCACCTACATTCTTGACTAGTCACTCCCAGACTTGTTTACGTTTCACCATGTGAATTGTAGTATTACAAGGCTAATTAGACAGGTCATAGGTTAATACTTCTATCACTTAAGTCGTCTAGCCACCTTCGATAGAGACGGTCATTGTTGACACAAGGTGGTATCGCCCGTTCGAAGGTGAGAAATCCAGATTTCAGTCTCGGATCCGTCTGGGAGATATATGTAAACACAGGTGATAATATGTAATCGCTTCCAATGACCCATCTGTGATAGAGTGGGCGAGGATTGATGGTGTTGTGATATGTGATCACTTTCTTGCACACTCGCAACAGACCTGTACAACAATAAAACTCTTGATTCTAAGGCAGAAGCTGTATTTATTCATGACCCACACCCACAAAACAAACTAACGATCAAACACTAAACAACCAAACAAACACCCCGCCAGTGCTCAATTGCTAACCTGACACGCAAACAAAGCACTGATTAATTAAAATCATAATAGTTAAATAATGAGAAACACCATGCTTTTACCTGCCAAACAGCCCGGTTTTCCACGCCACCTGAAACATCCCACTATTACACACACATCCACTCTCATACCTAAACTATCTCTATCATTAATGAAGAAAATTACATTAATCTTGTGTTACTAAAGTAGCACATCTTATAATTAACCTGTTTTCATCCACCTGTCAATTTACCGAATATAAAATAGCTTAACCCCATTAACCCTTTAGCACGTGGTAACTAAAAATTTTACAGACGCCATCTTTATGTACAGTTTATTTCATCAACACGTGGTCTACCATGCCAGCGTCAGGCCTCTCTCTTGACATAAAGTTAATTCTATTTCCATGTCAGTAATGATAGAATTCCTGTCCAGTTCCATGTCTAAAATCCGTACACTATATTCTTACAGCCGTGATCTGGACTTAACGCGACTAATAAGACATATCCACATTCCTTTCACTAATCTATAACCTTAAAACGAATTCTAATGTCCTAAAAGGAAACTCCTTAGGAAACACAGATTTATCTATTCTATAAAACACTGAAACTAATTCTAAAGCTACAAACAAGTTAATGCTAATAATTATAGCCCACGTGTTCCCATGTTTTTGTTCACTTCTACCCACACAGGGAGCCTCGTTTCACTTCTTCTGTCTCTGCTGCTCTTGCGACTAAAAATCCCTTTCGCAGGCCCACTGCTCTTTTTTATATAGGCGGCATGACCACATCAGGCACGGCGTAGTACGCGTGTAGTGTTTGGGTCACGAAAGTAATTCAAACATGGAGATAGGCGCTCTTGAAGAAGCGAAAACACAAACACATAAATACTTTTGAGCGTTATTATGGCCAAGTCACACATCTCTGTATCAATAATACAGACAAACCGTCCGCGGAGATTATGTTGGGAAAGGTATTAGCCAGGAAATAAGTTCACCGATGTGTTTGTGAGTTTGCACAAATGCTATCGGAAGTATTACTCTCATATTTGAAAGAAGTCGCGAGTTTAAATTTTAAAATTGATCTTATAAAACGCGCGGGGATAGAATGATTTAACACCCCGACCCACATAGTTCTAAAGAGACAGGATTGGTCTAAATGGAGAGCCTGAAATAAACTTTTGTTCTCATTGGCAAGTTTGTCTAAAATACCATATGGGACTTGGACTGAGAAATGGAAATATTAACTAGCGAAGTCGGAGGCACAAATCAGACTGCATTTTCAACAACGTCAAATAACAACTCCCAGTAGCCTGAGAGAAGGATCAGACTAAGAATTCCAAAATTAAAAGTGACAGATCTAAGTATTTGGGCGTCTTTATAAAAGAGAACCCGCAATTTTAAATACAAAGACTGGAAACTTAAGGAATCAAAAACACAAGTCATAAGAGGGATTCTGACACTACCCCAGACCGAGTGTTAGAAGCATCAAATCTAAGTTGCTGTGTCCATTCTACTGTGCCAGGAGATTATATATACCATTTGGGGTGAGTGTAAATATGTAGTTTAACATGTGAATTTGCGCCTGATTCTTTCTGAGCGGCGAGGCTTGGGGCTCAGATTCTGTAGGAAGTATCAGCCCGGCTGGGGACCCTCTTGGTCGTCATGTTCCTTGTCATATGTTGTCGGGCAGGCAGTTGCTGCGGGAAGACCCAATGATGGATCTCCTTGCTCATGCCCTGCGTCTCTCTCTTCACTTCTCCGTAGCTCGTGCGCCGCAACCTTCAACATCGGCTCTTCGTTGTCTGCTGGTCTTATCACATAGGGCCCACCGCTAGCGTCTGGAACCGATGATACAATAAATTCTTCGTTGAACCATACGTCTTGTATTTTGACAATTGTATATCCCATTTGGGGTGAGTGTAAACGTATAGTATAACATATTGAATTTGACAAGTCTGTACTTGCTAAGTGGTGATACAAAGCATAGGAGGCTGGCAACCTCAACATATGAAAATAGTATGTTCATAAACCACTACAGCAAGCACTGGTGTTTGCTTTATGCTAGTTTGCCCAGGAAAGCGAAAGCAGAAGCGACCCCAGAAACCGAACGGAGCAGTGAGATGATTACCTAACATGTGGCTAGGGTGTATAGTATCATTTTGTAAGATATGTGTATTTTTATAATGTTAGTTCATGCAAATCATTGCACTCGCGCTGTCTAGACACATTTTCCCATTTAAGTAACCAGAATGTTAACGGTGCATTCTAATCATATTCCCCTGAGTTATCCTATGTATACTAAGGGAGAATAATTATTCAAAGAGGCTAACATTAGTGGGTGTACAGGGAGACAATGCGCCTGTTAATCTGCAGCCCACAAATGTACTTAGCAGAGGCATTTGTTCTTTTATTTTTCCTAAAGTTCGTGGAACGAAGTTACACATACAAGAGATCAGCCTGAAGTAAGAGTTATCGCCACTATCTTGTGATTCAAAAGCTGGGATCGGCACCAACTACCTATAGTGGACACGTTATCAAGACAACCACCTAGACATTAGGAGTGAAGTTCATCTAGACGCGTCTGGAGAAGAGTCCTCATCACAAAAGACCGGACAACGACCCATTGCAGTACTCAGCCAGTTAAGGTTTTTGTAACAGGCGCAAGCAACGGACAATAATCATCAGTCCCAAATTAAGTCTCAGTGAAGACAGTTTTAAAAAAACCTCTAAAGTCACTTTCATCCATATTTATTTAAATTTGCTAAAGACTTATTGATTATTAAATTTGTTATGTGTTATTTTACAAATTCATAGTTGATTAGGTTCTTATAGATATGAGAGCGCATGTATGATCTAAAATCTTTAATACATATAGATATAGTAACAGCCATAGAGCCAAAAATACTTATAACAGGAATGTCGCTGGATTAAACCAGCTGGGGGTTACAAAAGCCATACCATTGCTTAAAGCTTCACAAAAGGTGCCGGATCAGATATAATTTAAATGGGCAGCAAAGTTCTTGACTTCTGAATTATCTTGCGGATACACCCATAAGATAGAAGCATCATTATCCTTCTATCTACAACTCTGCCAAGAGTAATCTTGTGCGAAGGTAGACACTTTTGAAGACCCATTTTAGATACTTTTGAGGTTTTGCCACTGATGGATCACTACTGCAGAGCAAAGGGGAGGAAAATCCAGTGACAATGGGGCTGGTTACCCTATCCTGTAAAACAATTTAAACCACAAAAACTTCAACAAACATGGACAAGTCAAGTAAGGAAAATAAAACACAGCCATCCAAGACAGTGAAAGGTCTTCTCGCTGGGAGGCGTATGATGCAACACAGAGAAAGCCGAAAGGAGTCAATGTTACTGACTAACATTCTTTCTTCTAGCAGAACCTCCAGATTTGGCACCTGGAATGTTCGGACATTGAACGAACAAGGGAAAGCAGTACAAGTAGCAGCAAAAATGATGGAATATAAGATCGAGGTTCTGGGACTGTGTGAAACAAAGTGGAACGGGGGAGACAAGAAGAAACTCATCACAGGTGAATTGGTGCTGTCCTCGGGACATGAAGACGAAAGTTTACACCACAGTGAAGGGGTAGCTCTTATGTTATCTAAAGAAGCACAGAAAGCACTCATTGAATGGGAAGCTGTTGGACCCAGAATAATAACAGCTACTTTTAAAACAGCTAAAAAGAAAATAAATGTAAATTTCATCCAATGTTATGCACCAACTAATGACAAAGAAGAGTCTGTGAAAGAAGCATTTTATACTAGACTGCAGGATATTATAGAGAAAATAAAAAAAAAGAGACATCACAATTTTGATGGGTGACTTGAATGCAAAGATAGGTAGTCAACACCGGCTTTGAAGAAGTCATGGGAAAACATGGGCTTGGCATAATGAATGAAAATGGGGAACTTTTCTCAAACTTCTGTGCTTCAAATCAACTGGCTATAGGAGGAAGCATGTTTCCACATAAGAGAATACACAAGGCAACATGGATATCATCAGACCATAGAACAGAAAATCACATTTATCATATGTGCATAAACAAGAAGTTTAGATCATCATTGCAGGATGTAAAGGTATATAGAGAAGCAGATGTGGCATCAGATCACCACCTTCTTATAGCCAAAGTAAAAATGAAACTCAAGAGATATGTAATAATGCAAAGTTATAGACAAGAATTTAATGTAGGACATCTGTTACGTACATTTATTACCTAAGGGGGTAGTCTTCGGTCCTGCCAAATGAACGCACCAGTCTTAATATAGTTATATTATTTGTGCGTTCGATTGATTCACGCACTGACGTGCACAATGCAGTGTGAGTTGCTTTGGACGCACGGGTAACCTAGTTTAGGGATTCTGACGTCATGTTTTGTATGGGGCAGTACGGACCATGTTGATGTCCGTGGAATATTTCTTGTATTCGTGGCAAGTTTGTGGAAGCCATTATTTCGATTGATATATATATTGGTCTTCATGTCGAAGCCAATAGTGGAAGTATCATGTAAGTGTCGCCCCATTTCACATTGAATGTTTATTGAGTTAAATTAAAGTATCAGGCCGCTCCTAGTTATGGTCTAGCGGGGATCCATCGTAGTATGTCATTCCTAGAATGGACAAACGGAGTCGATTGCCTTGTTTGAATTACCGTAGAGGGAGGATACCTACGAGGAAACGAAGTTAATTGATTTTGTATGCTTCACATGTTTTAATATGCCGTTTCGCCAATGCCAAAGTCATGGCATGGATTTTGGGAGAGGTTAGTCAACAGAAGACTCTAACCTGATTGTATTGCCGTGTATGACTTTGTCTGGATTATATATATGCTACATAAGTATTGTATGAAGAAAGTCTGGGAATTTTACGGGTATGATATCAAAGATTGATCCTCGAACATGAATACGTTTACCACGATAGACGTCCTTGGAAGAAGGTCAACGGACTTCATTGTAAATGTATATTAGCGGAGAACAGAAGTGATCCTCAGCTCACTTGGATAGAAGAGGACTTGATTGTTGAAGAATCTCCAAGAATTTAAGAGTATGATCAGCAACTTTAAAGTATGACATTTGCATCTGTAATCTGTAACCATGATCGTCTTGTGTGTTCCACTCCGTATGTGTCACGTTAAATAAAATATATGTACAGTCATCACAGACTTGTGTGCTGCCAGTAAGTGACCAGTTAAACACTACTTGTTGGAGTTCGTTTTGAAGAACATTTTCTGACATTTTGTTTCTTTGCAACCATTCGCGTAACGAAGTTCTTTACCACTAGAATGAACGGACCCCAACAGTAAATGGTATGCCAGTGTGGTCTGGAAATAAATAATTTCACAGGAACGTACTCAATCCAAGTATCGGTTGAAAAGAAGATTTGAACTTTCAAGGCGACAACATCTCAAACTTGGAACCTAGTGTGATGATGAATCAGAATCAACTTACGGTTACCAAATGCTCAAGGTCATCAATCAACCTCCACGTCAAGTTTTACAGTGACTGACTGCCTTGGGATCACCTATTCGTCATTATTACGTGCGAGCTGCTATTATATACGCAGAGCGAAGTATTTTATCCTCAGACGTACATCCACGGAGACGAGGCACATTGTTTTTTCCCGGCACACGCGAGATGAGTATAACGTGCTTTCGTTGTACATTTTATTACTTTTAGCTGTGCCTTATATACTTATGTCCATCTTTAAATTTTCCATGTTATATGTTATATGTTGTACATTCGTCGTGGGAGGTAGGGAGGTTGATCTGACGAACGAGATCCATCTCGAAGCCTATTCGGGCTCTTCGTCAGACGTCCTGTAGGGCTCAACTTGTAAGTTTCAATTGAGCGATAATTCCGGTCCAAGGCTAGAAACCTTGCCGAAGTTCCGATCGCTAATTGTTCCTTATGATAGTATCTGTTTAGCTGTTTCGTCACGTTTACTTGTTGTTTTTGGTAGTTATTTTTACTCGTATTTAGTTTTATGATGAATTTTGTTTGTATTATGCGTCCGTCTCACCTTTCCTGTCGTTCAGTTTTTTACAAAACCTATGTTTTTACACTGTATTGTCAATTGTCCTGTTAAGTATCTGATCGTAGTTGTCATCGTAAATTTTTACGATATTCTATTTTAGTTATACATTTCTAATTTTGATGATTTCTACGATTGTGTTCACTCGTCTTTGATTATCGTGTCTTGTCGGTAATGTTTCTATTGTCTTTCACGTTGTTGCTTTCATGACATTTCATTACATAAATTACTATATTGATTATTGATATATTTCATAACTATATGATAACAAAAAAATACCGTTCTAGGACAGGAACGACGTACACTTGGCAAAGTAACAAGGTTAATTAATTTACATTGATTAATTATCATTTTATAAATCAAGAGTATTGTGACTACTTATAAAGCATAATGTATTCACTAGATTATTTCATTAAGCAAGCAAAAGCTCTTCAGATGGCTCCTGATGAAGCAAAAGCATTTGCACTTGCAGAATATAAGAAAGCTCAAGAAATAGAAGCCGAACAGAGAAAGTTAGAAACTTTAAGACTAGAAAAACTTCAATTTGAGGCAGATCAAAAACGGATTGAGGCTGAGGAGGATGAAAAGAAGAGGAAATTTATAGCTGAGGAAGAGGAGAAAAAAATGAGATTAGCCGCTGAATTAGAAGAGAAACGATTTCAGCGAGAGGCAGAACAGAAGCAAAGGGAGGCTGAAGAAAGACTTAAAATTGAGATGGAAGTTAAACAAAAGGAAATGGAAGTTAAACAAAAGGAAATGGAAAATAAACAAAAAGAAATGGAAGAAAGAAGATTAATAGCTGAATATAATACAAAACGACTTCAGCTTGAGATGGAAGAGAATGATAAAAAACGACAGCATGAACTAAAATTAGCAGAGTCAGAATATGAGAGACTTAGGTTAACTCAGGAAGCTAATTCTCAGAGAACTTTTGAAAGCCAAACTTCATCCAGACATGATCATTTTAAGGAAATTCACCTTAAATTACCTAAATTTAATCCCCCGTCGGATGACGTAATATTTTTCCTAGATAGATTTGAGGCCACTTGTAGGTCTTATAACGTGGATAAAACACTGTATTGCACATATTTATCCAGGTTACTTACTGGGGATGCTTTAGCAGTTTATCATACTACCAGTATTAATGAGAAGAATGATTATAATGCTCTTAGAGCCGCACTTCTGAAGAAATTTCAAATGACAGAAGATGAATACCGATTAAGATTTCGTACATTGCTACCGCAATCAAGCAGAAATTTCAGTGATTTTCTGTCACAAATACGACTAACCCTAGAAAGATGGATCGAATTATCCAAAATTGAAAAGTCGTATGAAGGTCTCTTCGATTTACTGATGCGCGATAAGGTACTATCGTCTGTAAATCCTACATTTCTCGCATTTTTACACGAACGGAAACCTTTATCAATGAAAGACTTAGAAGAACATGCAAAAAATTTCTGCACTGCTCACCCAACCATGGATCTAAGTAATGCACAGATTAAGAATGAATTGCCTGTTGCTTTTGCAGCACAACAAAACAATTTTTCACGAAATCGTTCCTTTAGTGCTGACAGGTATGTCAATAAGGGAAATAATTACAATTTTAACAATGATAACTTTTACAAAGGGAAGCAATTTCAACAATCTGCTCCATTTAATGTTTCTTGGAACCAAGCTCACAGATCGCGAGATTTTGGTAACAATAATTTTAAAAATAATCAAGGACATTATAATAAACAAAACTGGAGATCAAGATCTCAGGGTCCGCAAAACAGACAAGGTTCTTGGAATAAAAATTTTAAAGAACATCATAACTTTAATTATACAAATTATCGGACTCATCCAAATTTTAACTCAAGCAGAAACGACAATTATGGCAATTTTAATGCAAATAATCAAAATCGATCGCGTCGTAGAGATAGATCGTCGAGTAATACGGGTAGACATTCTAATGTCGCTTTAAGTGATACACAGGCTAACATTGAACAGGGTAAAGTAGCTGAAACTCACAATGCTATGTCTTGTTCTCTTGATTGTACCCAGGTGAAAGACTGTCCAGAATGCTCGACTCTTTTCCAGCCTAAGGCGATCACGACGCTGCGTTGCGGACATACCTTGCCTAGTCTACCTGTAGTCTGTACGGCCACTGCTGCGTCAGTACACCAGGGACAGGGCTCTCTTAAGTTTAACAAGGGATTTGTCAACAACATTTCATGCTCTCTCCTATTTGACTCAGGTTGTAGTACTGTGGGCGTCCGGACTTCGCTGATCAACCCAAGTTGTGCCACGGGCAGGGTTGTCAAGTGTGTGACTTTTGGTGGCACCGTTGAAACATTTCCCACTGCTATTATTGACCTTAATACACCATTTTTTTCAGGAAAGATCCAGGCATGTCTCCTTCCGAATCCAATTTGTGATGTAATACTTGGTCGCATACATGGTATTAAAGAGTGTACACCACAGCAAATTGCTGAATGGGAAAAGCGACATATTCAAACTGCAAATGCAGTAGTGACTAGAGCGCAAGCTACTAATATGTCGCATGATACACCTATTGAACCTACAGTTCATACCACTTGTGATGATGATGCTCCTATTTCACGGGAGTTGTTTGCAACATTGCAAAAGAATGATGATTCATTAAAAAAAAATTTTTCAGTATGTGAACAAAAAGAATACCAGCAACAAACTTGCAAAATCTAGACATGACTTTATACTTAAAAATGGGATTTTGGTTAGAGTAATACGGGAAAAGGATTCATCCTTATGTTATCAGATCTTAGTCCCATCCTCTATGAGATCTCGTATATTACGACATGCGCATGACTCGCAATGTGCGGGCCATATGGGTTTTTCGCGTACCAAATCCAGAGTGCTTTCGGCATTCTACTGGCCAGGCGTCCATAGGGACATCACTCTCTATTGTCGGTCCTGTTTGATATGTCAGGAAGTTAAGGTACGGGGTCCATTTCATGCGGCTCCTATTCAAGCTGCGGACATCCCGATTAGACCATTTGATAAAATGGCTATAGACATTATTGGTCCGATGCTTCCATCTGCTAGAGGGCATACGCATATTCTTACGTGCATTGATATGTGCACTCGTTGGCCTGAGGCCATCCCTCTCAAGAACACTTCATCTGCCAGTGTAGCAGAGGCATTGATGTTAATCTTCTCACGCATTGGTTTTCCACGGAAAATCTTGTCGGATCATGGGGTTCAGTTCATTTCTGAATCCATGTCTCAAGTTATGAAGACATTAGGTATAGACAGATCTCTTAGTTCTATTTATCATCCGATGTCAAATGGGTTAATTGAGCGTCTCAATAGGACACTCAAGCAGTTGTTGGGTAAGATGACCCAAGACCATCCCCAAGACTGGGATCGGGTCATACCCGCTGCTCTGTTCGCGTATCGCGAAGTACAAAATCAAGCCACGGGGTTTTCTCCATTCCAGCTAGTTTTTGGCATGCAACCACGCGGTCCGATGTCGTTAATCCACGACTTATTGGTTGACGAGAATATTGAAGAGGAAACTCAATCCTCTTATGAGTATGTGATCTCTCTGAGAAAGAGAATCATAGATGCTTGTAGACTAGCTACTGCATCATCCGAACAAGCCAAAGAAAAAGCTCGTCTATTTGCAAACAAGTATAGACGTCTTCGCCAGCTTATTCCTGGTGACGAAGCTTTTGTATTACTCCCTGCGCATAACAATCGTCTTTTAATTACCTGGAGAGGTCCTTTCAGGATCATCTCAAGAATATCCGATGTCGACTACATCGTTGATGTTAATGGTAAACATAAAACCTTCCACATTAACATGTTGAAGGAGTATTACTCACGTCCTGATTATCTACAGTCAGTGTTCCAGGCAACTGACGATCCTACACCTCCTATTCAACACTATTCTAGTTTGTCAGTCATCCAAGAAGAAGAATCTTCTTTCGATGATGTACAACTACCAATACCAGTTGTACCACTCCATTCCACTGAGAAATGGAATGATGTTACAATCTCATCTACTCTTTCGGCTGATCAACGTCAGCAAGTCTCTAATATTCTACACTCGTATGAGGATGTCCTCACTGACATCCCAGGTCATACGTCAGTCATCCAACATGACATTATTCTGACTGACGATACGCCTATTCGAGTTCGCCCATATCCTATCCCTTTACACTTTCGTGATAAGGTTGATAAGGAATTGGATGAGATGCTTCAATTAAATATAATTGAACCATCTTCATCACCATATTCTTCTTCTATGGTAATCATTAGGAAGAAGGACAACAATATACGTCTTTGCGTAGATTACAGGAAATTAAACAAAGTTACAAAATTCGATGCGGAACCGTTACCTCTTTTAGACCACTTATTGGAGAAATTATCTCATGCCACATTCTTTTCGAAATTTGACCTTTCAAAGGGCTATTGGCAAGTGCCACTCACTCCTAAAGCAAAGCCATTCACCGCTTTCTCGACGCCACGGGGTCTTTTTCAATGGAATTTTATGCCATTCGGATTAATGAATGCGCCAGCTACCTTTGTACGCATGATGCGCCGCATATTGTCTCATCGTCCCGATGTCATTACTTATATAGATGACATCTGTCTTTTCAGTGACTCTTGGGATGAACATATTCATGGATTAAAAGCTTTACTTTCTACCTTACGGGATTATAACTTAACAGCGAAACCTTCAAAGGCTTTTGTCGGTTTTCATGACATCTCATTTCTGGGTCACCGCATAGGTCATGGTTTCATGTATACAGAAGACAGTAACGTCTCTAAAATTTTAAACATCTCGGCACCTAAGACAAAAAAAACAAGTTAGATCTCTTTTAGGACTAATACAGTTCTATTCAAAATTCATCCCTCATTTGTCTACTATAACTGCACCTTTTTCGTCTCTACTGAAGAAAGGCACATCTAATGTAATAAAGTGGTCGCAGGATCACCAAACGGCGTTAGACTATATAAAACGATTTTTTTTCAAATGAACCTTTTTTGAGGTTGCCTAACAAAAATCTCACTTTCATTCTTCGCAGTGATGCATCTTCTTACACTATTGCTGCAGTTTTGATGCAGGAATATAACGGCACCTTATTTCCGGTGATGTACGTGTCCAGAAAACTTACGGAGAGCGAACTCAAATACTCCGTTCTGGATAAAGAGCTCCTCGCATTAGTGTGGGCAATCACAAAACTGGAACGTTACCTCCTCGGCTCACACTTTGTGGTGGAATCTGACCAAAAAGCTCTTACCGCACTGAACACGAAGAACGTTAAATCATCGAAGTCAGCTCGTTACGCTAAAGCGCTTCAACCATTCAATTTTGAAATACGAGCTATTCCTGGAGTGAAGAATGTGTTCGCAGACTGTTTGTCGAGATGCCCAAGCGAACTTGTCGAATCTAAACCACTTCCAGATGTTGAAACATCCTCACCGATAACATGAATAAATTTGTACATTATCATTGATAGTACATCTATAAAGACTGTTTATATAACTGAAGTATTCGTATAAGTATAACTTTCATGATATACTTACTTATAGATTATAACATTACTTCTTGTATAGTAACATTTTATTAGTACGGGAACATTGATACTATAGTAACGTTTTATTAGAACGGGAACAGTGGTATTAGAGTAACATTTTATTAGTACGGGAACATTGGTACTACAGTAACTTTTTATTAGTAGGGAAACATTGTTAAGAGCGACAAATATACATTTGTTATTCCTATGGAACATATTACACTACATATCGTGTTCGAGAATATATTTTATCGTGTATGGAACATTGAGAACATCGTCTCGTCGATTACTAACTAGTTGTACTGAACATTGACATATTGATAGTGATATTGGAATTACTTAGAATATATTAGTAAAATGGTTATTTGTTAGTAATTAAGAAATACATAAATTAGAATAATTCAATTTATTCTATTTAATTGATTATGGATCACACACATACTAACTTTCTTAGTTGTCACGTAATACCTGCATTCACGGGTCTTAGTTATGATATCTCACTGTTAGATCACTAGTCAACCATACTAGTGTTAGAAAACATTAAGGGTGTTGATTCTTAAAGTTTTTAATTTTGCATTGCTTCATTTTTGCACATTGTATTTTCAATTTTCTGTTTTATTGATTCTCTTGTCATTGATTATCATCAGTGTTGCTGTTCATTTTCATTTTTGAAATCATATGTTTCAAATTTTTTTTTTGAAAACTTAGTTGAATTTTATTATCATCTTTTTTTTAATGGTTTTTTCATTTTTCATTTTCAACTTGTTTTTACTTCGAATATTACCACATCGTTCCAAAGTAGGTCGAGTGTGGATGTGTGCTTTAATGCATACTATCATTTAGTTATATTGATTTCGTTTAATATTCTTTTCTTAATATGGTATAACTTTATGCATTTCATATATCTTGTGGTAGTTTTGACTCACCTCTCTCGGGTACTAAGTTCAAAAAAATTAATAGAATTAATTTTTTTTAAGGGGAGGTAATAAGGGAGCTGTTACGTACATTTATTACCTAAGGGGGTAGTCTTCGGTCCTGCCAAATGTACGCACCAGTCTTAATATAGTTATATTATTTGTGCGTTCGATTGATTCACGCACTGACGTGCACAATGCAGTGTGAGTTGCTTTGGACGCACGGGTAACCTAGTTTAGGGATTCTGACGTCATGTTTTGTATGGGGCAGTACGGACCATGTTGATGTCCGTGGAATATTTCTTGTATTCGTGGCAAGTTTGTGGAAGCCATTATTTCGATTGATATATATATTGGTCTTCATGTCGAAGCCAATAGTGGAAGTATCATGTAAGTGTCGCCCCATTTCACATTGAATGTTTATTGAGTTAAATTAAAGTATCAGGCCGCTCCTAGTTATGGTCTAGCGGGGATCCATCGTAGTATGTCATTCCTAGAATGGACAAACGGAGTCGATTGCCTTGTTTGAATTACCGTAGAGGGAGGATACCTACGAGGAAACGAAGTTAATTGATTTTGTATGCTTCACATGTTTTAATATGCCGTTTCGCCAATGTCAAAGTCATGGCATGGATTTTGGGAGAGGTTAGTCAACAGAAGACTCTAACCTGATTGTATTGCCGTGTATGACTTTGTCTGGATTATATATATGCTACATAAGTATTGTATGAAGAAAGTCTGGGAATTTTACGGGTATGATATCAAAGATTGATCCTCGAACATGAATACGTTTACCACGATAGACGTCCTTGGAAGAAGGTCAACGGACTTCATTGTAAATGTATATTAGCGGAGAACAGAAGTGATCCTCAGCTCACTTGGATAGAAGAGGACTTGATTGTTGAAGAATCTCTAAGAATTTAAGAGTATGATCAGCAACTTTAAAGTATGACATTTGCATCTGTAATCTGTAACCATGATCGTCTTGTGTGTTCCACTCCGTATGTGTCACGTTAAATAAAATATATGTACAGTCATCACAGACTTGTGTGCTGCCAGTAAGTGACCAGTTAAACACTACTTGTTGGAGTTCGTTTTGAAGAACATTTTCTGACATTTTGTTTCTTTGCAACCATTCGCGTAACGAATTTCTTTACCACTAGAATGAACGGACCCCAACAACATCTAAGAAAAAGGAGACAAATTTACGGTCACAATATCCAAAAAATTCCAAGTGCTTCAACAGCTGGAAGATGTAGAGAATACAGAAGATTACTGGCAGAAAATCAAAACTGTATTGAATGAGACATGTGAAGAAATACTGGGGAAAAGGGAACGACAACAAAATGCATGGATAACAACAGAAACCACCCACAAGATAAAAGACAGAAATAACAAGAAAGCAGATTTAAACCTAAGCAAAACCAAGTTCCAAAGCCAAGGCTCATGAAGTGTGCACAGAAGCAAACAAAGAAGTAAGAAGAAGTATCAAAAGAGACATGAGAAAGTATTTTAAGGAGTTGGCATGAGAGGCAGAAGATGCTGCAGCCAAAGGAAATATGAGAGAACTGTATAACAGACAAAGAAGCTAACACGGAAAGACAAGCAAGCAAGATGCCTCATAAAAGATAAGAATGGAAAACTGCTCTGGAATATACAAGAGCAAATGAAGTGGTGGACGGAATAATATGACGTTCTCAATAGACCAGATCCACAAAACCCCCCAGACCTCCAGCCAGCAGAAGAAGAGCTACAAGTTAACCGTGAAAGACCAACGAAGGAAGAAATAAAGAAAGCCATTAAGCTCCTAAGAGATGGAAACGCGGCTGGACCAGATGCCATGCCAGCTGAGGCCATCAAAGCAGATATAGACACGGCTACAGAGATGTTATTAATTATTTGGTGAAGTCTGGGAAAGGGAAGAGATACCAGCAGAATGGAAGGTAGGATATCTGATTAAGTTGCATAAGAAGGTAAATTTACAAGAGTGCACAAATTACAGAGGAATAATGTTACTATCAGTGCCAGTGTGACAGGGAATGCGTCATTTTAGGAACTTTCCTTTATAACAAATACAGACCATAGTTTAGTTGACAGAAGTTAGTTAAAAAAATTTAATCATAAATTAATATTATAGGAACAGACCATAGGGAGAAGGTTAGCGTAGATTACTCCTTTTATCCAATCGTGAGATGAATAGAAAGGAAGCAACGCTGACCTGGATTTTGAGCTGAAGGAAAGCGTGTCAAGTCCCGGCTGGAAAGTGAGTTGCAGATATGGAAGGCTAAGAGACAGACGCGTATTTCTTATGCTGCAGATTTTTTGAGGATTTTTCAAACTTTTAATAAAGGAAGTCTTTCCCCAGTTTTAGTGTGTGAATTGTGCATTTAATTCTCACCAGGAAATCTGTAAGTAGAGTGGTAACCTTTCCTATTATATCTCCATGTGGAGAAAAGATAGCCCTTGATCTAACGTAACCCATTGAGAACAATGAATTAATCTGTCCGAAGTAGAACTGCTTAGGCCTATATTGTATTTGGATCAACGCAAACTGGTATTAGGAAAGAAAAAGTGGACAAGAGTTGAATAAGCCTGATTCATACAATGTAGATTCCCCATGCTTGATAATTGAGAGCAACTTACATTTGTAATATGAATGAAAAATGCATGTTTGTAACTTCACGCCATTATGTACATATTATGATTATTAAACCAAACGTTGACACTAAAGAGAGGTCGTCAAATGATTTGCTAGGCCTTAACCATGAATGGAAGAAGGGAATGTCTGCTGAGAAACTTATCATGTCATAATTATCTGCTCTAACTCAATACAACACCTTAGAGGATAGTCCCCGAACCTGGTTAAATCCCGTAAGACTGTAAGGGAGAAATTGTGAACTCTAGCGGTTAAGCTAGTATCTAGATCTAACACTCTCTGCGACATAAACAGCAACCCCCACTTGCCCCACCCGGCCACACCAGGAAAAGTATTAAACAGGATTATCCTCGAGAGATTAAAAGAGTCCTAGACAAGAAACTGAGAGATGAACAAGCAGGTTTTCGACAAAACAGATCCTGTACAGACCAGATAGCAACTTTGAGAATAATAGATGAACAAAGTCTGGAATCCACTATACATTGGATTTGTGGACTACGAAAAGGCATTTGACAGTGTAGACAGAGAATCACTTTGGAAATTGATGAGGCATTATGGAGTTCCCCTGCAGATCATTGATTTAATAAAGAAATGACATGAAGACATGATATGCAGAGTTCTTCATGAGGGACAGCTTATAGAACCGTTTGGGATAAGAACGGGAGTGCGACAGGGATGACTCTTGTCTCCATTTTGTTTCTCACTTGCAATAGACTGGGTTATGAAAATATCGACGACACACAACAGAAATGGAATCGAGTGGACTCTGACTAAGCAGTTGGATGATCTGGATTTTGATGATGACTTGGCTCTACTGTCCCATAACCATAATCAGATGCAGGACAAATTGAAAACACTCGATGAGAGGTCACAGCAATTGGGTCTGAAAATACACAGTGACAAGACAAAAATAATGAGAATAAATGCAGGTAATGATAACATGGCTGAACTTGAGCAAACACCACTACAAGATGTAGAACCGTACACATATCAAAATAAAAACACTGTCGTAGATTTTTGATAGGAGATTTAAGACTTGGGTTGGTCCCTTCTGAATAGGTTGGAATGAGTGACAGTCACAGTGTGAGATAGAAATACACAATAGATTTCCACGAGTGAGATGATAGAATGTGATATAGAGGCTGTCTCTGAAAGCGAAAAATTTTTTTTCTCTCTCTCACCTATCTTCTACGACAGCTTTTACAGCGTCAGAAAGTCTAAACACACATATATATATATATATATATATATATATATATATATATATATATATATATATATATATATATATATATATATATATATATATATATATATATATATATATATATATTACCTATATTTCTATCTACTCACGGGCACGCACATACACGTGACGACAGTTAAACACACAGACGTGGGAAATCTATAACAATGAATATATATATATTAGAACGAGCTGACCAACACGCTGAATAATTCCAAGGGAAATTTTAATTATCATTTAAAATTCCTTCACAACACATAGAAGTTACATCAAAACATATACAAATATTCGCACAGTGGGCTGATCACCTGCTTGCCAACCAATCTGATTACGGAAACAATGATAGATTGTTTGGTCTGTTTTTGTTCCACAAAGACGCCACTAGGCGTGGTGGAAACAGCGATAGATTGATCAATTTGTTGTTGCCCTAAGACGCCACTAGGCGTACTGGCCACATACTGCTTTGCCGGTTGATGGCTAAGGATGGAAGAAGAAGAGAAGATATACAAATAGTCATAAAATATCAAGAGAATGCTAATAGGATGATAGCCCCGTTATGATATTAACTCTAGGTTTAGCCCACAGCCCCGTTATGAGACAGATGATGGCCCAAAGAGTCACAAATACATATGGTTAGGGTCTACTATTGTCCTTCAAAAAGGAACAATTTAATTAAGCAGCCAATCTTCCGTAAGGAGATTATAAATGTGGGTGAATCAATAGTTATCAAAAAAAAAAACTTACTCAGTCCACTTTCACTCGGTTCTTTCATCAGGGTACCCTGGCACACGTGCTTACCTAAAAACTTGATGTTGTTAACCGTCTGGCGCAACCTTAGGACACTTCTCTACAGTGAATCTGTATTCTTTGGATAAAACGAATCCCAGCTCTACAATTACAGGTTTCTTCCACTGTTTTCGGGGAGCGTTCGCTTCACCAGTTAAATTTTTGATTACTGTTAATGTCACTTGAATCAGTTTGGATAAGCAAGTTTGAACGGGCACACAGAGTCAAAACACGAGGGTTCCCTTAATTTGGAAAGATAGTCTTGGTTCACCATACACTCTTTCAATACTTGTCGGAAACATTAATGTTATTTCTTGTAATTATTCTCGCCGCCAGGCAGCATGTATATTTGAGTTTATTGTGAAGAAATAAAGTCTGGCTCAAAGGCCCAGTATAAACATTTAGTCTTTAGAAAACCGTTAGTGGGATTGGTATTACTGTCTATCTCTGATGGCACATGCACTGTCAGACCAGTGTTACTTGAAACAACCCACGTGGTTAAAGATAGGAAATGTCTATTCTTCTCACAAGTATTTCTCTTTACTACTAAACGCCGGCAAGTTCTGGGTCACCCCAGTATTCACTACATAAAATGGAAAAAGCACATATAAAATAATTATACATACTATGTATAAGGATATAGCTTATATTTTAAACTGCAAGCGTAGAGCTTATCATTTAACACTTCCCGTGAAATAAGTTATATTATAAAATCAATCATCATGAATTTGAAATACGTATAAATATATTTCGTCAACACTCATGAGATATCTAGCAGTTATAAGTTAGTTTAGAAAATATATCTCGACTATTAGCAGTTAAATTAAATTCATTATGGCTACATGTTTGTTAAGCCAGAAATAGAATTTATTCTGCTTTCCACTGTAACTCGTCGACTAAAGAATATAACCAACTATAAAAATAATCACTCTGCACACAGAACTAGTTTAAAATGAAATAGGCGATTAAACACATTATCACTTCACAAAATACTAGATATACTAGATATAGTATTTTACCTCACACAGAACTACGTATCACAACGAAACTGAGAGACATCACTTATAAGTTTAAGTGTTCTAGAACGAAGTGACCACGTCTACTGTAAAATGGAGAATGAGTGAAGTTAGTTTCAAACTCGGGCCAATATCTTAAACTTAGACAAAGTGCCCCAACTTATTTCGCCAAGCGAAATTATCTCCCCTACTCCCAACACTTACGTAACTTTCATAAACTGCCACGTTCTGACCGAGAGGGCGCGTGTCAGTTGCAACTCTCAGACACCCCGCCTGCAGTGCGGAGCGCAATTTCACACTTCGCCGGACTATCCCGACGAAAACTCACGCAGTTGCTGCAAACGGTAGACAATCCGTCTGCCTGCCATGTCCGACGGAGCGAATTCTCACACCCCAGGCCCAGAAATCTGGTCGGGCAGCGCTCTGACCGGGGAAACTGCAGACGTTCTGTCTGGCGAGAACCGTATATTCACAGCTATCGTTCGACCAGCAGAGACTGACATCTACGTAATCAAGTTTCTCGTTTCGTAAGCGATGAAATGCGTTTCTAAATGAGAAACGAAACTAGCGAAAGTGAGAATGGCAAAATAGTAATGTATTTTAGTCGCAAACGAACGAATGCGAAAAAACCCCCCAGGAAAATGTAAAGAAATATAGAGGATACGGGTGAAAGAATAGGAAGAGGTTATAGGCAATTTAATGATCATAACCTATGTGACAGAACGTCCCCCCTTTAAGATATGGAAGCACTCCATGTCTACGTTATGGAATTAAATTCCCTATAACTGTAGCTTCGAGGTGTCTGTCCTCTTCCCTCTCATCTCCCCCTCCATCTCTCTCCAATTCCTACTCAAGTCTACTCCCCAAAGTTTCCTTCCTTTGGAATGTCTCCCATGCGCGCTTGAAAGAGCGTCGCCGCTTCTGACATTTTTGAAAGATTTCCTGCGATTGCAGTGGAATATCCCTGTCACTATCGTCATCTTCGTCAGTTTTGGCGATCGTCAGGAGATGGTCGGAGGTTGGCACTGGTCTTTCCAAGTATCTCTTTAACAGATTTAAATGGAAAACCTTCTCCTTTCCTTGAATAGAGATCTGGTAGTTAGCCTTAGAAATCTTTTTCAGGACGGTAAATGGCCCTTGCCATCCGATCTTCAGTTGGTTGTTTCCGGTAGGGAGTAACACCAAAACTTTCTCTCCTGCTTCCAGTTCTTTCTTTTTTCGCGACTTTCCTGTATCGGTTAGCGTGCTTTGTGCGTGCTCGCTTAAAGTTAGTCGTTGCTAGGTCCCACCCTAGTTTCAACCTTTCCTTTAAAACCGACACATATTTACTTGCTGAGACAACTGTCTCATCTGCCTTCTCGTCTGTCAGAGACTGAAGTAAGGCTTCAAGTGGCCCCTTAATGGGTCTGCCAAATAAAAGCGTAGCTGGCGGAAATCCTGTGGAAGTATGAGGAGATTCTCTGTAGCCAAATAAAGCTGCAGGAATACAAAGATCCCAATCTTCAGGTTTCCCTTGTGCCAGCTTACTTAACATCATGTTGAGGTTTCCATTAGCACGTTCCACGAGCCCATTTCCGGCCGGAGTATAAGGCTTTGTGTGGATGTGTTGGGTCCTCAAGATCTTAACGATCTCATCCATCAACAGGTTTCGGTATGGAGATCCGTTGTCCGTCAACACTTGTTGAGGGAATCCCAACCGAGTGAAAATCTGCACGAGGGCTTCTGCGACATGCTTGGCATCTGCGCATGTTAGCGGTATAGCTTCTGCCCATAAAGTGCATGTATCGACTAAGGTCAGGATAAACCTGTTCCTTCTTTTAGTCCTTTCGAAAGGCCCTAAAATATCGATCACAACCCGTTCGAATGGTGTACCCACTATTAACATTTCACCCATGTGGACTGGGGGTGTCCGTTGCTTGGGTGGTACACGTTGGCACTGGGCACAGGATTTACCATATCTGATAATATCAGTATTTACTCCTGGCCACCAATAATGAGTGGTTATCCGTTGGTTTGTGGCGTTCTGTCCCATATGTCCGCTGAAGGGAAAAGAGTGCCCCATTTCTAGGATTTGGCTTCTGTACTGTTTCGGTACTAGGAGCTGGTTGTAACCTTGGTCAGGCTTGCCCGTTCTGCGATAAAGTACGCCATCCTTAGAAAAAATGTCCCCGTGCTGTCTGGGTTCCTTAGCCATGGGCAGTTTCCTAAAGCAGGGTGCCAAAGTAGGGTCCTTGTATTGCGCTTCTTTAAGTTCCATAGGTAACCAATTAGGCACAGGCTCCCGTTCCTTCTTGGTTTGCCCTCTTGTAGTTACTGCTGCCACAATCGGCTCTTCCGGTTTGCCAATACACACGTATCTCCCGCCAAGTATGACTGGGTAGATGGGATCATCCATAACAGCCGCTTTGATCACGCCTCTGACAAAATCAGAGTGTATCTCCACCAATGCGATGGGAAGCGCTGTAGGTGCCTCACTCTAAGAAACTCCACAAAGTTTGACGGTCTCTCCTGTCTCTTGACCGGGTTTAACCAGGTTTCTGGCAACAATGCAATCGTAAGAAAGCCCCGTGTCGAATAAACAAAGACTTTGAGAACCGTTCAAAATAACAGTACCTCGCGTTGAGGGTCTATCCCCAACAGGTTGGGAATCACTGTCAACAATTCCTCCTTGCGAGACTGTCAGTAACCATCCGATGCGTTTAGGCTCGGTGTGCTCACTCTGATCGTCTGTCCCGTGCGCAGGGATTCTCCCTTTGCCACCTTGTCCTTTCTGGCTACGCTGCCATGAAGGGCGGTCGGGTTGATCAGACTGTTTACTGTGGTTGGGGTACTTGTTTTTGTAGAACTTGGATTTTTCAGGAGGGGGGGTTTTGAGGTCCAGTTTCTCTGTGGTTATTCAGATTAGAAGCCTGAGAAGCATGAGAAGACTGGTCTAGATTATTTTTCCGAAAATGCTCCTCTGTCGGTTTACGTTTTGTGGCCGGCAGTTCAGCCAGCGCATTGTGATAACGCTCAGACTTTTCTAAGATGTCTTCAAGTTTTTCTGCCCCCTGCTCAACTAGAAATCTCCGGGTATCAGCAGACAAAGTGTTCTTTATTTGTTCTGTTAGAACAAATTCCTCCAGACCTTCATAGGTAGAGGGGAGCTGTGAAAGCTCAAGGCACTTTGTTAGGTATCCCTTCAAACGAGACGAGAACTGTTGAAAAGTTTCAGAGCTCTCTTTCCTGCTGTTGCGAAACAGTTGCAGAAATTTGCGAGCATTCATTTCAAAGCGCTCCAGTAACGCTTTCTTCAACACATCATAGTTGTCTTGTTGGCTGCTCTCTAGTTTTGCATACACATCGTAAGCAGAACTTTTCAAAGCCTGGGAAAGCTTCATATTCCAGCGCGACCTCTCTAAACCGTACAGAGTTGCAATTTTCTCAAATTTTTCTAACCATGTGTCAATCTTCTCATTAGGACAAGGGAAAGATTCTAGCGGAAAAGACATAGCAGTGAGATGAGTAGATTGAGTGTTAGAAGGATCAGTTAGGGAAGAATGAGGAGAAGACTCTCCATTGCTGGAGGTAGAGGCAGCACCACGACTTTGGAATTCTAGAGTTTTAAGAGCCAACTCATGCTGTCTCTCCCTCTCCTTCTCTCTTTCCTCATGCTGTCTCTCCTTCTCTCTTTCCTCATGCTGCATCCTGCGAATTTCCATTTCCTCATCCATCTTCTTCTGCTGTAATGCTTCGGCTGCTTCTTCCTTCCTCCTAGCTTCTTCTTCTTTCCTCTCCGCGTCATATCTCTCAAGTTCGTCTCTGACAAACGCTTTCGCTTCCTCTCCTTCCAGTCCCTCCTCTCTCGCTTCGTCCCTGAGGAGTTGTCTAAGCTTTGCCCTCTCGGCCATATTATGTCAGTGACTGAGACTAGTGGAGAAAGAAAATAGGAAAAAGGATACACTGGTTCCTACCACTTACGAGAAAATACCAAATAAAAGATGATATGCTTAACCCTGGGATACCTCCTCCAAAATAAAATCTAACTATCGCTGCTATTAATCGGCAATAAAGCACCTAATGCAAACACGACTACGCCAACTAAATGGTAGTTAAGATTAATCCCTGAAAAATAAGTTGCTACAGTGGAAAACACAATGATTATAGCAAAAATTAAAGAGAAAAATAATCCCTTAATTTTAAAATCCACTATACGTTTGCCCCTGAAGTCAGATCGGGTAAGGGAGGCAATTAATCTGGACGAAAGAGTCCGAAACGCACTCCTTAACTTAGTTCAAACACCGTTCTGCCTCAGTACCCAGTGAATGTAATACACTCACCACTTTACCAGCGTTTAGTATTACAAATTCAACAATTAACATATATATCGACAAATTCCACCTGTAGCTCAAATGTATATTATTCAAAATGCTGTGGAAAAAAACTTATCAGTTTGTGTGGTCAGCACGCCCGTAAACAGATCGTTAGTCTAGGGGATAAATTATTTAAAGATATAACAACTCACAAGACATCAAACTCTTAATCTATTTCAGAATAAAGAATCTTAAGTTCAAAATCCAGATAGACGAGTCCACATTTGTCGTACTCGTCTTCATATTCTAAGTTCAAAAACCGGAAACGAGCCCACATTTGTCGTACTCGTCTCAGGATTTTGGGTTCAATTCCCGGTAACGAGCAACCATTTGTCGTAGATTTTTGATAGGAGATTTAAGACTTGGGTTGGTCCCTTCTGAATAGGTTGGAATGAGTGACAGTCACAGTGTGAGATAGAAATACACAATAGATTTCCACGAGTGAGATGATAGAATGTGATATAGAGGCTGTCTCTGAAAGCGAAAAAAAATTCTTCTCTCTCTCACCTATCTTCTACGACAGCTTTTACAGCGTCAGACAGTCTAAACACACACACACACACACACACACACATATATATATATATATATATATATATATATATATATATATATATATATATATATATATATATATAGATGTCACGAACGGTTTATAGAATGAATGTCTGTACTCATGCTCCGGTGGGAACTAGATATGGTTATGTAAGTTGTGAGTTGAAGTGAGTGAATGTTAAGTTTGCTTGCGGGCATGAATGCATTAGTAGCAGTAAGCGCTATTGTCGAGTTCACGGGCATGGCTGAGTTGTTGTGAACGAAGTGGTGGGGAAGACTGGTCAGGTGTGAAAAGGGTCATGGGTAAAAAGGTCATTCGAGACAGAGATTAGAGCGAGGCGAGATTACGTGGAGAGTGAAGGCGAAATGGTTGAAGGAAATAGGAAATATATTAAGATATTGTGAAATTCTTTCCATGAGATGCTGTTCTAATTATGCACATCATATATTGTGCTTTTCTTATGTGATGATTTATGGCCAAAGCGGCAGTCTGCCTGTGTTATTGTGTTATACTCAAGTTTGTGACATAAAGTCGTCGGATATCGTATCTACGTGTTGGAGTTTAGTGAGTTAACAATTAGCTGTGAAAAACGAGCCATGTTTGTCGCTCCATGTGTATGTAATACATATATGTCAATGTGTACACACAGCAAGCACTTGACAATTTTGGGGGACTCGTAAATGGAAGAGAGGACCCACCCCTAATTTTCTGCAGAATTTTTGACAATTTCGCCTTCTCATGAATTGTTGTTGGAAAAATTATACCAAGCGGAACAGAGAACTAGGCCTATTTGTTTGAATCAGGTCACAGGAACTTAATGTGCAAAACTGAAGTTTTCATTTCAGTGATAGTCAGCAATGGTATAGCTGCAGAAGGACTTAATATTTAAGAACGAAAAATAGTTTAATCACTGGAGGAGAGGCGAAGGGACAGTTTTGACGAAATCGACAGTGTTATTTTGGAAA
This sequence comes from Oreohelix idahoensis, assembly GCA_024509875.1. NCBI lineage: Eukaryota > Metazoa > Mollusca > Gastropoda > Stylommatophora > Oreohelicidae > Oreohelix > Oreohelix idahoensis. Next base: position 56,941 of record JAMPIV010013735.1, on the reverse strand, counting down.
GTAGCACAAAGAATGAAAAGGCGGTAATCAGTCTTGTTTACCTCGGCGCACTGATATTGTGTTATTCCGCCCGTGACGAGTGTGCTGATCTGTTGTCAATTTATCTGTGCTGTGTAGTTCGGCACGACTGTTGACACCGGAAAAATCGTCTGCTGGGTCTTGTGATGGAATAACAAGGCCATTGTTTTGCTGGTGATCGGCTGAAATCATAACATCTTGCCTGGAGATGTTGTAAGCAATGAGAGACGCATTTTCCTTTTCTGCCCCTTGTATCAGTACTGAAGAAGATCCAGGTTCACCGTGTACTGAGGTGCACGTAGGAGCTGAGTTCGATTTGACTGTGCTGTGTTGCAGCGTGAAGTGTGTTGTTTGTGGTGTCCATCATTGAGCTGTAACACCAGGACTCCAAGCCTGCGCCTATCTCAAGTGGAGCAGCGGACACAGGAAATTGTTAAGTTAAGTTTATTATTAATTTTGTAAATTTCAAGTCTTCTGTTTACTTGACTTGTGCGTCTGGATATTTTCTTTTATATATATAGGCTATACTTCTTTTAATTAATGTATTTGGTTATTTATTTCTTCCTTGATAAGGTTATTGCACGGAACTATTAGGTTTTTTTTATTTATTTATTTTTTTTAAATTCCATTCTTTCTTCAATAGCATTTTTGCAAATTAATTAACGTTATATTTGAACCCTATGATCTGTTATATCTAAAAGTGTACTAAACTTAGTTTATTTTGATACTAGTTCCTTTTAGAACTTGACAATTTTGCTTCGTCATATCTAGACTTCCTTCTGTCTATCACTTCTACAGTGTACTTGAAACTTATGTTTTTTTTATATTAAGCTTTTGTTATGAGTTAAATATTCATATATTCATTCTTGTTTGCCCTTGCTGCAGAGTGCACGAGTAGAGCACTTGTGGTACTTCATTGTCCAGTGTTTTGTTTTTGTTTTGTTCATATTGTGTGGTAGTATTTAATTTCAATTTCTGTATAAGAGTGATTGTGAGTGGTGAGCACAATCCATCTTTCTTCATAGAAGAAATTTGCCTTGTGTCGTCTTTAATAGGTTTTGTGAGACAAATTGCGCTGTAGGGAACCCAATCTGTCTAAGACTTGGGGAGTTGTGAAGCCTCGTGTAATTTGTGGAACAATTGTTGGTGTTAGTTGTTTGCGTTTAGTTTGTTTACTTATTGTCTTGTATAATAGTCTTTCTTTCGTGGTGTTTTTCTGTTGCGATTCTCAGTCCTTTGCTCTCCTATCCGTGTATACAAGTTATTTTACGATATCCTGTTTTTGTTCGTTTGATAGGTTTGGGTGTAAATAGAAGGTCTATTCTTACTTTCTTGGTCTATAACTTCTTCTTCACCGGCCTATCAGTGGTTGTAGTGTCGTGTGTTCTGTGATTATCATTTCAATCATCATCATACCATTTGTGTTAACATAAGCAGACACATTTTATTTTGGTCTATTACAGTTTGTAATGCATACAGACTGAGACAAGAGATTGACCCAGTGTGTAGACCCAGTGTGAAGAGTTGTTCAAAATCTGTGGTGTATGACAGACGTTCTTCATAGGAGTAGGGTATCCATTATAGTTTTCCAGACACCATTTGACTTATCAGGTGGTATACATTTTTTTCCCCTCTCTCCTTAATTGTTTTTTTGGTTGCATCATTTGTTCATAGTTATCATAGTTGATAAATATTGCAGGATGACTAGCCTCTTGGATTTTATCACCAAGGGACAGGCACTTGGTAAATCAGGGGATGAACTTGAATTATGGGCTGAGACTAAATTTGCGGATGCTGAGGAACGGAGGATACGCAATGAGGAAAGAGATCTTAGGAAGTTAGAAATTGAGGCTGACAGGGAAGCAAAGAAGGAAGAAACAAGGAAAGCTGAAATTGAGGCTAAAAGAGAAGCAAAGAAAGAAGAAACAAGGAAAGCTGAAATCGAGGTAGAAGCAAAGAAGGAAGAGACAAGGAAAGCTGAAATTCAAGCGGATAAAGAAATTACTTTGAAGAAACTGGAACTTGAGGCTGCGAGTTCTAGACCAGCTACTAAGGAGTCTACTCGTCCTTTCAAGCTGCGACTCCCATCCTTTGTTGAGGGCGTCGATATGATGGACGTGTATCTAGAAAGGTTTCAACAAGAAGCAGTATCTTGGAAGGTTAAGAAAGAAGATTGGCCAAGTCTGCTCAATAATCTGCTCACCGGAAGAAGTTTACAATGTGTCTTTGCATTGCTAGTAGAGGATCGCATGAATTATGAAACAGTGAAAGAGACACTTCTTCGAAGATTTAGACTGACAGCTCAAGGGTACCGTGAAAGATTTAAGGAGGCTATTCCTACAACAAGCAATGACTTTAGTGAGTTTATTGCTGAAATCAAGTTGCTGTTCAATAGGTGGATTGAACTGTCAGGTATTGTGAAGGATTTTGATGAGCTAACCGACCTTATGCTACAGGACAAGGTTCTATCGTCTTGCAATCCAGAGTTAGTGGCTTTTCTACAAGAGCGAAAGCCAAAAGATATAAATATTATGTCAGAGCTAGGGCAGCAGTATGTCAATGCGCACCCGGGGAAGCCGATTCACAAGCAGACAGCTGCTGAGACCTTTCCAGCTTGTGTGGCTCAAGACAAAACTGAAAAGAAGCCATACATACATCCTTGGGCCCGCAGCTTAGACAGATATGTTGGGAAAGATGGTGGAAATAGAAGATGGAACGGGGACAGAAGATATTCTCCTAAGAGACAGTACCCTTCTTTTGGGTCAGGCTACAGTAGAAGGGGTTGTTATAAGTGTGGCTCAAGGCGTCATCTATCTTATCAATGTGGGAGGGACCCAGAGAGGTGTCCCTTCAACCCACAAAGAAGTCCATATGCCAGCCCAAAGAAAAATTATAATGGCAGTCCAAAGAGAAGCCCGTACAAGCGCCAAGAGACGGATTCCCACTGCCCCAATTGTAATGAGAAAAGAAACAGTCGAAAAGAGAGCCCAAAGGAAAACACTGAGCATGCAAATTCAGCTACTGTACTTGATACATTTAATAGCGAGGAGTGTGAGGGGTGCAGACCATTGTTCGAGCCTGATGGCAAGCCTATTTTAATATGTGGCCATACTTTGCCTTGCCTTTCATCAGTTGATGGGAATGGCACCTTAACTTTACATAAGGGTTTTGTGGAGAATAAACCTGTATCTGTTTTGAGGGACACGGGATGTACGACCATTGGCATTAGGAAGACATTTATTAAGGATACGTATTATATTGGAAAGATGGCAAAATGCATTACATTTGGTGGTAAGGTCGAGTACTATCCATTGGCGATTGTGCAGATCGACACCCCTTTCTTGTCGGGTAGAGTTAGAGTATGCGTCCTTGATTCTCCCATCGCTGATCTCATTATTGGAAATGTTAATGGGGTTCATGATTGCACCAGTCAGGATATTGAGGAGTGGGAAAATGGGCATGATTTGGTTGCTAACGCAGTAATGACGAGGGCTCAGACTAAGGCTGAGGATGCAAATATTATGATATCGCAACCCAATAATATCCCTTGGGTGCCTACGGTTGCTGGAATTACAGCATCGGATTTTGTAGACATGCAGAGGAAAGACATTTCACTTCTGCCTTTGTTTCAGTGGGCTGAGTCCAAGAACATACGGCATACCAAGTCTGCTCGGTACTGGTTTGAGGTTAGGAACTCCATTCTAATCAGATGCTTTGCAGAGCAACATTCAGTCATTACACAAGTGGTTATTCCAGTGGAACTGAAGAATACAGTGTTAAGGACAGCACATGACATCCCTTTTGCAGGTCACATGGGTATTGCAAGAACTTGCTGTAGAGTGTTGTCCCAGTTTTACTGGCGTGGATACAATAAGGATGTGAAGGTTTACTGTCGGTCGTGTAAAGTGTGTCAGAAGACAAGCCAGAAAGGAAGGACTCCCAAGGCACCGTTAGTAGCAACAGATTTGGCATTTCGCCCTTTTCAGAAGGTTGCAATAGACATTATTGGGCCCCTTCCAGTTATGTCTGATCGGGGGTATAGATTTATTCTAACATTAGTTGATCTATGTACGAGGTGGCCGGAAGCATTGCCAATGAAATCCATCACATCAAAGGATATAGCAGAGGCTCTAATGAGCTTATTTAGCAGATTAGGATTTCCTGAAGAGATTTTGTCTGACAGGGGCCGGCAATTTATTTCAGAAGAGATGAAACACATATCTAAACTGTTAGACATAGCCCAAGTGTTCACCACCCCGTATCATCCTCAGAGCAACGGGGTCTGCGAGCGGTTCAATGGAACACTGAAAAGAATGCTAGGTAAGGTGACAGGAGATTTTCCACAGTTGTGGGATAGATACCTACCGGGAGTTTTGTTTGCATACAGGGAGATGCCACAAGAGAGCACAGGATTCTCACCGTTTGAGCTAGTATTTGGCGCAAATCCTCGGGGTCCAATGAAAATTTTGAGAGACTTACTGACCGGGAATTACGCTGATGATAGCGTTAGGTCAAGTTATGAGTATGTCATTGACTTACGAGAACGCATAATTACATCGTGTTCGATAGCACGTGAGGCATTAGAGACATCGGGTGCAAGGTATAGAGCATACGCCAATAGGAATAGCAAACTTGTATCCCTCAGTCCTGGCAGCGAGGTATGGTTGATGCTACCTACCAAAGAAAATCACCTGCTAGTGAGCTGGCAAGGTCCATTTCAAGTAAAGAAACAGATTACTGATGTGGATTATCTGATATTAGTCCGAGGGAAGGAGAAGATTTTCCATATTAATATGCTAAAACCATATGTAGTACGTCCAACTGAACTGGAACCAGTTGTGAGCGCTGTTCTTGATAGTACAGTTACTGTAGCTAGTGCAGCAGTCATCGAGGAAGATGGAGACAAAGGTGAGGAGGTCAATATCCAGATCCCACTATTGCCATTGGTTGCTTCAGAATCAACGGATATGTATAGACTTCCGCCGCTTGAATAGTGTCACAGTGATAGATGCGGAACCTATGCCCAACCAAGAGGTCCTCCTATCCCAAATAGCGGGGGCAAAGTATTTTACCAAACTAGACTTATCGAGGGGGTATTGGCAAATTCCCTTAGCAGAAGGCGCTAGGCCACTTACAGCATTTTGTACCCCTCAGGGTCTTTTCCAGTTTAATTATATGTGCTTTGGACTGGTGAATGCCCCTGCAACTTTTGTGAGAATGATGAGAATGCTTTTGAGGGGACAGAAGGATGTTATCACATATATTGATGACATCTGTTTGTTTCATGACACGTGGGAAGAACATGTAGAGGGATTGAAGTCACTGTTATCATGCCTTCGGGTGCATCACCTTACAGCAAGACCCAGTAAGATTAAGGTGGGGTTTCAGGAGTTAACATTTCTGGGGTATGTGGTAGGACAGGGTGTTTTAAAACCAGTTGATCAAACAGTTGGAAGAATTTTGAATTTGCAACCTCCAAAAACAAAGAAACAAGTACGTAGTTTACTCGGTCTGATAAATTTTTATCATAAATTTATCCCCAGGTTCTCTTCATTGTCATCAGCTCTAACATCACTCACTAAAAAGGGCACGCCAAACAGAGTGGTCTGGACTGAAGAGTGTGATAGAGCACTGAGGAACATCAAGGCTGTATTCTCCAGCGAGCCCATTCTTCTACTGCTAGACTTGGCTAAGCCCTTTGTACTGAGAACTGATGCTTCTGCAGTGGGCATTGGTGCGTGTCTGATGCAAGAACATGATTGGTTTCTACATCCTGTCATGTATGTCAGCAGAAAGTTGCTTCCGGCTGAAACGCGATATGCCACTATAGAGAGAGAGTGTTTAGCTATTATTTGGGCTGTTTCCAAACTCTCTAGGTATTTGTTAGGATCTCATTTTGTGCTGGAAACGGACCATTGTCCATTGACTTTTCTTAAGTCATCTAGGTCACCAAATTCACGTTTAACAAGGTGGTCGTTGTTGTTACAACAGTACAACTTCACTGTTTTTCCTATTCAGGGTAAATTGAATGTCCTTGCAGATTCGTTATCTAGATTATGAACACTTGCTTGTAGTAAATGGGTGTGTTTTTTTAACCACCATTTCTATGTAGTATTTGATACTTGTACATGAGTAATGTTGTGTCAACTGTATTCTGCATGATTTTTGTATAAGCTAAGTTCTTATCATATGTTGTGTATCCAGTACAGGGTTATAGAATAGATATTCTCCGGTATAGTAGAATTTGGTGAAATTGATGTAAGGTTATCACCTTTAATTTTGTGTGTAATTAGAGATGCATGATTTTTGCCATATGGTTGCTGTTGTATTTTTCTAGCAACTCGGTTCTATTGTAATTTTTTTTAAATTTTATTTTTGTGTTCTTCAGAATGTTATTATTGATTATTTGTAGATGGCATATTTTCACACTGATGCTATAGATTTTGCCCACATATGTAATCAGAGGTTTTGGATGGTTGGTTTCCTGATATCTACCACCCATCCAGTGAAAAACTATGTTTTTCACTTGGAGAGGGAGGGGTGGATGTCACGAACGGTTTATAGAATGAATGTCTGTACTCATGCTCCGGTGGGAACTAGATATGGTTATGTAAGTTGTGAGTTGAAGTGAGTGAATGTTAAGTTTGCTTGCGGGCATGAATGCATTAGTAGCAGTAAGCGCTAATGTCGAGTTCACGGGCATGGCTGAGTTGTTGTGAACGAAGTGGTGGGGAAGACTGGTCAGGTGTGAAAAGGGTCATGGGTAAAAAGTTCATTCGAGACAGAGATTAGAGCGAGGCGAGATTACGTGGAGAGTGAAGGCGAAATGGTTGAAGGAAAATAGGAAATATATTAAGATATTGTGAAATTCTTTCCATGAGATGCTGTTCTAATTATGCACATCATATATTGTGCTTTTCTTATGTGATGATTTATGGCCAAAGCGGCAGTCTGCCTGTGTTATTGTGTTATACTCAAGTTTGTGACATAAAGTCGTCGGATATCGTATCTACGTGTTGGAGTTTAGTGAGTTAACAATTAGCTGTGAAAAACGAGCCATGTTTGTCGCTCCATGTGTATGTAATACATATTTGTCAATGTGTACACACAGCAAGCACTTGACATATATATTACCTATATTTCTATCTACTCACGGGCACGCACATACACGTGACGACAGTTAAACACACAGACGTGGGAAATCTATAACAATGAATATATATATTAGAACGAGCTGACCAACACGCTGATTAATTCCAAGGGAAATTTTAAGAATCATTTAAAATTCCTTCACAACACATAGAAATTACATCAAAACATATACAAATAGTCATAAAATATCAAGAGAATGCTACAAGGATGATAGCCCCGTTATGATATTAACTCTAGGTTTAGCCCACAGCCCCGTTATGAGACAGATGATGGCCCAAAGAGTCACAAATACATATGGTTAGGGTCTACTATTGTCCTTCAAAAAGGAACAATTTAATTAAGCAGCCAATCTTCCGTAAGGAGATAATAAATGTGGGTGAATCAATAGTTATCAAAAAAAAAAACTCACTCAGTCCACTTTCTCTCGGTTCTTTCATCAGGGTACCCTGGCACACGTGCTTACCTAAAAACTTGATGTTGTTCACCGTCTGGCGCAACCTTAGGACACTTCTCTACAGTGAATCTGTATTCTTTGGATAAAACGAATCCCAGCTCTACAATTACAGGTTTCTTCCACTGTTTTCGGGGAGCGTTCGCTTCACCAGTTAAATTTTTGATTACTGTTAATGTCACTTGAATCAGTTTGGATAAGCAAGTTTGAACGGGCACACAGAGTCAAAACACGAGGGTTCCCTTAATTTGGAAAGATAGTCTTGGTTCACCATACACTCTTTCAATACTTGTCGGAAACATTAATGTTATTTCTTGTAATTATTCTCGCCGTCAGGCAGCATGTATATTTGAGCTTATTGTGAAGAAATAATGTCTGGCTCAAAGGCCCAGTATAAACATTTAGTCTTTAGAAAACCGTTAGTGGGATTGGTATTACTGTCTATCTCTGATGGCACATGCACTGTCAGACCAGTGTTACTTGAAATAACCCACGTGGTTAAAGATAGGAAATGTCTATTCTTCTCACAAGTATGTCTCTTTACTACTAAACGCCGGCAAGTTCTGGGTCACCCCAGTATTCACTACATAAAATGGAAAAAGCACATATAAAATAATTATACTTACTATGTATAAGGATATAACTTATATTTTAAACTGCAAGCGTAGAGCTTATCATTTAACACTTCCCGTGAAATAAGTTATATTATAAAATCAATCATCATGAATTTGAAATACGTATAAATATATTTCGTCAACACTCATGAGACATCTAGCAGTTATAAGTTAGTTTAGAAAATATATCTCGACTGAGTAGTTAGCAGTTAAATTAAATTCATTATGGCTACAAGTTTGTTAAGCTAGAAATAGAATTTATTCTGCTTTCCACTGTAACTCGTCGACTAAAGAATATAACCAACTATTAAAATAATCACTCTGCACACAGAACTAGTTTAAAATGAAATAGGCGATTAAACACTTTATCACTTCACAAAATACTAGATATACTAGATATAGTATTTTACCTCACACAGAACTGCGTATCACAACGAAACTGAGAGACATCACTTATAAGTTTAAGTGTTCTAGAACGAAGTGACCACGTCTACTGTAAAATGGAGAATGAGTGAAGTTAGTTTCAAACTCGGGCCAATACCTTAAAATTAGACAAAGAGCCCCAACTTATTTCGCCAAGCGAAATTATCTCCCCTACTCCTAACACTTACGTAACTTTCATAAACTGCCACGTTCTGACCGAGAGGGCGCGTGTCAGTTGCAACTCTCAGACACCCCGTCTGCAGTGCGGAGCGCAATTTCACACTTCGCCGGACTATCCCGACGAAAACTCACGCAGTTGCTGCAAACGGTAGACAATCCGTCTGCCTGCCATGTCCGACGGAGCGAATTCTCACACCCCAGGCCCAGAAATCTGGTCGGGCAGCGCTCTGACCGGGGAAACTGCAGACGTTCTGTCTGGTGAGAACCGTATATTCACAGCTATCGTTCGACCAGCAGAGACTGACATCTACGTAATCAAGTTTCTCGTTTCGTAAGCGATGAAATGCGTTTCTAAATGAGAAACGAAACTAGCGAAAGTGAGAATTGCAAAATAGTAATGTATTTTAGTCGCAAACGAACGAATGCGAAAAAAACCCCAGGAAAATGTAAAGAAATATAGAGAATACGGGTGAAAGAATAGGAAGAGTATAATAGGCAATTTAATGATCATAACCTATGTGACAAATACAAAAAGCAAGAGGAGCTTTCATTGCATTGGGAAATTTATGGAGATCAAGAGAAATCGGATCCAACACAAAAATAAGAATCTTCAATTCAAATGTCAAGTCAGTACTATTATATGGCTCTGAAACACGGAGAACAACAAAGACAACAACCAAAAAAGTTACAGACTTTCATAAATGAGTGCTTGCATAGAATAGAAGGATTAAAATGGTATGACAAGGTTACCAATGTGGAACTGATGACAAGAACCAGACAAGTGCCAGAGGAACAAGAGATGAGAAGAAGACAATGGTGGATAGGACACACACTGAGAAAACCTTTTGATAACATTACAAGGCAGTCCTTGTTCTGGAACCTCCAGGGCAAGAGAGGCAGAGGTATACCAAGAAGTACATGGAGAAGAGAGCTGGAAACAGATGTGAAAATGATGAGAACTTGGAAATAACTTGAGATGAAGGCACGTGACAGGAGGACTTGGCATGCGTTTGTTCAAGGCCTATGCTCCTTGGGAAGCGGAGGGTTATGAAAGAATGCATCGATCATACTACTGATTCTAATGTGATCTATCTGTTTTCTGTTCCGGCCGTTTGGTGATGCCCATGTTAATTTGTGAATTTACTTATGTGGAAAAAGCGTTCCTCCAATGACCAATTTGTTAATGCTGCAGAAACGTATTAGTTTATCCCCATTCTCGTTTGCTGTTCCGCTGCAACATTTCCCATTACTCTTTCAGTGTATGTATTGTGTGTTCAAACCTTCGCTATGAGATCTCCCATTACTATGATAAGATCATATCTAGGTGCAATTTCCATTTCCTTCTGTAGGTAGTGATATAATTCGTTTCTGACCTCTTCGTCGCTGTCATTTGTTGGTGCTTAGCATTGTATTCTTGTAGTGTTGGTGAATCTCCCGCTCAGTCTTGTTCTTATCAGTCTGTTGTTGATGGGTGTCCATTCCAGTAATGACCTTTATATTCCTTTATTTAGGATAATGGCTACGCCTTCATTGTGCTGTCCATCCTCTTTTCCAGAGTAAAGTACTGTTTCTCCTGTTGCTGTGTTTATTCTCCCTGTCCCTGTCCATCTGCTCTCACTTACTCCCATGATATGTAATCTGTAGTTTCTCATTTCTGTTCTAATCCGTCTCAGATTTCCTACCTCATTCATAGTTCCTCAATATTAGATATTTATTTACTGTTTACAGGCCTCGGGTTTCCCTTCCTTATATGTTATAAATAGTTCCTCAATGAGTGTTCCACTCATGATCAGCTCCCACTTCTACCTACCTCTTCTTCCTCGGGCACTTGTCTGGATCTTGGCACCAACTATACATCGGAAATCTCGTAATACCACTCTAGTCCTTGTGGTGTATGCAAGCACCACTTTAAGTGGGTATTGAAATTGTAAATATTTAGTTTTTGTCTCTGAGATGTATCACATTAAAGTGTTGTTTGTAGCTGTGTTGTCGCATATCTTAATTCACACATCAGACCACAAGGTCTTTTATATTTGGACTTGCGCCCTAATATAACCAACGGACATTGTATCTAAGTTGAACGAGGCGCGGCTCGCTGCAAAATTCCTATTTTAAAAAAATCTTAATAATTTCATCTTTTTTTTGTCTTATAGATGATGGTGATCGGATGCTACACCTGTTCCTTTACATGCTTTCGTATCATGATGAATTAATCATATTGTTTATGCATGCCTTACAAAACTGGCTTTTTTCATGTTCCCATTAAAATGTTGTTTGTTGCTTTGCTGGCGCATATTTTCTATTTGGCAAATAGATGATAGTTATCGGATGCTACACCTGCTCCATTATACATACTTTTACATCCTGTAATGAAGATCTAATCTTCTTGTTCACGCATACATCATTAAGCTGATTTGTTCTGTGATCTTGTGATATCCTTGTTGCCGTACGCATTTTTTATGAGCAAAGACGGTTTCTCTCATAGCAACTTGATTTGATGCACGAACGTTTATGACTATTTCTTCATTTTCGTTCATTGCTGGAAGTCAATGGTTTCCTGTTAATCTCGAAGCAGCCATTGTCTATACGTAACTTTCAGTCAGGACAGTCATCAAGATTGCTGAGTCTTTTCTTTCTTTTGTCACTGTGGGTTTTTAATTCTCGTGAAAAATTATGTTTTTCTTTTTCACGAATTCTTCTTTGTCACCACGTAGTGCACATAAGATGTTCATCTTTATTTTCTGTTGGCAATTCGGAATGTAGCTTTATTTTCCACTGTTTCCCATTACGTAAGTTCCATCTGCGCTTTCTTTGACAGCATTAGAACTACTCCTACGCTATCTAGTGCACTTTCTTCATCACGTTCTGAGGACAGCACCATTTCTCCTGTGTTGTATTTCTGTCTTTAGTCATTTGTAGTGTGTTTTGTTTTTTCAGTCTCTTAATGTTAATTTTAATGTTCCCTTGTTCTGCCACCACACGTGCAGTTGTTCCTGGCTCTTCATTGTGTTTCTTTAAGTCTTTCCATAAAAACGTTCTTGCAAAGTTTTATTTCAGGGCTATATAACAGCATCTGTTTTTATACATTAATATGTCATATCCTAACATATCCTGTATTACGCAGCATGTTTGCCATATAATTTGCAATATTGTGCGTTTCATTACTTCTAATTTAGACATTGCGTGGCCTCGTAAAATTCGAAGTACAGTCAATGCTTGCTATTCGCGTGTTCCGTATTCACGGATTCGCTCATTCGCGCGCGATAAAGTGTCACTCATTTTTACCATTCGCGGGCACCACGTGGGTATTCAGTATCTTCTAAAACTATGAACCATTAACTAAACTATGAGAAATCACGATACGTTTGATATATAAATATATAAATATAAATATATAAATATAAATATATAAATATAAATATATATATATAGTTAGTGCAATCATGATACCGTCAAACCTCGCTATTCGCGGGGGTTAGGTTCCTTGAATATGGAACCATTGATCCTATGAGAAAAAGGGGGTTAGGTTCCTGCAGTACTCTGTTCACCATACACTATTGTTACCAGTTGTCTCATCATTTCGTGTACCCTTCTTGTAATATGTTTATTGTAAGAAATATCTCGGAGCTATTATAGACCGAACGGGAGGCATCAAAGAAGAGTTGGCCACTCGAAAAGCAGCAGCTGGGAGACTTTTTCAGGCCATAAATCGAGGATTCCTCAGCAAGAAAGACGTAGGTAAGAAAACGAAGATGGCTGTATACCGCTCCACCTATGTCCCAGTCTTGACATATGGATGCGAGTCATGGGCAATGACTACAACCCATAAAAGCTAGATCCAAACCTCAGAAATGAGGTATCTGAGGAAGGTGGTTGAAGTAACAAGAAGAGACATGGTCCGCAACCAGACGATACGCCAAGGCCTAAAATCCCACCCCCTGCAGACCCAAGTAGAACAGTCCCAACTAAGATGGTTTGGCCATGTCTGCGGAATGGGAGAAGATCGGCTACCACGACAAGCATGGGAAACAAAGAGCCAGGAATCCAGACCCACAGGACGACCCAGAGTCCGCTGGGAGGACAACATTAGACAATCTTTGAAGGACCGAGGACTAGAATGGAACCAGGCCAGGAGGAAGACAGCCGATAGGATAGTCTGGCGCTCTCTCTTCCAAACCTCTACACCTCACGGTAGAAGGGGAACGACTAAGTAAGTAAGTAAGTAAGAACACAGCTTATTTATTATACTGTGCATTTTATAAATGTATTTTATACACTGTTTTCCTTGTAATAATACAGTATGTACAATCTTCTGGTGTACCAATACTCACTCACCCATTCACTCACACTGTCACTACTCATTCAATCATTCGCTCATTCACACATCCACACGCAAACACACATACACACAAATGTAATTTGTGCACTCTCTCTTGCCGATTCATGCACAGCTCTACGTGTATCTTATTCCTTTTTGCGGATCGACCAGATAGTGGATTCATTCACACCGAATTCGCGGCTGACATCCCAGAACGAAGTTTATCTAACACACGTACTTTATCACTAAGGCACATCACAGCCTTCATGCGATTAGGCACAGTCGCCAACACACTTGCAGTACTCTTGGATGACTTTATTAATTACAAAGATAAATAAAAACTGCGTAACATTGCAAAAACATGGATGAAAAAATGTTCGACAAAAACACGTGTAAACACAACGAAAGCCAGCGAGAACAAGGGAGCAGTCTCTCCTTGTTGCACGTTTTGCCTACTGCTCATGGCTGCGAATACACGCGAGGTGCACGCGAGTGGCAAAACCTAGGTAACACTTTATCTCGCGCGAATGAGGAAATCTCGAATACGGAACACGCGAATAGCGAGGATTGACTGTATCTTAAATACTGTTAAAAAAAGTGTTTTTTAGTCTTTCAATAAAATTGAACGTGTAAAATAAACTATATTAAATTGTGTTGTAAAATAATAAAGATTAGCATTGTAAATTGCAAAAATAAATAAACAATTTTATCATTTTGATTATTTCCCTTGATTTCTCGAAAGAAGTTGTTTCCCTTGATTACAGTTCATGGTATGTATGAATTTAAACGGATACATATTTAAATTTTGTTGATGTTGTGAAAAACAAAATGATCTGCCAAGAAATACCATAATGGCTGTCTCAAGAAGACCCTACAGAGTAATTCTTTCAAACCCCAAGAAACAATTTAAAGGCATAAAGTTTTGTATAAAGTACCAACAACAACAAAAAACACCAAAAAAACCCAACAAACAAACATTTTTTGACGTTTTTATATGTAGATACATATGGTTAGCTCTTTTATAGAATCCACGGTTTACTTCTGATACGAATAATAGTACTTTTCTCTTTCGATAAGTCTGAGTTTCTTTCGTGCAGCTGTTTTATGTAATTTTACCGGTTCAATAAAGGTGTGTTCAAGGTTATGCATGTATTGTTTTAATGCATTATCAATTCTGTAGTGTTTGAGGTAGACTTTAGACGACGGATAGATATAGAATAAATATTCACGGTTCAATAATTTCCAGTAGGAAACTTAGAGAATTTCAGAGAAGACTGAAGGCGTTTGAATGCTCACGGAAGATGGAAATAGGCCGCAAAATGCGGAGAGTAAATTCTGCATCCACCGCTACCAGCAGATCTTCTCTATGTCTTGCCCTGTCTGGTATCTCTTCTTTGATACTTAGCCGCAGACTGTCAAAGCAGTCAGTGGCCATCACACCTGGTGGCGTCTTGCCACCCCCATCTCCTGACGGATGCTACAGACATCCCAGAACGAAGTTTATCTAACACACGTACTTTATCACTAAGGCACATCATAGCCTTCTTGCGATTAGGCACAATCGCCAATACACTTGCAGTACGCTTGGATGACGTTATTCTGAAGAAACTGGCCTATCTATGCTCTTGAAGAAATAAACGAAATGTTGAAAAATTATGGTCTGAGCCTTCGGAAAGTGCATCTACCAGGTGTTAAAATGATGACAGCACCTCTGCATTTGCAATTATTTGACGTTTTTGAATAACAAGCCAAAGCAATCGCAAATAGAAAAAAAAATTAAACAACGAACAAAAAATGGCATGTGACATTTTTCTTGACGCCATATACAATAAGTCTAATACTAATCATAACAGGGTTTTATAGATGGTCCAGCTGGAACTGGAAAAACATTTCTTGACTCAACTATTCAACACCATACGAGGCAATGGATACAGTGTTACTCCTGTTGCGTCTACAGGTATTGCAGCAACTCTGTTAGCTAGAGGCAGAACTGCGCACTCTACGTTCAAGATACCTCTGCTTCTGAATGCAGCTTCAACATGCAATTTAAAGCCCAGTACAGAGAAAGCTAAGGCACTTCTACAATAAAAACTGATAGCGTGGGACGAAGCACCAATGACTCACGTTCACGTCTTTCAAGCAGTAGACAGACTACTGTGCGATCTGATAGGATTAGACAAGTCTTTTGGAGAGAAAGTTATACTACTTTGCGGAGACTTCAGGCAAGTCCTACCTGTAATACTACGAGGGTCAAGATCTCTAACAGTTGCCAGTTGTGTAACGAACCATAGGCTATGGACCCAGTTCAATGTACTGAAACTTACACGTAATATGCGAACAATAGCAAGCGAGAAGGAATTTTCAGACTGTTTATTAGAAGTAGGCGATGGAAGAAGTGGTTGTGACAGAAGTATGTATATACATTACATGATATCCACACGTTTTGCTTCCACTTGTTTTCCACCTTTTCTTGCTTATTAGTTTTGTTAATGCAGAACCTTTGTACTTGATATCTGTCTCACTCATAATTTAGCCACGCCTATTTTTTTCTTTTCTCTATTGTCTTAACAGGCACTATGAATGTCTAAAATCAGACCGTTTGATGTGTAGAAAGAGGGGACGGGTCGTATATTTGTAGAATCAAGAGCGATAATTCAAAAGTTGTACCTTTTGATAGTTGCACGTAGAAAGAGAAAAGAGGGAGATAAGCTAATGAAGAAATTCTAGGTCGATAATTTAAGACGTACTTTCGGTAGACATTGGTCAAGGGGAGATAATCAATCTCAGTTCACATCCGTTCGTTCGTGAAGGTAAATTAAGCTACGGAACGACGAGATCAAAGAGACGATTTGCCCGTGGGACCACGTCTACAAGCGGCTTAAGTGACAAAATAGACTTTGATTCAAAACATAACCGCAGAAATTCCCAAAGGTGTTATGTCTCACACTGGTCAGCGACTTTTTGTCTATTTATTATATATATTCCTGCTTTCAAACAGATTATTCAGTACCCACAGAAGTTTTGGAACATCTAGCTGCGATTTCTAGATCCACTATATCATTGGAATTACTTAGTTTTTCGTTGGAGTTGTTTTAATTTCTGTGCTGCGGTAAATATTATACTAAGATTTTTCTGTGTTGAGTGATTTGATTTTTAAAGTCCGTCATTTATATTTCACTAGGATTTACAGTGTGTTTAGTGACTAGCGAATTAAAATAATTTATAGCTAAATTGTTCCGGCTGTAGCGTTGATTAATTAATTGCTAGTAACCAGTAAGGGATACTTGGTCAACTAGTAAATGCACTATTCACTATGAGTACTGACGAAATAAATATTTATTTCTAATTCATTTTGAGTAATTTTGTAAATGACTAGCGCTTAATTCACGTGTTTTTTTAACGATAAAATAAGCTATACACGTGTAGTTCTATTCAAAGTTAAATAACCGAGTGGATAATAACTTATAATTCTGCGCGGGTTAATTTTAGGATAGAATAGTGGCGTGGTGGTTATTGTGATTATATGGTTGTTTTTTCTTCCTATATTCAGTACGGGTCACAAACCCAAAATCTACCAGCGGCCTTAATCTGTGAAAAATTCTAATCTGAGAATAACGGATCTAAGTCCTACAGTACAAAAAGAACATTCTTTTTTATAACTATCGGGTCTTCAAGGTGGACCGGTCTGGCCTCTTGTTTACACCCAGAAAGAGGCAGAGTACCAACCCAACGAATATTAAGAATAAATTGTAACTGGGCCTAGAGCTATTCAGATTTCTTTTTCCCAATTTTTATATACATTCAGCCCGTTGTGGCGAAATAATCAAACATTGACATTTTCCGACTATCGACCATTTGTGGTGTGACGAGGATTCTTGATCCTGAGAGATTTTAATGCCTTTCTATAATTTCCTTCTAGTATCAAATTTATCAGCTACTGACACTGTGACCATTAAATCTCTTAAGTAATTTCCTACCTGGACTCATTGATGTGTCATAAACAGAATTCTAGTAACAGTAACGAAGCAAGCGTTTCCCAATAAGAGAATTAATCAGTCTTGGAGAAACTGGGGCTGGTCTCGCCAAATAACCCAACCATGGATTTGTGGATGTATCAAGGAGATATATGTTCCAGATGTGGTGAAAGCACTTATTTGGTAAGGGAGAATGAAATGTGATCATATGTTTGTCAGAGAAAGAGAACGAGGAATGAATAATTCTTAAATTTGTATAACTAATATACTCACTTTGTTGTGCCTTTCTTATGTTTTGCTAATACTGTTCATTTCTGAATAGATTAACTGAGAAACTCTGTTCTTTACAGCACAGGCAAATTCTAGACCATAACGCACTTAACACACTGTAAATCCTAGTGAAATATAAATGACGGACTTTAAAAATTAAATCACTCAACACAGAAAAATCTTAGTATAATATTTGACCTTTTTTTTGGGCGGGGGGGGGGGGGGGGTTAATAACTTCTTCTAATGGGATCTTGTCTCAACAGAGGGAGGGGGGAATTACACTTATGGGTCTATTCCTTATTAATTTTTTAACCTATGATTTTTATGTTTTGATATTTTGATAAATGTTGTGAAGTTCTTTATGATAAATAAAATTAACATAAAACTTATTAACCGTGTCGGTCAGCTTGTCCCAATATCCCTACTCCATTTAATATAGTTTTCACGTTTGTGCGTCTAATTGTCGTCACTTATCTGTGTGTGTGGGTGTATGTGAGTGGTTGATATATATATATATTAATATATCTAGAAAGTAGACTGTCTGATCAACAAATTTCTGTTGCAGAGATAGGCTGGACTAGAGTATCTTCTCAAATCTAGGGACAGACTCTACCTTTCACCATTTCACTCGTGAAATCTAATTTCTGTACCTTATGTCTCACTGAGTTATCACCTGTTCTAGTTCTATTCAGACGGGACCAAAATCGATCATAAATACCTATAAAAAATCTACGACAGTGGTGCAACTACAAAAGTGTGGGTACTGTAGCAAGCGATGAACCACGTGACCATCTGGCATGCCCTGAGGAATTTCTCAACAGCTTATTACCAACAGGAATGCCTCGTCACGAGCTAAAATTGAAAGTAGGTGCTGTAATCGTGCTGCTACGGAATCTTATCCCATCAAGGGAACTCTGCAATCGAACAAGATTGATAATTACGCATCTACATAGACACATAGTAGAGGCTTGCGTAATCAGATGGATTGAACGTATATACTTATATTCCATCTGATACAAATATGCCTTTCAAATCAAAAAGAAAAAAAAAAAAAAATCAAAATAAAACAGTTTCCTATACGTTTAGCTACGTTCAGGTTATTCCCGTCCCTGGTCGACGACACTACTTCAGATGTCTTTGCCAGGGCTCCAATTATTCCCGGTCGACGACACTCCAAATGTCATCGCTCGAAGCTGGATCACCGGATCGCCAGTGCAGTGTGGTAACCATTACACCAGCGCGGCTCCCGTGTATATAATGAAATTTATGAATGAATATATAAAATGTGTTGATATTTAATTAAAAATCTTTAAGATATGATGCTGATGGCATATGTTACGACGGGTAGAACTAGTGAAAAGCAAGAGATCATCATTTATGTCGTCAAGTGAGAAACTAGACAGCTTATAGAATGTCACTTTGCATTAAGTATGATTTCATGGCTTCGGCTTTTGTGTAGTTGTGTGAGTTTTCCAGTAATTAAGAACCACTTATATCCTGTATGATTTTAGAAAAGCGTGGAAAGCTATACTTTCAGGTTATTTTTTAACAATCGAGCCGTGACAGCGCAATATGTGAACTGGATCAATTCATTCCCCGTTAAGAATTAAACGGGTCGTATGTACTGGTGTTAGTATATTACAGGCAGGGACTGATGTGTTCCCATTTTCTACGTTGACTATCCATTTAATTGATATGGGAAAACATGGGCTATGAATAATGAATGAAAATGGGGAACTATTCTCAAACTTCTGAGCTTCAAATCAACTGGCTATAGGAGGAAGCATGTTTCCACATAAGAGAATACACAAGGCAACAAGGATATCACCAGACCATAGAACAGAAAATCAGATTGATCATATATGCATAAACAAGAAGGTTAGATTATCAGTGCAGGATTTAAAGGTATAAAGAGGAGCAGATGTGGCATCAGATCACCACCTTCTGATAGCCAAAGTAAAAATGAAACTGTTACGTACATTTATTACCTAAGGGGGTAGTCTTCGGTCCTGCCAAATGTACGCACCAGTCTTGATATAGTTATATTATTTGTGCGGTCGAATGATTCGCGCACTGACGTGCACGAAGCAGTGAGTGTTGCTTTGGGACGCACGGGTAACCTAGTTGAGTAGTTTCTGACGTCATGATTTGAAGGGCAACATGGAACTTGTTTATGTCCATGATTGTTATATTATATTTGTATTCAATGGCATGTTTATGGAAAGCCATTTATTCTAGTGATCTGTATTGGTCTTCAGGTCGAAACCAATAGCAGCAATGTCACGTAAGTTATCGCCCCACTTCTTATTTAAAGCTGTATTATAAGGCCGCTCTAATACTAGTCTAGCGGGAAGATGTTATTCCTAGAATGGATCTACAGAGTCGTTTGCCTTTAGGATTTGTATCGTAGAAGAAGGATTCCTACGAGTGGAAGAAGTTATTGATTACCTTATGCACATGTTTTAATATGCTGTTACAACAATGCCAGAAGCGTGGCATAGAATGGGAGAGGTTAGCCAACTGGAATCTCTAACCTGTTCGTATTATCGTGTATGACTTTGTTTGAAACTATATGCTATCTAACATTATGTTTTGGAGAACGTATGGGATTGTGAAGTATGATATGGAAGATTTTATCCTGGAGTATGAATACGTTACCATGATAGACGTCCTTGAGAGAAGGTCAACGGACTTGAATGAGAAGAATATTATACGGTAACAGTTTGTGATCCTTAGTCACTTGAGTCAGAGGACTTTATGGTAGAGAATCTTCAGGAACTTTAAAAGTAATTACCATTATGCTGATGTATGATCTTTGCGCCTGTGACGATGTTAGTCTTGTCCACTCCGTCTGTGTCATGTTGAATTAAAATCGATGTACAGTTATCACCGACTTATGTACTGCCAGTACTTGCCCAGTTCACTACTTGTTGAAGTTCGTTGGAAGAATATTGTTGACATTCGTTCATTTTAACCATTCGCGTTTGAAGCTACCTCTTCACCAGTATAAACTGTACTGAACCATAAAACGAACTCAACAGAAACTCAAGAGATATGAGACAATGCAAAATTATAGACAACAATTTATTGTAGGACATCTAAGAAATCAAGAAACAAGAGACAAATTTGCGGTCACAATATCCAACAAATTCCAAGTGCTCCAACAGCTGGAAGAAGTAGAGAATACAGAAGACTATTGGCAGCAAATCAAAACTGTATGGAATGAGACATGTGAAGAAATACTGGGGACAAGGGAACGACAACAAAAAGCATGGATAACAACAGAAACCATAACTAAGATAAAAGTCAGAAAAAACAAGAAAGCAGATTTGAACACAATCAAAACCAGAAGTTCCAAAGCCAAGGCTCAAGAAGTGTACACAGAAGCAAACAAAGAAGTAAAAAGAAGTATCGAAAGAGACAAGAGGAAGTATGTTGAGGAGTTGGCAAGAGAGGCAGAAGATGCTGCAGCCAAAGGAAATATGAGAGAACTGTATAGCAGTACAAAGAAGCTAACAGGGAAATACAAGCAAACAAGTTGCCTCATAAAAGACAAGAATGGAAAACTGCTCAGCAATATACAAGAGCAAATGAAGAGGTGGACATAATATTTTGAGGACCTTCTCGATAGACCAGCTCCACAAAACCCCCCGGACATCCAGCCAGCAGAAGAAGGGCTACAAATCAAATTAACGGTGAAAGACCAACGAAGGAAGAAATAAAGAAAGCCATAAAGCTTCTAAGAGATGGAAAAGCGTCTGGACCTGATGGCATTCCAGCAGAGGCCATAAAATCAGATATCGACACGGCTACAGAGATGTTATATAAATTACTTGGTAAAGTCTGGGAAAAGGAAGAGATACCAGCATAATGGAAGGAAGGATATCTGGTTAAGTTGCCTAAGAAGGTAAATTTACAAGAGTGCACAAATTATAGAGGAATAATGTTACTATCAGTGCCAGGAAAAGTATTAAACAGGATTATCCTTGAGAGATTAAAAGAGTCCATAGACAAACTGAGAGATGAACAAGCAGATATTCGACAAAACAGATCATGTACAGACCAGATAACGACTTTGAGAATAATAGTTGAACAAAGTCTGGAATGGAATTCACCACTATACATCGGATTTGTGGACTACGAAAAGGTATTTGACAGTGTAGACAGGGAATCACTTTGGAAATTGATGAGGCATTATGGAGTTCCCCTGAAGATCATTAATTTAATAAAGAAAACATATGAAGACATGACATGCAGAGTTCTTCACGAAGGACAGCTTACAGAATCGTTTGGGATAAGAACAGGAGTGCGACAGGGATGCCTCTTGTCTCCATTTCTTTTCTTACTAGCAATAGACTGGGTTATGAGATCATCGACAACACACAACATAAATGGAATCCAGTGGACTCTGACTAAGCAGTTGGATGATCTGGATTTTGCTGATGACTTGGCTCTTCTGTCCCATAACCGTAATCAGATGCAGGACAAATTGAAAACACTCGATGAGAGGTTACAGCAATTGGGTCTGAAAATACACAGGGAACAGACAAAATTATGAGAATAAAAGCAGGTAATGATAACAGGGTTGAACTTGAAGAAACACCAATACAAGATGTAGAATCGTACACATATCTTGGCAGCAATATAGACAAAGTTAGAGGGACAGACAGTGATATCAAAATAAGAATACAAAAAGCAAGAGAAGCTTTCATTGCATTGGGAAATATATGGAGATCAAGAGAAATCGGATCCAACACGAAAATAAGAATCTTCAACTCAAATGTAAAGTCAGTCCTATTGTATGGCTCTGAGACATGGAGAACAACAAAGACAACAACCAAAAAGGTACAGCTTTCATAAATGAGTGCTTGCGTAGAATAGAGGGATTAAAATGGTATGACAAGGTTACCAACGTGGAACTGAGGACAAGAACAAGACAAGTGCCAGTTGAACAAGAGATGAGAAGAAGACGATGGCGATGGATAGGACACACACTGAGGAAACCTGTTGATAGCATTACAAGGCAGTTCTTGTTCTGGAACCCCCCAGGCCAAGAGAGGCAGAGGTAGACCAAGAAGCACATGGAGAAGAGAGCTGGAAACAGAGATGAAAATGATGAGGAGAACGTGGAAAGAACTTGAGATGATCGCATGTGACAGGAGGACTTGGCATGTGTTTGTTGAAGGCCTATGCTCCTTTGGGAGTGGAAGGTTATGAATGAATGAAATATGCGACAAACTCGGTCTCTTAAGTTCGACATACGACGAATCGTTTACGGTCTGATTTTACTGACCATCCTTATATATCCCACGTCGTTTCTTCTCTATCTTCCTTGAATTTTTCATTCTTTTTTTAAAAATGTTCTGTGTGAAAAGCCACCGTCTGTCCGTTGTTTTCCTCATAAGGGACGGTTGCTTGCAGTTCGAATGAGTCACCTTTATGCCTACTTTAATCGACGACCATATCGAGTTTTTCTGTGAGTGTCATGACATGTTTTGTCAACCGTCGTCTTACTTTTTCCCTCTGGTAATGGGTTAAATGCGAGCTAATGTTCCCATTTTGATATTCTGCAGAAATCAATGGTTCTATCTCCATTACGTTGCTAACGCTTGTATAATTAAGTGTTCTGGTTCTAGTGATGGCCGTTAGTGATTCTACTCTTTAAGCAAACGGATGTAATGCACATTCTGCTTTCGGTCTATGGGAACTTTAAGCTCCTATGATACATCTCGACAGCTCTATATGGTTGTCGCCATTCAATCTGATGCTTATTCCTGCTGCTTCATAGGACAATAATATTTATTTTGCAACTTTCAATTCGCGATCCTTTTAGGTGCGATTACAGTAGTTAGCATTTTTCTTGTGAGCTTCGTTGCTGGTAGTTCCCATCCTGTAATGATCCGACGTTTGAACTCAGAGACACATAGGGATGCTGAGGTGACGATAACGACAGCTTTGGCGTCCGTCAATGTTCTCAACAAAGCTTCAATGCAATTGACCTATCGGCTAGAGGGATCCCAGCACACGTGGGGTACCTCGCGACGTGCAAATAATGCTGCGAGTACATGTACATCCCAGCACTCTGGTTTCTCCTGTGCACGTTTCTGAAAAAAGGAGATGAGAGTCCCTTTGAATCTCTCAATTAGTCCTTTGTTTCGGGTGTGGTAAGGAGAGTTGTGTATGTGCTTTGCATGAATTATCTAGAACTGTCAATTTCCCTCTGAAATGCCAACCACCGTCCTTTAGCTTGTGCTTCGCGTGGTGGTCAGGTCCCTATCCTTTGTCTGAATTGAGAAACTACTAGTAGTTATGCTCAGGGTTGTAGAGTCAGAGTCGGTTTTAAAAAGTCCGGACTCCGACGCCGAATGTCAAGCCTTGTGACTGACAAACAACTGTACCCAGAGTGGGAGTCAGAACAATATTTGGTCGACTCCACAACTCTTGTTATGCTGCCCCAAACATAGCTCTCGGAGTCAAACAAATTTGAGACAGACAAAAGCTGAACAGAAATCTGAACTGGCTAGCAGGTGATAGATCCAGACAAACAAGAGAAAAAATAAATATGCACAAGTATAATCTTTGTTATGTGTCTGATGGAATTTGTTAGTGAACTTTCTGGACTTAGTTTTAAATCATGACCTGATGCTGGTGTGGCCGTATACGAACTGTGATGATTTGTCTATTATTTCTTACTTCTATTTATGTTAATCGTATAGGTTTCGTATCTATACCCTAGCCGTAGGCTGCTTAGTGCATGGTGATAAGAAAACTTCTTTCTCTCAGACGATAACTTTTTATCAAACCAACAGTTGATGATTGATTTCTTGCTGACAACAGTAAAATATTAACGTCGAACTTTATTTACATAAGTGATAAAAAATGTAGAATGATATGCCCAACCTTCCTCTTGAGGTTGGCAGACTTGCACAGCAAAATTCAGTAAGTAAATTCTCAGTGTCACTCTATCTCTCTCTCTCTCTCTCTTGCTTCAGCTATCATTAACTGTCTCTAGTGATTATTGTGGTCACAGCTTGAGAACTACTGTTGCTAAAATTTTATCTGCTATCTATTTCTTCATGTAAACATTGTCTCTCTTATGTGCTTACATATTTCTTATGTTCTGCTTAGTGTATCATAAGGAAACTGGCCTCACCGCAATGAATGTAAATTTACCAAGTCTATCTTCTACCCGCTAGACTTTCAGCTTGTCTACTGTACTTCACTACTAGCTATAGACTCATAATGTTCAACGTACCTGGGTTTTTCGAAATACACACATTTTCCTTCACTGGGAGCACTGGCATCTCGTCCACAGAATAAACGACAAACTGTCGTACACAAATGTGGCCAGAAATGCGCTTGGGCGCCTGAGTGATAGTTATAACTTTTCTGCTACAGCAGAATCAACCAAAACATTTATTGGCTTATCCCTCGATGGAACTCCCAATTTGCTGCTATTTCTAGATATTATTATATCACAACTCAAAGCAAAACTTGCTGCTAACGCTATCGCATTTCAGATCTGACTGACTTAATCTAATACGTCGATTTACAACTGTCGTGTGGTGAGTACTGAGGCAACTACGACAGTAGTTTTTGCCAGGAATAGTCTATGAGATATTAGATATAAGGTCTCTAGAAATTGGCTTGTTAAGAAAGAATAAAGACCTATTCGAGATAGGGACAAGAAGACAGGAATGCGAATGCTTTCCACTAGACAGTGTTTTCTAATTAATTATGGAAAGAGTTCTGTTTCCCCACGACCTTAGCTTCTGCCCTTAGATCCCGTTAAAAAAAAGCCCCAAACCTCATCTGAGTAGAGAAATGTTCCTATAGGTGAATATGTAACACCGACAGCACGAGTGATACATTAACAAACCAGATAATGATCAAACGATCGTTGGGTTTATTAATGAAATATCCACACACATTGGGTTAGTAATGGTTAGAACGTGATGATGGTGAAAGTCGATTCACGCAAAACACACAGATGAGATAATAAAATTCCAGCTAATTAATGTTAAGTAGTAGTTAATTAAGAATGAACTGGTGCAAAGCGAAATGATGATGATGGGATATGATACGTGTTACCAAAATGGTGAGTAATCTACACAGTCCATGTGTCTCTAAATGCTTCGCATTGATATGACGATTCACATGTATGCATAAACTGTCCCAAGTTGTTATACGTTATGTCGAGTGGGGTATCTCTAAGTCGAGGACGTTCTGATGAAAATTGTTGACGGACTGAGAACGTTGACGAGATATATATATATTCCTTCACTGTTTGAGTATATCTCTGTAGTGTTGATCAACAGTTAATAGCTGTCATATGAACAAAAGGTCTGTTGTCTAATCTCCCGAGGGTACTAGCCAGACTGGATATTTTCACGAAATGTTAGTGATATGTAGACTCATAACCTTGCGTATGTAGTCGTGATTCATAAAATATATAGAGTCTGCTTCATAGAACGCGCTTAAGAGTGTGTTGCACTTGGTATAAATATGCGATTCCTCTTTTGAGCTCTTTTGCTTGACTTCAGATAATAATGATCTTTCGAGTGATTTGAATTTATGATGACTCTGTAATGAACTTGTGATAACGATGTATTGAACTTGTGAGCCAGCAGTATATGGTGACGAAAAATTCTGCGTCCACCTTCTGACTTGTGGGTGAGACAATATTCCTTTTTAATTGAGGAATGAAAGATGTCCTATGGCGAATTCTGCTAGCTAAATGTCCGTTTTTGATAACTTATTTCTAGTTAGACGTCAGACACGTTGCGTGTAGACTCAGACTTCTGATAAACTGAAGACACACAAAAATCTTCGTAAGTTTTTCACATTTAACATCACTGGTTGACTTTCATTTATACTACTGCTCATTATTGATCTCTCTCTGAGTTCAATTCTAATGATGTTAAATATCTTGTGCATGAGAGTGTGTGCGCATGGGAGACTGTGATGATGATGAAGGTGAAGTATAAACTATTAATTACCTCCTATCATCCTATCATCTTCTAGAAAAATCTTCTGATTTTATTAATCAGTTATGCAAAGAATTATTTGAAACTCTATCTTTCGCATATTTTAGCTGTGAGGTTAAAATGAACAAAAATTAAGAAAATGTATTAATAATCTGTATAAGATCTACTAACCTTCTTTTCCCTTCGCAAAATACTTTAAGAACACAATTCATCACAGAACTGAATTATATCCACTCTGAATAAACACGTGTATTTAGGCTAGGCATTTTTGGGTTTAATCTCTTCCTCACACTGTAAAAACTGGACTCCTTCCTCTAGCAAGCTACGTGGTAGATTATATTTCTGGAAGTCCAATGTGGGTTTCTTGGATCCCTGACATCCAGCTCTGTCCATACCAACCAATCCTTAATAGCCCCTCTGGTCACTCATTCACAGGATCGCTCTTGTCCCCTGTCAGTCCAAACGTGGGTGTGGTTTGACAAACAGGTATGGAGATAATTGGCGGGCTAATGCAAAAGTGCTGTCAAATTGCTGTCACCTTACTCTCTGATTGTTTATTGTTCACCTGGCCAAGCTGGGCGTCCAATGTGGTAACCCAACGCTTGTCTGAACAGCGGCCGACCAAAGATAACACCATTACAGCATGAGACGTTTTCACCTGGCCAATCTGGGCGTCCAATGTGGTGACCCGTCGCTAGCCGCAAAGATAACAATGGTCCACAGAAATTACAGCATGCCCAGATGTCTGATTGGGATGACCAGATGTGTTTTCACCAGATTTATCACGATGCAATGTGGGCTTCAAACGATAATATCAGGTATGGGGACTCAATCAAAAGATTTTATTTCCATCGATGAAAGAACAAATGTAGTTCTCTAGATACCGGTCGCGAGTAATCACAACGATGAAATAGCAAATGTGGGATCGAAAATGTTGGATGAAAGTCAAATGTCGGAGAAAATACAATACGAAAGATGTAGGAAAAGATAGAGCAATAAGCCCTTTGCGCTCGTTTATCACAACAACAACGACTACTTTCGAACATTCTAGAACAACTTTATCCGACAAACAGCTCACTCGTTCATAAATTGCTCGTGCGTACCATCACGTAGCCGAGATCACCCAAAATCAAACAAAACACAACATTATAATTTTTGGCCACGGCCAGACAAACAAAACATCGCAGTCTAGGTACGTAGGCATTACTCTTGACCCCTTCTTCTCG
Source organism: Oreohelix idahoensis (assembly GCA_024509875.1). Lineage (NCBI taxonomy): Eukaryota > Metazoa > Mollusca > Gastropoda > Stylommatophora > Oreohelicidae > Oreohelix > Oreohelix idahoensis. The sequence continues at coordinate 29,328 of JAMPIV010013735.1, read as the reverse complement.
TTCTATCCATTATTCACCGTACATTATAAATCAAAAGTCAGTTAATCTCAATCATAGAAGTTAATCTCATAAAAACAATTCTAACCGAATTTTCCCTCTTAACCTCTAACGGTTACACTGGCTTAAAAAACAATGGAGGAAGTTGAGGGGAACTGCGGTAAGACGTGGAGTACAATGGTGTTGCCATGGGAACTAAGATGGGTCCTAGCTATGCCTGCCTGTTCATGGGCCACTTGGAGCATCAGATATGGCAACAATACTCCGGTCCGTTCCCCGGGTTTTACCGCAGATATATCGATGATGGCATAGGTCTCACAGATATGTCTGAGACTGATTTATATCGCTTCATCGACTTTGTCAACCACTTTCACCCCGCCATCAAGTTCACCTCCCTCGTCGCCACAGTATCTGTCAACTTCCTTGACATTACTATTTCTATCACGCCCTCCGGCCTTAATACCTCAGTATACTACAAGCCGACAGATGCCCACAGCTACCTCCTGTATACCTCTTCTCATCCTCGGGCCTGTCGTGACTCCCTTCCTTTTTCACAACTTCTCCGCCTCCGCCGTTTGTGCCAAGACGACGATGACTTCCACTTCCGAGCAAATGAGATGTTGGATTTCTTCCGTAGCAGACTTTATCCGGAACATATTCTCACCTCTGCTCTCCAACGTGTGCTCCCCATCTCTCGTCAGGAGGCCCTCATACCTCACTATAAATCCACTTCAGATAGAGTCAAATTAATCTTGACCCATCACCCTCACAGTACTGCTGTCAAACAAATCCTTTTCCGCCACCTCCCTATCCTCCAAGCAGAGCCTGCGACCCAAAAAGTATTCGGTGAAGCACCTTTGGTGGCATATAGACGCGACAAGAACTTGAAGGATCTTCTTGTTCACAGCCGTCTCCCAAAGGAGAATGCCACTCACTTTGGCACACTACCCTGTGGTCGGACACGATGCAACACGTGCAAGTATGTCATCTCAACCCAGAAGGTGTCCTTTCCTAAGGCTACGTACACCATCACTAGTAGCTTCACGTGTGAATCGCGTAATGTCATTTATACGATCATATGTAAACGTTGCTGCAAAACCTATATTGGCCAAACAAGCAAATGACTTGGGGACAGATTCAGACAGCACTTAACTCTTTGACTACATAATTATTTTTTTAAGAATTCTAAACAGGGAAGTGTACTGTCTTTTAGTATATATTTTATGTTAATCTTTTTTTGAGAACATGTACTTATTATATACCAAATTGTAGGGAAATGGATAGAGAATTGTAATATATAACATCTTTGGTAGTATTAACACAAGTATGTTCGGTATACTTAAAACATTTTGCATGTAAAATTGAAAAACACTAAAAAGTTAACTGTAGAATACGATCTTACCAAAGACAAATTACTGTTGTAGACAATAAAACTTTCTTTTTAGTCTTCAAACATCAAGTTAATCCATATACAAAGTAAAAAAAAACATTGCTTATGGCCACAATTAGTACATTTAGTGTTATTTACACCAGTTTTTCTGTGGTCCCTTGTAAGAAAAAAATTAATTGTGCAATCGTGCATTACGTAATTTTCAAACAAATAAAGAAGAATAACGTCATATAAAAACTTTTTTACACTTGTTTAATGTTTTAATAGTATCCCTAGCTTCATCTTCTACCTAGGACTAGTGATTAGATGTTACGGTAGGTCTAGTTTTGTTGCTTTTTGATCGGCCAGAATATGACTACGCCCACTCATCAACTAAATCTAATGTGTCTAGCTTTTCTGCACCGATTCCGTATTTTGACAACAAACTGTGACTACCAAAAAATCATCAGCAATGTTCCAAAGTAGTTTGACACAATTATTTTCTTAGGAGACTTAGAAAAGGTAAATATAAAGCGTGACATATTTCTCTAGCAATAACAACGAAAAACGCAAACTCTCAAATCATCACACAAATTGTGATAGTATCAAAACACGCACATGTGCTGCTTAACTACAGTCAAATTAGTTGTTTAAATAGTAGCGGAAGTCATTCTACGAGTTTTAAAATATGAACTGCATTAAACTGACGATTTTTGGGGTTTATTCATGATAAACTAAAAACAACGCTCTGAGCGTTGTGCTGGCACGGCGCGTTGAATTTTGCAACGCTTAGAGCGTTGGTCTGGAGTGAAAGAGTTAAATGACATCTCTCAGCAAAAGTCCACACCAGTTGCCACACACTTCAATGGTCCTGACCACCATGGTCCCATCGACATCCAGGTCACTGCGATCCGATCCTGCTCCTCTGACACTGCCAGCCGAGAACAGCTTGAGAACCGTCTTATCCACCGCATGGGGTGTCTAAAACCAGCCGGTCTCAACACTTTCCACACCTTTGTCTGAGGTCACCCTTTCCTCTCTTGCTCTATTTTGACTCTTTCCACTCTTATCCTATTCTTCTATTTTTATGCCATCCTCCATAATATTTCCTCTTCTATTTCCAGTCCCCACTTTCATTACGTTTGGGTATTTTTTCGTTTTTTCGTTTTTAGTTTCTTAGTATGTATTGTGTGCATCCGGGGTCAAGAGTCACTTCCTTTTCAGCCAAGCGTGATAGGACTTCGATGCTTCGCCTTCAGGGAAGTACTTAGGTTTTATTTATCTATTTTTTTATTTTTTATATTTATTTTTATATTCATTTAAGTTATTATGTCTCCTATCTAGCCTTCACTGTCTTTCTTTTCCTGACGAAGGCCTTGTGGCCGTAACGTAGACTACTTTCTTTGTCTTTTGTCCTCGTAAGACGAATCACCTTTTTTCGATTTTTTTTTTCAAACCCATCCATTGTACTCCACGTCTTACCGCAGTTCCCCTCAACTTCCTCGATTATATATATATATTTTTTTTTCACTGCACCGTGTCTCTGTTATCTCGTATCTCTATCTACCTAACCTGCTTATCCCCCTGATCCTATCCTATCTCTTCTTTTTCAGTATTGCATATTATTTTATATCCTATTTATTTATTCATTTTCGTTTTTCCCTACTCTTCCTTCATACCTTATATTACCTCAATCTACCCTATTTATTTATTTATTGTTTCATTAGTCTCCATTTTTATTTAGCGTTTTCTAGCCTATGTTATTTATTATTTATTTCATATTTTACGTTTTTTATTTTCTGAACGTTTTACTTTTCTCCACCATGCCCTCTCTTAAATATTTTATCAACTCTCTCCGTGTGTCGGTTACCACCAGCTTCAGCTCCCTACCTCCTGATATATCCCGTGCTGCTATTGACTTTGCGTTCGTTACTTTCAAGAAAACCAGATTCTCTTCTCATCTCCACTTTATTCACACCTGCCTCCACCACAAAATTCTTCCCAATGGATTCTCTTCCAATTTTCATCCATCTGCTGGTACACTCAATCCTAGGGAACAACGTCTCCTAGAACGAATTGAGACCAGATGTGGCTTTCAACGTATGCGCGTAGTGGCCGCAAGTCACTCCCGCCTTTTGTCAGACCTCAGTGCCCAACAGACCCAACTTCTGCATCACTTACGTTGTCTCACCTCCAACAACTTCCCTTTCTACTCTATCATACGCACCACTATCCACACACTGAACCGGCAGCTGCATGAATTCCTTTCCACATCCAAACATCATAAACTATCCCGTCTCATCCCTACCCTCAAAGCTACCCCTCCATCCTCCACTCCATCATGCACTCAGGTAGTCTGCATCCCCCCAGATCTACCCCTCTCTGAGGGAGAGCGCTCTGTTCTTAGTAAGAGCCTAAAATGTGTTCCTCTTTGTCCGACCCTAGACCAATACAATCTCTTCCAGGATGTTCATCAGTTTCACCGTCGCATGAGGCTGAAGTTCCATTTTAGAGAGGAAGACAACACTCCACAGTCTCAGGCTGAATCCGACATCTTCGCACGCTTTTCTGACTCTACTAAACCCCCCCCCCCCCTTTACACCTAAACCTGGGGCCTCTCATGCCCTGGACCTGTATATCAAGAACACCATCCATGACATTCAGCAGCTCCGCCCTCGTAGATTGCATTATTCCAATCTCACTTCGGCAGAGTCTCGCGCTCTCTCCCTTCTTCGCCGTAGAGACGACATTGTCATCAAACCGGCTGACAAGGGAGGAACCATTGTCGTCTGGCAGAAGGACATATACCTAAGTGAAGGTAAAAACCAGTTGACCAATGGCTCTTTTTACAGGCCCAGGACCAGCGATGCGACTGTCTCTAACAATCGCATTGTACACAACACCATTAAACAGCTCATCACTAGTAATGCTCTTCCTCCCGAAGCTTCTCGTCTTAGGATTCATGACAGCTCTTTGGGTAAGCCTGTATTCTACATGCTCCCCAAAATTCACAAGATCGACAACCCTGGCAGACCTATTGTCTCAGCCTGTTCCTGTCCTAGTGAACACATTTCTGACTTCCTCGATAGCATTTTCCAGCCTATCGTTGAGAATCTTCCCTCCTTTCTCAAAGACACCAATCATGCTCTTACAACTTTCTCCTCTATCCGTCTCTCAGCAGACCGCTCCTACCGTCTTTTCTTGTTAGAAGTCTGTTCTCTGTACACCTCTATTCCCCACTCTGATGGTCTCCGAGCTCTTCGGTTTTTTTCTTGACCAACGCACTTGCCCTTCTATATCCACTGTCACTCTTCTCCATCTTGCTGAACTGGTCCTTCAACTGAATTCCTTTGAATTAAATGGTCAGTTTTTTGACCAAATTAGTGGTGTTGCCATGGGAACTAAGATGGGTCCTAGCTATGCCTGCCTGTTCATGGGCCACTTGGAGCATCAGATATGGCAACAATACTCCGGTCCGTTCCCCGGGTTTTACCGCAGATATATCGATGATGGCATAGGTCTCACAGATATGTCTGAGACTGACTTATATCGCTTCATCGACTTTGTCAACCACTTTCACCCCACCATCAAGTTCACCTCCCTCGTCTCCACAGTATCTGTCAACTTCCTTAACATTACTATTTCTATCACGCCCTCCGGTCTTAATACCTCAGTATACTACAAGCCGACAGATGCCCACAGCTACCTCCTGTATACCTCTTCTCATCCTCGGGCCTGTCGTGACTCCCTTCCTTTTTCACAACTTCTCCGCCTCCGCCGTTTGTGCCAAGACGACGATGACTTCCACTTCCGAGCAAATGAGATGTTGGATTTCTTCCGTAGCAGACTTTATCCGGAACATGTTCTCACCTCTGCTCTCCAACGTGTGCTCCCCATCTCTCGTCAGGAGGCCCTCATACCTCACTATAAATCCACTTCAGATAGAGTCAAATTAATCTTGACCCATCACCCTCACAGTACTGCTGTCAAACAGATCCTTTTCCGCCACCTCCCTATCCTCCAAGCAGAGCCTGCGACCCAAAAAGTATTCGGTGAAGCACCTTTGGTGGCATATAGACGCGACAAGAACTTGAAGGATCTTCTTGTTCACAGCCGTCTCCCAAAGGAGAATGCCACTCACTTTGGCACACTACCCTGTGGTCGGACACGATGCAACACGTGCAAGTATGTCATCTCAACCCAGATGGTGTCCTTTCCTAAGGCTACGTACACCATCACTAGTAGCTTCACGTGTGAATCGCGTAATGTCATTTATACGATCATATGTAAACGTTGCTGCAAAACCTATATTGGCCAAACAAGCAAACGACTTGGGGACAGATTCAGACAGCACTTAAATGACATCTCTCAGCAAAAGTCCACACCAGTTGCCACACACTTCAATGGTCCTGACCACCATGGTCCCATCGACATCCAGGTCACTGCGATCCGATCCTGCTCTTCTGACACTGCCAGCCGAGAACAGCTTGAGAACCGTCTTATCCACCGCATGGGGTGTCTAAAACCAGCCGGTCTCAACACTTTCCACACCTTTGTCTGAGGTCACCCTTTCCTCTCTTGCTCTATTTTGACTCTTTCCACTCTTATCCTATTCTTCTATTTTTATGCCATCCTCCATAATATTTCCTCTTCTATTTCCAGTCCCCACTTTCATTACGTTTGGAGGAGCCGCGCTAGCGTAGTGGTTACAACACCGCTCTGGCGACCGGGTGATACAGGATCAAACCCAGGCGACGGCATTTGAGGATTTTTCGTCGACCGGGATTTGGACTGGATTAACTCGAGACCTGGCGAGTACATTTGAAGGAGTGTCCTCGACCAGGGACTGGCGGCTCCTGAGCCGACCCAGCTGCAATGGGTACCTCCGAAATCGGCGAGTATTTGCCTGAATGGCGAGGGACACCTGTCTCTGTACAAGAAATAAAGGGATACTCACGTAAAATCAATGTCAGGTTAGACATAAATAATAACCTGAGATTTCGCCTCGAGTATTAGCGGGCGTACAAAAAAAAAAAAAAAATTACGTTTGGGTATTTTTTCGTTTTTAGTTTCTTAGTATGTATTGTGTACATCGGGGGTCAAGAGTCACTCCCTTTTCAGCCAAGCGTGATAGGACTTCGATGCTTCGCCTTCAAGGAAGTACCTAGGTTTTATTTATCTATTTTTTTATTTTTTATATTTATTTTTATATTCATTTAAGTTATTATGTCTCCTATGTAGCCTTCACTGTCTTTCTTTTCCTGACGAAGGCCTTGTGGCCGTAACGTAGACTACTTTCTTTGTCTTTTGTCCTCGTAAGACGAATCACCTTTTTTCGATTTTTTTCTTCAAACCCATCCATTGTATTCCTTAAAAAAAATGCAAACTCATTTTCATCTAGTCTGTCCAACAAAATTCCTTAATTTTTTTTCATTCACATAACATTATAAACGTCTTTACCTGTGCGTATTGTCTTCACATATTCACTGTCTGCCGTTTTTTATACAACATTAGCGAGAACTTTTTTTCAAGATTACTCTGTTTGCTGATCATTTTAGAGATTTTTTTTTAATGTGGAGGCTCGTTTTATAATTTTCTATTCATCCCCTCATTAAAGATCCAGCTGGGACATCTTTCCATTATATGCTAATGGAAGCTCTTAATTCTGGTAATTTTCTCTGCTTTGATTTGAATGTTTGTTAAATTCATTTAGCTCTTTCCCGTGGTTGTCTTCAATATAATTAGTCTGTTTAATGCGCTATTATTTTTTAAAGATTGTAATTAACATTTCTGACCCTTAGGTCAGGGCACTGATGGTAACTACGATGTTGCATATGTCAAGATTTTTATTTTCCGGATTAGTATTCTATCAGTGTCATAGTTCAGAATAGCATTCATGGAGGGTTACAACTGCTTGTTCGTCTATCTCAGATATGTTTCTACCCCAACTTCTAGGTCCTGATCTCCATCGAGAAAAACCATAGAGAGATTATCTTGTGGTATTAGATCCGTTAGCGTCTTGTAGTTTATTTACTTGACTAAGATGTAGACAGAGTACAAATCTGTAAAAATATTATTCTGAAAACATTATGCGAACCGTGGGTTTCAAAGGAGGCAAGGAAAGAACAGGTCTACTGCTATCTCAGGCTTAGAGAAAAAAAACGACAAATAGGTTGTTGTGTATAGGGTTGGCTACTTCATGATGTAACACATATTGCTACACAAATCGCTGCTAAAAGAGCACATGAATGTTTAGATGTAGACTTCCTGAAATGTGTCAAGCTGCCATGATGGCTATGTGCACTATAGTAAGCGAGAAGGGAAATGATATTGACTCATGATGACAGTACTTCAATAAGAAATCTACAGCTTATGTTGTGAAGTGAATCTTCACTGTGGAACTAATGATTTGAAATCTAGAGCTTATGTTGTGTAGAGGATCTTCACTGTGGAATTAATGATAATAACCTGGCAAACGCCAGTGGAACAAGAGATAAGAAGAAGACGCTGTCACAAGATGGATTTTAGGGCGACCTGTTTCCGATCTCTCTTTCACTACGGCAGTAATCAGTTAATTTGTGTACTGATTTTATTGCAATTTTTTCCGAGTCGCACCCTTTTCTTTCTCCGTCCATTGGAGCAGGTATTTTGTATCTACATTCTTTCCCTCCTCTCAGAGATAAGACACCACGTCTGTTTGTAACCCGTCCCTTCCCTAAAGCTTTGCAAGGAGCGGCAGAGATAATATTACCGAGAGGCAGATTGGTAAAATTCACTTGTACCACCCTTGGCCGCTACCGATTAACACGGAAATCGCCAGCGTATTTGTCTAATTGCTGATAATGCCAGGGTACGCGACAGATAAGAGATTACTTGTCCGGGTGACACATTTTGGACAGACAAAGATGACCTAATCACTGCCTGTCCGACTTGCAATGACAAGATTACTTTAGATAGGAATAATTTGTTACGTCTGAAACACATTGTCATATGAGTTTACAGATATGTTGATGAGTTCGCCTGCCACGTAATCGGATGTTTTCATACCATATACGGACGACTTGATCTATACATTACGTTCAAAATTTTTCCATGTCAGGAATATTTTGAAATCGCCTCTTCTCTCCCCCCCCCCCCCGTTTCCCCCTTTCTTCTCTCCCCCCCCCCCCCCCCCCCCCCCCAACCAGCAGGTTTGAAATGATTGGAGCTTTTGCCTAGCTCCATAACAAACAGAGCGGGGGAGGACAGTGAATATAACCTGACGCTTCAGTCAGTCAAATTTACTGTGAAGATCGCGTGCCAAGACGATACAACCAGACCTTTGCCAGAGTGAAGCCTAGAATTCAGAATTTCATTTTATCAGACCGGACCTTTTAATTGGAGTATTTATAAGGACTTACAAAACAGCCCAGGAAATCTCTATCATTTTAAATAAGGAAACCCGGAATATTTGAGGACACTGAGCCCATGGAGTCAAAGAGGGAAGTAAAGTTAAAATTAACGACCCCAAGTACACGTGTAAAAAGGCATCGGCTAGTGCCTTAACTTCATTCATCTGAGCAAAAAGTCTGTGAGCCAGGATTGGCTTAAGTTATCATTTTACATTCTATATTTTCATTACTAACATGTGAACTAATATGTATATATTACCTTGTGAATATTAATATGTGAAAATCGCTAGTGGATGATGTCATGAATTATTCTAATCCCCATATATAAATTAAAACGTAAATGCAAAGCCTAACAAATAAATTTAATAAAAGGAAGAAGAATGGTAAAGAACAGTGCTGTCACAATGACTGTACTCGAAATCCCCCTTGTTTTCTACTTCGTCGGCAAATTGTAACGCTTTCACGTTGATAGTAAAAGCCTACTGTATTATTACCCGCTTTCTTCAATGAAACGTGTGCTGTATTTCTTGGAAAAACATTGAGATACGCAAGCTGAACAATGACCTAATTTTAATATTTCATTCATTCCATTTTATACACGGCGTAACTAAAGACAGATGGACTAAAGGATAGAGAGAAGGGAGAGGCATAAAGCCGAACACGTGCAACACTAAACACGCGTCGCGCGATACACAATTGCTGCCATCACGCGTGTAAGGCCACATGCACTAACTTTATTTCAAATCGACAGTGATAAAATTCACTACCCTTCCCAGAGTTAGGTTTTAAATCCTGAAAAACACTTATTAGGAAAGATGACAATAGATGGGTTTACGTTTGAAAACATTACAGTACCCAGACAGCACATCTTCGAAACAGGAGGTAGAAGAAATTGCATATTTTGAACGCAGCATATTAGCTCTATTAAATATATATATTTGGGTTCCTTAGGGTTTGCTGACAAAGAATATGTAAAACGTTACGCAAATAGTCTAGGAATTACCAAGTTATGGCCAAAATAAAATAGTGGGGGGTGCCTGACAGCATGAAATCATTTCTGCTCATAAAATTTTTTTATAACGTGTTTTGAAAAAACCTTACGTTACGGAAATAGCCTACCATGTTAACTCCTAATTGATTGGAGCGCAACAAATATAAGACTAAACACGATTGGTCGGGCTATAAATACTATCTTTCGTTGTCAGGGGAAACGGGAGTAGTAGTAAATTTTTTTTGAAAAGATGTGTGGACAGGGTTTCATTGGTTAGAGCTGCCAATATACTCGATTCAGAGCGTCTGTTCATCGCCACATCTTGTAATAAACCTACTAAGAAGCAGTACGTTGAGCCCAGTGTATATTTTTTATAAAATAAAGCCTGGAACATCGGCAGATCGGAGTTGTGCTATATTCATTGCCGGTCAACGAAACTGTTTATTATTATTTCCATGAATTGTGGTAAGCTTGAAATATTCAATATCTATTAATGAAAATTGAATGTAAATTATTAATTTATGCCTGTATATATGTGTAGTTCAGTAGCGAACATGATGTAAAGCCTATAAGGCTCCAGCCTGAACAGAAGGTGTCGGAGGAAAGTAAAACTGCATGGAATGGCCAAACAGTACACTGACACCTAGATTATTAACTAGAGAGAAATAATGCTGGAATTGCAGAGGCGTAGTAACCATTAGGGAGGGAAATACTGGTATAAAGTATTTCAGATGAAGCTGACAGTTGGCCAAACGCTCTGAACTCAATGTTTGTGATGTATTGTGCTCAGTGTAGAAAAAGAGTATAAATTAGTTATGACGTAGAAGGTACATCCTTCTTGTTTTCAGGGACCGTGGTCTTAAAGTTATTGAGCAGCACCTGGTCAGAGCTTTGCTGAATCCAGAGTCGGACAGCATACTCCTTGGTCCATTTAGCTATCAGTGAGGTGTCTCCAGAGCACAGGGGAGAAATCGAGCAGAGGAGTCTTTTCCTGCCGCCATCACGCAAGATAAGCTGATGTGGCCAGCTGAGCTCAACATTATGTACCCCCATCTTAAAATAACATTGTAACATAAACTTAAGAGGGGAAGTAAATTGTTTTAATACCAGGAACTGAGAACATCTCCAATACTAGTTCCCATAGAAACAAACTATTGAAGTCATGATGACAAATACCAACAGAGCTTGAACAAAACAAAACCAGTATTACCTCATATTAACACTACACAACTGACACACATAGGATACCATTGATAATATATGTCACTACATGAATCATATTAATAAATTCTGTACATATACCTTGTAATTAAAATTGATTGTGATTCCTGGTTCCCTTTGTATTTGAATCAGGACACATATACATTCATGACAGCAATGAATACATATTGTTATTTGAAAAGTTATCAGTGACTCCTTTAAGATATCCTTTAGAGTGTTATATGTATGTGAGTGTCACAGTGTTGTCAAGTGTGGTGGAATAAATTAAATTGTTTATCTGTCTGTTGTTGTTATGACTTACACTTCATCATACACATACCCTAAACATATAACGTAGTCATCACATTATTCCAGAATAATTCTGACTGAGATATATATATATATGTGGCAAATAAATAAGGTTGAGCTCACAGTGCCTGTGTTGTCTTGAGTTAATTAGTCATAGATAAAATTGTTTAGACATTTATCTGTTAGACAATGGCCGACCTGGCAAAATTTCGATCTGCTGCTGTACAGACTGCGAAAGAGTTAGGAATGGACGGGCAAATTATGATTTCTTATGTCACTAATGTGAATGTGATCAAATTTGACAAATATTTGAACGGCGAAGAAAGAAGATTTAGAAAAAGAGGTCCGAAAGTAGAAAGTTAGACTAGAGAGGTTGCAAAGGCTGAGACTAAGAGGATGCAGATTTGAAGGCGACCAAAGGAGTGGCTAAGAAGGTTGCAGATTGAGGCTGAGAGCCTAAGAAGAAGATTTGTGCTGCGAGAAAGGTGAGCTAGCAGCAGAAGGGAAAGAAGAAATTAGCTGCAGAAAGGGAAGCCAAGAAATTAGCTGCAGAAAGGAAAGAAGACATTAGCTGCAGAGAGGAAGCATGAAAGTCAGAGGAGAAAAGATTAATACAAAGGGAACATGAGTTACGACTAAGGAGGCGCTTTTGAATGTTTCAAGGCCATGCTCCTGAAAATGGTGCCCAGTCCCCTTTGCCCTCTGATGCTACAACTTTACTCAGCCAAGTGAGCCTCAACCTCAGCTATGAAATTTTCATTAGTAGATCCATTTTGTTGAGAAAGTAGACGATGAATATAGAGAGCTATCCTAAATAGGGTATGAACAATTAGCATAACCACGTATGGGTTATAGAGAGAGAAAGGTTCGGAGCTGCAAAGCACATTATCAGCTTTACAAGGACTGTCGTGTGTGCCAGCTTATAGAAGTTTTTTGCAAAAATGAGCAGAGTGATCAGAGGAAAATTATGACATGCTCGAAAGCAGGCTCTTATTGTGTTAAGATAATGAAAGAATCAGAATTTCTATAGGAAAAAATTTAGGAAATGCTAAACTACTGTCAGGTGAAACCTATCACACAGTTATCTCATGCACGAATAGAGTACATACTTGGAGAAATGGACGTTCTCTGTGGAAAAACCCAAGATCTTAAAGGAAATGGTCCTTATACGAGCAATTTAGACTCAGTCCAAATCGTCGTTCCCTACTTGAGTCCAAAGTTTCTCATGCAAAAACCACTGGTCTCCAGAGCACCTGAGCGAAACGTTTGTTTTAAACGTTGTCCCCCCAGGATCCCATGCTGAACACCAATGAACGCGGTAACTTGTCAGTTATATGCTGTGGTTAGATGCCTAAATGTAATCTGAAAGGTATCAAGCAGCTCAAGCAGAGAGTCTATAACAAGGTAATAAAACAAGAAACAAAGTGGATAACTTTAACACGGCCACAAAGTATAATAAATTTTGATTCCTAGGGGATCAAAACAAAGGTAAGCGACCACGTTATAATCTAAGCATCGAGTAAAGAAGGTAAGGTCTACCACAATTTGAATAGGCCACCACAATGGGCTACATCGGGTATGAAAGAAAATAAATATGAATGATAAAATTCCCAAAATTCTATTGACACGAACCCAAGTGAAAAACAGTGTGGTGTAAAAATTGAAAGATTACGCCCATTCCTAGACACTGACCAAGTACATTGTGGACGAAGGAAACCTCCCTGTCATTTTGCTGCTACATTTCGAACATCGTGCGGGAAAAACACGCGAAACTGACCAACGCAGCAACATGAACATCCATTGAAGAATTCACAGGAAACCCATAACAACATCACCCTTCGCAGTAGTGCTAGAAGATGTCGATCCAAGTACAATTGGTGAACACATAAATAGATGTTTTATATGATACCGGTCTTTAGATTACCATTCAGACAGAGTGTGGAGTTAACGCAACAAATTCCCATAAGTGGCAGGGTCCATCAATACACACACCACAGAAAACCTAGTGCGAGCTATTCATAAAACTGCAACCAAGATTACGCTACATGACACATTCCGTCAAGCCGAATAAAAACTTGAAAAACAGCGATAATGTTGAAAGGAATCATAAAAGCAGACAGTGACATAAACTGAGCCAAACTACCCTCTGCATATTGGGTGTAAAGATATGTCTTCTTGGGACATCCCAAGAGGACCATGCTGATCAGTTTAGCAACAGTAGCAGGACCTAGATCCACCCGTACACGAAAACACAGGACCGGACGGCTAATCCACATAAGACATACGGATCCATACAATGAATGGTGAAGGAGCACCGGCTACTTATGTGAACACAATCACTCAAGACCATGCGTTTCAAAGAAGTTTGAGCCCAAATCTTCAACACCTCCAGGTACTATAGCGGAGAGTCTTCAATGATCAACAGAACAGAGAACAAACTTGCATCAATAATTAATAAGGCAAGGAAGGCTGGAATCTGAATCCAATGTGAGTCACGATTAGCTTAAATAGCCACCTACTGGGTTCCTTCAAGCTTCCATATACTGACTAAAGTGTTGACTCCCTGCGCATAGCGACTTCCCATTCATGCGTACCTATGTAGTGAATGAGCGCAACAGAACAGCGAATCCACGCTAATTATTGTCACTCATTTCTGGCCAGCCAGAGATATACAGGAAGCCCCTGATCACACACCCCCACGCTCGGATGTTCACACATACCTGTAGCCAGAGTATTCCCCAACCCCGAGTAGCACCTACATTTATGGACTGCACCAGCAACACTGGAGGCACAATGCACCATAAAGAGGTCACACCACAGCTTTGGAGAGAGTTAGCCCCCCGCGTGGATCTTGTTGGACGACTCCTCAAGCACCACCCAACCAATTTTAGACAGTCACAAGCTCACATTACCTGAAGGACAAAATGGTGCGACAAGATGTCTTCTATGTCGGGGGGAGAGGCAGTAGCAATCTCGTTCAATCTGAATGACATTTCTACAACACACTGTGAAGCCAGAGCCCATTCCGAGCATCCACAATTTGTACCACAAGGTTACGGCGCTACTCACCAATGCAAATCTCTGAACTGATAACACGCATGTCTCAGCTCAAGGGGAATAACTATTAGACTGAACGCCACAGAATTTTCAGATCTTCCCAGGCCAACACAACTCTTCCAAAAAAGTAGTGTGTATCAATGCCCCCAAGGGAACGCCAAGTGGAAACAGATTGGGTAAAACGGCAAACATTGACGTCCAACTAATTGAGAATAGATTGCACGGTGACGAAAAAATCAGATTAACATTTTAGGTGACCAGCTACGAGTGCCAACACGGCTCGCCCATCATTTGACTTATTCCCGGGACAGTACCCCCCATATATCAAACCCTGTATAAATGGCACACCGTGCAAGGACATTAATTGGTTATGAGAAGGCACAATAAAAGGTCCACACTCGAAGCTAATGTTAAGAACCGTGGACTGATGCACAAGCGACAGAGGAAAAACATTAACAATCTTCATACCAATAATGTTAAATGAGCCACTGAGGCAGACCGTAGGAACGATCTTCATATTAACAAACTGGCAATGGAAACTTAGCCAATGAAACATTTGCAAACATAGCCAGAGAAAGAAAACTATGACAGTCCTATTATAACAATGTAAGATTAGCGAATAGTTACACAGGGCATTAGACGGCTTTGCGGCCAGTGGGTAAGAGAAAAGTACATTGACTTTCTTTTTGTCCGTGAGAGGAGCGTCAGAATAATAGTTACATAAATTGGAATGGAGCAGGGTACCCTATACAGTATTAGAGAAGATAGCGTAGTCTAGGAAACAAATGCATTACCAGAAAGATAAGAGGAGGAGCAGAACATAAATCTTAGAACTCATGTATGCCAATCTCACTGCGAAGAAATATCTCTTGAAAGAGAACATCATGCCTGTAACGCACGTGCCGCGCGCGAGAGCGAAGCGTCAACTTGTTGAACGCTTTTTCACACTACGCCATATGTGACGGAATCCACCACACACAAACAAGGGATATACACACTTTTCGCGAGCATTATACCAGCGAGCGAGTCGCATCATATTACCTAGGGGGACGAGAATTTCCACTGTGAGCACACGCTGGCACCACGCGAGATAGAACAAATTCACAGCAGTACACTCTCTCTATATGATACGAAAAACATCAGACACATACAGAAGATAGAGTCTCTACCACCACAGCCCATGTCTCTAAACTAGATAATCAATGCAGAGCGAGCGTGGTATACGGAACTAGTAACCCGACCCAGGGCACTGAGCAAAACCTAATCGGAAGAATCCATGACTCACCTACTGAAACATGAGAGTATGGTCTACCAACACCTCTGCGCGCAACCAGTCTTGTCATGATGAAAACTCTCTCACATCTATATGAGGCAGGGGTAAGGGGGGATTTGGTGTTTTGGAGGGTAAGGTTTGTGAGGTAGATTAGGGGGGTTGGTTGGGGGGTTGGTTTTTGTTTTAGATAATTGGGGACTGATGAGGCGTTGTGTTGTAAGGGAAGGGTCAGAGTTAGGTTGGTTTAGGAAATCAGGACAGTGAGCATAGTCTTCAGCATCATAGGTTTCACGTGTGCCTATTAGCTACTCTTGACTAGCTTGAAAGTGTCAATTGCTGGAATACAAAGCATTAAGCACTCGGTGTATGCCAGACTAAATTAGGAGCTAAATGATGTCTATTTTCCTCTCAGAAGGACAAAGTGGAACTCATAAATCGGCCGATACACTATCAAATTCCAAGCTGTAAAAGCCAGACCGTTACACTATTAAATAGCTAAATCATTTCTCAAACTGACCGAACTTTGGGGGGGGAGGGGGGGGGGGGTGGGGGGGGGGGGGGGAGTGGGGGGGGGACCAGCTATCAGATTCACAGCTACCAGCCCGAGGTTACAGACAACATTTTACCTACACTGCGTGAGAACCTAGCCTTATAGTTACGCCTCAGGATAGAAGACCACTAGAGTTTTTTAATAGAATTGCCATTATTGAAAATTGAAAGACTGCGCCTAGTGTCTTCCTAGAATAATCATAGTATAAGCAAATTTCATGGATTATTGATCAATACCATATATAGACAACATAAGAACATTGAGGCGAAAGCAAACATTGACAATCCTCTAGAAATTGCTGTTTTGATCGCGACTTAAGAGGAAAGCAAATTAACAGCCCTGACCAACCCAATGTTGCAGTGGATGTAAACAAGAAATTTGGAATTTTTTTCGCGGACAACATAACAACCTACATGATATAAGCAAGAAAAAAGGATGACTCCCTGAACCCAAAGAATTTAAGAAACTAAAGTAAAGCACCGAGACCACACAATCCAAGAAGGTCTACGATTGGAGATCCTTTGTCTCATTATGTGCGGTTTCATAAACCAGAAGTATAATCAAAATACTTTAATTCTTATGTGCACAAACCCGTTAACTGATCTTTGACACGTAAAGGACAATCCAGATCGCATTTACATGGCACCCACAATTAAAAAAAATATGACTTACCAAGATATTGAAGGAAAAGATTCACAGTAAACCCCATTTTGAAATTACCCTGACCTTAAGTCACAGAACATTCTCCTACAGAAGTAAGGACGGACATGCACCAGACGAGAAATTTAATGTCGCATAGGATTGTCGAACTCTCACTAACAGATAATCATTGACATGCAATTGGACACACAGGAGAATTTATAGCCTCTCATGTTGAGCGATATTGCTAGCAGAACAAGTTGAATACAGACCTGTACGAGTCACACTACTCCAACATAGTCACAAACCTCAAATAGTCTATAGCAGTATATGATGCAATATAGAAATTCAATCACTTATATTCTTTATGGAAGGCTTTTAAGAGTGGTCAAACGGACACAAATCTCTTTTAATCAGTTTCGTAGCCCAGGCTAGGCATGAGAAGCTCCTAGGTTACTCGATGGTCCTATGCTTTTGCTCCTATAAAATTTTACGGCATTGAGTTACGAATTCTTATGAGACAAACAAATTGGGACTGGCGGAGTTAATATTTGTAAGGCCGCGACGATCCATATTTGCTTGAGATGCATGATCATCACCGTAAACGTCCGCAGATAGTCTAACATTACACATCTATTCTCTATGTGTCATATAGAATAAAATGTGAGCTGACAGTATAATGTTCTAAAGTTCTCTGAAAGAGGGGAATTATCATGTTACTACATGAGAATTTATACATTAATCCGCATATATAACCTTAAAACGTAAATTTAGCAAAGCCACTAACAAATAAATTTATTACTTTCTCTAATAGCACTCCAACGAGTATAAGACAGGTATAAAGATCTCAGACAGGGCGGTCCCCACACAATGACTGTAACTCGAAATCGATCCCCTATCTGTCTTGTCGACAGATCGTCCCGGCATTGTAACGCTTATCACTTTGATAGTAAAGCCTCACATCGTATTATGGTCCTTACCGCTTTCTTCAATGAAACAGATGTTCGCTGGTATTTCTTGGGAAAGAAACATTGAGATACGCAAGCTGAACAAGACCTAATTTTAACTCTCTTTACATAACACATTTCCATTTAAGACACGGCGTAATCTAAAGACAGATGGACTAAAGGAATAGAGGAGAAGGGAGAGGCTAATAAAGCGCGAACACGTGCAACACTAAACACGACGTCGCGCGCCGATACACAATGGCTGCCATCACGCGTGTAGAGCCCACTGCACTAACTTTAATTTCAAATCGACAGTGGATAAAATTTCAACTACCCTCCCCAGAGTTAGGTTTTTAAATCCTGAAAAACTCTTATTAGGAAAGAAGACAATAGATGGGTTTTAACGTTTTGAAAACACAGTACCCGAACGAGCAATCTTCCGAAAACAGGAGAGTAGAAGCAAATTGCATATTTACTATGGCATCGGCAGCATTTAAGGCTCTATAAATATATATAATTTGGGTTCCTTAGGGCTTGCTGACAAAGAATATGTAAAACGTTACGCAAATAGTCTAGGAATTAACAAGTTATAACCAAAATAAAATAGTGGGGATGCCTGACAGCATGAAATCATTTCTGCTCATAAAATTTTTTATATAAACTGTTGGGAATAAAAAAAACCTTACAGTTACCGGAAATAGCCTACGTGATGTTAAGCATTCCTAATTGATTGGAGCGCAACAAATATAAGACTATAACACAGATGGTCCGTGCTCGATAAATAAACTATCCTTTGTCGTCGTTGTTCAATGGGAAACGGGAGTAGCGTAGTGAAATTTTTATGAAGTATGTGTGGACAGAGGTTTTTCATTGGTTAGAAGCTGCCATTATTACTCGATTCAGGAGTCGTCTTTCATATACGCCACTCATTCTTGTAACATAGAAACCTACAAAGAGAAGGCTCAGTCACGTCTGAGCCCATGTATATTTTTTATAAAATAAAGCTCTGAGCATCATTCGGGCCCGATCAGAGTTGTGCTATATTCATTGCCGGTCAACAACGAAACTGTTTATTATCTATTTCCTCATGAATTGAGGCGCAAGACTTGAAACTATTCAACATATCTATTAATACAAATTAGAACTAGTAAATTTAGAGCAATTTATGCTGTATATTATACGTAGTTCAGTTAGCGAAACATGAGATGTAAAGCGCCTACAAGGAGAGCCTCCAAGCCTGAAAACAGAAGGTGTCGGAGGAAACTAAAAAGCCTGCATTCGCTATGGCGCCAAAGACAGTACACTGACACCTAGATTCTTTAACTAGAGATGAGACAATAATTGCTCATGCGGTGAATTTGCAGAGAGCGTAGCGTAAACCATTAGGGAGGGACACTAATAACTGGTATAAATAAAGTATTTCACGGGATGAACAGTCCATGACTCTGATGGTGGTGCGACAAGACGCTACTGACACACTTCTCACGTGACACACACATTGTGCCTTCAGTGCTCTCTCAGAAGTAGAGTATAGAATGAGGATTATGAGCGTAATAAGGTAACATCCTTCTTGTTCTTCAGGGACGCTTAGTGTCTACAAGTTTCGTTGAGCGTACCTACTTGAGCAGCTCACCTGTCACAGAAAAGCTTGTCATGATCATACCAAGTCTGACAGTCAATAACTCATTGGTCATTTAGGCACAATCACAGCAGACAGGCTGTCCATATCCAGGCACAGGGAGAGAAACACGAGCGCAGTTCAGGAGTCTTTTCCCTGATCTAATAGCCATCAACGCAAGATAAAGGCAGAGATGTTGGCCTCAGAGACATCCCCCCAAACCATTCGTACCCAGATCTCTAAATAAACATTGTAACACTAACTTAAGAGGGGAAAGTAAACATGTTTTACGATACCACAGGACACACAGACGAACAAACAAAACACAAAACACCAATACATTCTACACATTGAAACAAACTAATTGAAAGTCACACGCATGATCAAAATACCAAAAAAACAGAGTCTGAAACAAACAACAACCAGTAATTAACCTCATAATTAATTACCAACCTTAAAACAACAACCCCTGTAAACCCACTCTCTAGGCAAAATAGTTCAAATACCAAATACCATCTAAAAAAAAATTATTTTTAATGTCCACCTATAAAGTAAAAAACAAATAAGTTAAAATAAATAATATTTTTTCCCCTGTTAAACAAAATACAATAAAACAACCCCCCTTAGTTGGGTAATTTATTTTATAAAAAAAAAAATGGGAACAAACAATAGGTTGAAATTTTTTTTTTTCCCCCCCCTTGGGATTTTCCCCCTATTTTTTAGACACACACACCATACACTATATGAAAGCCAAATCACCGGACATAATTCCCAATGAACAAAAATCAACATATGGTGTATTTTTATAAACAGTTAATTTTTTTAGTGACTCTTGATAATAACATTTTTCCTTGAAAATGTAAAACATTATGCAAAAAAAAAGGTGGGACCCCTTTCCCCCCACATTATTATATAAACATAAGACACAACACGCATAGGCGAAAGTATTTCCCCGCTCCCTTGTTTAAGGAAGTCCCTGGGTTGTTTGTTATGAATTTAGTTTTATTTTTTTTTATATCTGTACATGTAATTGGGTTAGAGGGTGTGTCCCCCCCCCCCCCCCCGCGCGCCCCCAGTATGTGGGGGGTAATACTGATTTTGAGATTATAATGAGTCTATCTCTTAAGTGTGGCACTGCAACGTGGGGGGAAGATTGTAAATTTTTAGAATAAATAATTTGTAATTATATTTGTTATTATCGTATTGTTCCCCCCAATCCCCCCCCCCTACACCCGCCCCAATCCCTGTCACCTGTGTATTTGTCTGGACAGAATTTTGTTGTTTTTTTATGAAAACCCGTCTAACACCTTAATTCCCCCTCCAGATACAAAAATAGCACACCAATATGAAACGGATCGCTCTCTACACCTAGGACACCACATAGCTGACATGGATTTCTAAACTGAACCCAACCACGCAAACCGGCATAAGCGGGTTTCCCCCCCGCCCACCCCACCCCCCTTACAAGAGATCCCCACAAACCCAGGTCCCAGAAAAATAAAGCGTACCCCCCCCCCCCCACCCTGGGAACACTGTGAGGAGTTGTATAAGATCCAGTTAAAATCTGGATGTGCAAAAATTAAAAAAGGGGTAATTCAGGTAATTGTTCCAATTCCCCCTAAAAACATAATTGAAACCACCCCTACCCCCTTTATCTCATAGAGAAACTCTTTTCTAATTAGTGAGAGAGTAATATAAATGTAGAAAGCAGTTATCTACCCCTGAACACTAAAACTAGACCGAGCTCTTTGGTGACAGTCTCTAACACTGCTCAACAGCACACTATAAATCGATCACCAGTTTGCTATAAATGGAAAAAAGTCTATTCATCTCGAGTGCGCGTTATTAGTGTAATCCTATCACCGAGTTGTAAATTCTGACGTAGGGTATGCTCTTAAAATGAATAAAGCAGAGACATTTAGCTTTTTTGTTTAATATAACAAACTGAAATACTCACTGGAGAAAACCTTCCGTTCTACTTTCTTGTCACACAACAATAATATCATTAGTTTATGGGATGGTGGTGACCGTTCCGTAAGGTAGCTGTTCGTGCGTCCGGGAAGAAATTATTTTGTGATTTTTTAAACATGAATCTTCTTCCCTATCCTAAAGGATGGGCGTTTCCTGTGGCAGATCAACATAAAAAAAAATCAACCGATAATTAGATGGGGGGGGATAACACAAGACCTTCCAACACTTTCCAAGTGTCGAATTATTTAAGCCGATTAGAGAAAAATTTTAAGTAAAACAGGGTGAAAAAATAAAAAATCCAAGGACTGTGAAAGCTAAAAATGGCAGCATATTCAATCAAGGGTCTGTTCAGGTTGTGTTTACAACACTGAAAAATAAAGAGTAAGCTAACTCAAATACCCCCAGTGGGGAGGGCCCCCCCCCTCGATGTATAATAGTTGTGTCGGCCAGAGTCCACCCCGATCTGTCTCACCCCCCCCCCCCCCCCCCCGTGTGTGGTCAGTTTTAAACATGTTTTAGTCCCCCATAGATTTAGAACGGTCGACATTACTCTCTGAGTATAGGGGGGGTTGCTATACCTCTTGGTCTGGGATGTAGTTACCAGAAAATGGGGGTCCCGAATAAGGACAGCCTCAACTAGAAAGATTCTTCGAAGTACTTTAGTAATGTAAATAACTCAGTTGATAGCACACTTAAATTTAGTGAGCTCGACAAAAAAAACAAAACAAACACAATGCGTCCCTAGCACTGTCATCGCCAGACACAAAATGGGTACAGCATTACGACATCGCAGACAATCTCATCCTCACGCATTCTGCAATTGCTAGTATTCACGTCTGCCAAACACCATATCGCTTGACGTCACTTCAATGTATTAATAAAATGACTCCGTATAAAAAAATAAACAAACAAGGAGCCCTGTCGAGGCTAACCTAATTATACCGACCACAATGCGGTTGGAATTTTAATGAGAAGCAGGTACTTTCTGCCTGGAAGCAAGAAGGGAACGATGGCCTAAGCGTTAAGACAGAGGGACCAAGCGTCTTGTAGATTCTTCCCTGTGCACGGCACTGCCTGGGAACTAGTAGCGAGTGCGCCCTACCATCTGGCCTTGACCCAGCGACGAGCGTTAACACTGCCAGTTCAGATCAGAACACCTTCCATGGGACAGAAATACAACCACTGGCAGCTAAGGTGCAATATATATGTGGATAGTATTGCTGCAGGGGGGGATGGTGGGGGGGGGGCGAGAATGGCGCATCTGGGGAGGGAGGGGTTGCGGGGGGGAGTCGTTGAACTTTTCAAGGACAAAATCTCATATCTCATCCTCACAAGGATTGCGAACACTTTTCTTTTAAATCTCATTGCAATTTTTCTAGTCCTTAACAATAGTAAAATTTACTATATACAGCTGATAAATTACATTTTGTCAGCTTGTAAGTTTTACAAAATTATCAAATTCGTCTGTACATCATTTCTCACAATGTACTCCGGCATTTTGTCTCACAGTCAATCTTACACCAAACACACTCCAAACTAGAGCTATTAACAGACATAATAAAAACAATTCCCAACTGTATTAAATTCCTAGCAGGCGTGGGGGCGGACTTCTTTCGAACAAGCTAAACAACTTCAAGCATTGGCTCACATTCCTCACACAACATGCGATGTACGTCATCTTTAATTACAATTAACGTCTCTAGCCAATGCAGCACATTTGTTTTCGGCTTATCTATCAACTATGCTCGAGTATGAATACTATATCCATTGAGTCACAACACGAGATCATCACGTCTTATATATCCCAATATCTATTTACAACAAAATGTGACAGTACTAGTAATTCTTTTTTACTCCTGCGAAGGTAGACCACACTTTGAAGCCCAATCTATTAAAATACTCATTGGAACTTCTCTTTCGAGACACCACCATGCGTTGCGCGCATCTAATCTATTTAGACAAAGCAGAGGAGTGCCAATACTCAGTCAAGACCGCGATCGACTACAATAGCCCAGTGCAGACTCCTATGTTTTCTGATCGGTTAAACACAGCCGGCACATAAGGCCAAGCCTGGCCTGGATTACATTTTCCAAAAACAATTAGACAACATATCACTCACCCAACAAAAACTATATTCTCTACACAATTTTTTTTTCAATTACGAATGGGTACATTCCATTAACATAGATACATTATAAGAGGAATTCATCGATCAGTGCGCTATAGGCGTATCCGTCACTGCGTTCCTAGACGAAGCACGCTTTCTCTCTTAATATAACTTGTCCATCCTTACGATCGTCACTAATCTTCAGTTTACACACAGTACTGGCGCTTATCTACATCGAGCGGGTGTTAGTATGAGTCTATCTGCTACTCGCTCTCGTAATGCCATAATTCACATACCTACATCACTGGGTGTCTATTTTTCATTATCAATCTATAATGCACTCAGATATGGTCTTGATTTACTTCAGGATGGTCTTGTCTCCCAGTGCCACTAGTTTCATCTTTCATGCACTCGGAGGTCTTTCTTATTCATGGTTATTTCTATAACTGCTAGTTTATCGTCCTTTCCTTCCTTGTATTGCACCTATGTTCCTCTCTCATAACCCTTTCTTCTATTTCTCATAATCAAACCTCCATCTATAGTCTATCATTAAAACTCTCATCAATACACCTACATCATAACTCATCTAATTTCTAACTTCATTACTTATAAAAACTAATTGATTTATCAACAAACAACAAAAAAAACACATCTTATCTTGTTCTCCATAACACCCCTTTGTTTCGCTCTCATAAAACCATCTTTCTTTTTACGCTCTATAACTAACTCTCCATCCAAGTATAAACCCTCTTATATTTTCTCTCATAAAAACCCCCATTCTTCTAATCATAAACACCCTTCAGCACAGCTATTACTACCATCATAAACCTCATCTATTTCTCTCTTAAACAATCCACTCATACTATCAAATTTAATCTCCATAAAACCTCATCTATTTCGCTCACACAAACACCTCTTGTTACAATTTCACAAGACATCATATAGCAACTCATCTTTCTCTTTCAACCACCCATAAAACCTCATCTATTTAACATCTCATTAATAACTACATCTATCATACACAACCTCATCTATTCTAACACTCCTCATAAAACCATACTATTTCGCCTTCAATAAAATCCGGATCCTGCGGCACGAGGTATTCTCCACAAACATACAACCATCTCATACATTTCTCTACATTAAACCGCATCTTTCACTCATAAAACATCATTCTATACTACCGCACATAAAACCGCATCTATTTCCCTTAATCAAATCAACATCATCTATTTGCTCTCACTAAAGACTTCTCATCTAATTTCTCTCCATAATAACTCTCAATTCTATTCTCTTCATATAAACATCCAAAATCACTATATTTTCTCTCACTAATACCTTCATCTCTTTCCTACATTCTAACATCACCAATTCAATCTATTTGTCTCATAAAAACCCTCATCCTATTTCCTAATAAAACTCCTATGCGTCCCCTCATATAACCTCCATTACAAAAGCCTCACCCTATTTCCTACTTCAACAACTAAAACATCATCTATTACATACTAAAGCAAATCTACACATCTCATAGCCTACAACAAAAAGATACCTCATACTACTTCACATCTCCTCTATTAAACCATCAATCTATTTCTCATTCATCAAAATCACCCTCATCCTACTCTCACATCCTCTCATAAAAAACCACTCACACAATACACTCTTTCCCTCTCTTTATATCCTTTTAGTCTATGTTTTGCTCTAGAAGTTTTTGTGGTTAAACAAAACTAAAATCCAAAAAAAAGAACTTCAAATCTATGTTGACAGTCTCCATCTCATTGTCACCGGAACGTCTGAGACATGGAGAACAAACAAAAACACAACCAAAAAAAGCTCAGAACATTTTATAAACGGGTTGCTTCAGTGTCAGAATACGAAAGACTTGAAGATGGTTCATGACAAACAACCCCGCTTCACAAATGCTGAATTCGGATAGACAAGAACTAAGACAAAGTTGCCATGTGAGACAGAGTTGAGAAGAAAGACGCTGCAGGAAATAAGAGACACACATTGAGGAAACCTCCGTGATAAGCTTAGCAAGGCAGTACCTGTTCTGGAATGCAGAGAAAAGAGATGGCAGATGGTAGACAAAAAATCAACACACTGGAGACCATTAGATCAACACCTGGAAACAGAGGTGAAATGTGAGGAAAACATGGAAACGAACGTGAGACCAGGACTAGCACGGACAGGAAGACTTGGCGCATGTGCTCTGTTGAATGGCTTATGGCTCCTCGGGAAGTTAAAAGCGCTTAACTGATGATGATGCCATACTATCTATAACTATCTATAAAACCCTGTGGATGTCAGCAAAACCCAAACCATAAATACTTGAGTGTGCCAAAACATTACATCAGACTTCTTAAAGAATGGTCTTTAAACAGGTCAACAGATCCCGTCTTTACAACCACTATAGTCACTCTCTACCATTCACGACAGCATATTCGGGAATATGCACGACTTGTCGGATCATTATTACTCTTCTTTGACCATCGCACAAACTAAGGAGTGACATGGATGCGTCGCACAACTACGCCCAGCCGCCTTAACCTTCAAGATTTACTCTCGAGTACCAGACAAATTCATAATGCTCGGTCGATCCTAAGAGCGTCCCGTCTTAGCGAGTTACAACTCAAAAAACCAACCACACAGGGGATCCACCCTGGACCCGACCGAGCAACCCTAAGGACAGAAAAAGTGCACTACAACCATCCAAAGCACATAACGCTAGGCACACTCTATTTCAAAATGAAGATGACATATTAAAAACATCTCTGTTCAAGCACAATATTCTTCTATAACAATTTACTTCACATTTGTTTCCCAATTCGGGTGTTGGCTTCTGGTTCTTTGTTTTGCGGTTTTGACCCATCACACAAGGAAGATCTCGACACACAGTAGCGCCTCGAAATCACGGCGAGGATCTCACACAACATGTGATGAAGATACAGGTCTGTCTACACCACTTGCCATCAAATGTACTCTCGTTTTGAGCTGGGTAGGTTCACTATCTTATATTATTAACACCATGACATGCCTCAGTGCTGAGGGACCGTCTTGCACTACTCGTTTACATCTTGCCTAACTCTCAGAAGAGGATTTTTCAAGTGCGAATGTACCCACTCAGGGTTCTCCCTAATTATTTTGCCCATTTTTCACGGAAAGACTAGGCAACCACGATCCAACCTCATAGAGATTGGGGGGGGGGGGGGCGGGAAGGACTAAGTATGACATCATTTAGGACACCTGTTTCTGCAACAACACAATTCACCAAGCATTATATCTTTGCGTATCACCGGATGAGCAGAACACCAGTCAACACTTAAAAAAAGAATTTCGAGACCGGGAATCGACTTATACCCTCTAAGCCACTTCGACACCAAACCCACCCATAAACAATTATGTGATGCTTCATCATTCAACATTCAGTTCTCTATTCACAATCACATCGCGTTCAAAAAAAATTACTACATTTCCTAACCTGTCTGTCGCCTTATAAAAACGTTAATCTGTAATATTACAATACTAAGCAGTTATTTAGCTTCGCTTTAGGGATATCGCTTAACACAGGAGTCGATAATCAGATATTCTGTCTTCTAACTAGTGTGATCCTGACGCGCGCCGTACCGTAAAAGCATCAGTGGCCATTTACGTCCGGTGTTCACAAAACGACCCTCTATTAGTAATGTGCCACACAACAAATCAAACAACGCCCAGAATCTTCCACTTGCTCGGTCGGCGGCGGCATCCTTCGATACAGTGCCCCAACTCCCTGGTCATACTTTGCATCACTCAGCCTCCACAGTTCCTCCTCCAAGTTTTTTTTGGGTCCGGCCTACTACTTTCGTTTTCCTTCACAGAGGTTCCATAAGTCATAGACTGTTCTTGTGATAAGCAGCATAGCGGGGTCCTCTTCTGCGGGACCATGGCAACCACAGGCTATCCACCAGTTCCCACAAGCAGCTATGATGCTGTGCATGTACCCTTCTTGCTTGCTTCGAGTAAGCAGATCTCTGATTGACGTGAACTGCGCAGTTCAGCGGACCAAAAGATTCGGAGAATTCATTTCTCAATTAAGGTCATGTTGTCTGTGAAAAGAAGGAGCAATGTGTTCCGAGACATTTTATTCTCTACGTAACTCTCACCGCAGCTCTTACCGCGCACTCATAGATAAGCATGCAAAAGAGCACACAGCTCT
Source organism: Oreohelix idahoensis (assembly GCA_024509875.1). NCBI lineage: Eukaryota > Metazoa > Mollusca > Gastropoda > Stylommatophora > Oreohelicidae > Oreohelix > Oreohelix idahoensis. The sequence continues at coordinate 1,711 of JAMPIV010013735.1, read as the reverse complement.
GCGTATATAAACCTAATTTTTTGACCTTGTGACATACAAAAAAATATACACCTGATGAGAGTGACTATCAAGATGTTCTTTTATAGCGTAAAACTTAAAAACACCGGCTTGCTCTGCCTCTCGTTCCATACAGTACATCTGCACACGTTTGTATGTCTCCTGGCTTGGCGAAGCCAGCCGTCTGGGTTTTACACAGAATCCTAGTATGTGAACGATCGCATCTGTCTCTGTTCAGTTGCTGATTCCGTACACTGTGCGATATTGAAATAAATCGTGGCTCGCGGGGGGTTGCTCACAGTAGAGACGCGCACATAGGACACTCTGTCATTATGACATTGCAACTGCTAGTACACATTCATCACATCAACACATCCAGGGAAAAAAAACGGATAGACTTAATAGAGTAAATGCCAGCAGGTGTGCTTGAACATCAAACCTAAGATGACACAACAACAGATAATACATTACCAGCAGAAATCTTATTCACCATTGTACAACATATACTTGTTCGGATTTCCCATATTTTTTTAGTGTACCAGTTTCGAGTCCCTGTCTTGTCAAACCAGAACAGCGTTTTTTCCCGTGAACATTATACTTGTTTTACATAAACATATCGTTCATATCATATCACCGCATTAAGTTGTTTTCTTTCAACGATATTCTAAACCTGAATGAGAGTTGTCCTCTTACAGATTACATCAGCCGTCTGTCTTGTATAAAACAAGTACAAATAACGTAGCAAGTTTATCCGATTTCCTTATCCATCATAATTTTTAATTTCTTCATATTTAAAAACTTTACTTCAGCATGAGCCAGCCAAGGTTGACTCGGGTCAACGGTTCTAGTGGGGCCGCAGAGGGGGGTTGTGCGAGCCAGGAGAACGCAGCCACAACCAAGCGTGACTTGCAGCAGTTGTTTATATGGCAATTTGTTTTACATGATGACAGGTAAGCAAGTCAATTATGCACAATCTCATTATAGCTCCACCATTTACGATTATGCCGAGAGACAGCAATAGCCATAAATGCCTCTACATGTTATGGTTTACCACGTTAATTCTGTACCAGAGGTGTTTGCGTTTTCCAGTCAAATGTACACCCCCCCACTGTACATAATTCTTATGTACAGGTTTTCATAAACTCCATATCCCCTTACTTACTGTGTCTCAGAGTTTCTTTTATAAGAGTCCTATTTGAACACAGGATTTCCCAGTCTGTTAGTGATAAATTCCTAACACAGAAATATGACTAAATGATGACACAGATTCACATTATTTTTACAGTGTACAAATTAAACTCAGACATTTATTGTTTGGGTTTTAAAATAAGTGAAAGACCCTGAACATCGATGTAAAAGGCAAAATCCCCAGTGCCTCATTTTAAATGCAGCACCACTAGTAATTGAAAATATTTGTACAACGAGTATTAAAACCGCTTTTGATGCGTGTTTTTTATTTCAGTCTTTGTAACAGGTTTTTTTCGGGTCTTTGTACAGGTTTGCGGTACTTTAGTACAGTTTTGGATTTTTTGTACAGGTTTTAGTCATACTCCGAGGTGTTGGCATGTAGAACAGTGTATATAAATTGGGTATTTCTCATCATCATGTTTGCTTTATAAATCTTTCCCTAGAATAGACCGCCTGGAGACTATATGAAGTAGGGTAATTATAGAGGTATGTAAACACAAAAAATAGATTTCTTGAGTTGATAACA